>OZ038482.1:125496370-125528870 GCA_964036315.1 Acanthosepion esculentum | reverse complement strand
AATGTTCTAAATCGCCCACCCCACAGTACTGACTACTGACCAACCAAATGTAATATCGGTAAAATCAGCAAAAAGCATCCTTTAAGGGGCATGCAAATACACCAACAACGCTCTATGAATTAACCATAAAATGGTTTACTATTATAAAAAGGTAGAATGGATGTACATTCATTCTATTTGATATTTGTGACTTTTACCCGTCCATCACAGAGAATCTGTTATGTCGGCTACAAATTACTGTCCGCATAGTGATCGCAAAATAAATACCATAATGTAGACACAAAAAACTATACATTTTCCTAATGGCTATCTGTAAAGCAAAAGAAATAACACAGAATTTAATGGGTGTATACGATTCAGCGAATTAGTTGGAATTCTTTTATTATGGTGACTTAGATTTATTTTTGACATCAAGGGAAATGACAAGCTAGAACTATTTTTGTGTCCGAATCCGCGTAAGGCTGAGTAAAATGGGACCATGGCCCACATTAAACAACTGACCTTGTGTCGCATCCTACACCCAAGGTGACAGGTGAATACTTCAATTACACCGGAAACTGTAGACATGAAGGTGTCATTCTCCACCGTAAAACGAGCCCACGAAAGACCGAGAAATGAAATGATCATTTTCTTTAAAAATCCCGAACTAAATATTGCCACCACCACCACCAATGCTAAATTGATCAACTTTCTCGATGTAATCTTAGACCTGAATAGTGTTTTTATAAACCGTACTCAGGATTTACATAACTTTGATAAACAATCAAACTGCCGCCATAAAATTCTACATAATTTACATAAATCAGTTCGAGTTTGATGGATTATCCACAAACTCCAGCAATAAAGAAATGTTCGAGAAGACTACAACTAAATATAGAGAGACTTCAGAACTAAGCCATCATGACATAAAGTTTTTAGAAATAAGTAATGAAGGTAAAAATATCCCGAAACACCGTAACCACAACATTGTATGGTTTAATCACTTTGGATATACTTCGGTTAATATTTTTGATATTACGGTTGAAAGAACCGTAATGTGAAAAATAATATCCGTAGAATTTTTCTAAATCTAGCACATAAATACTAAAAATTCAACAATAAAAAAAGGCTTTAAAATATTAAGATCAATTATAGCTGAGATAATAAAATACATAACATATATGTCTGTTGTAACATACCTACGGATGATAATGGAGATATCCCCATTCATATGAATAAAGAAATATATAATATATATTGGCCTTCAGTCAGAGATTCGTCTCCAGCTGTGCTAGTCGAAATCTCTGCCTTCGGGTAGAGAGGAACCCAGACGAGGCAATGCCGAAGGGCAGAGTCTCGTCTGGCGTGGTAGACAGCAACCCAACCCCGTTTTTTACGGGGTCTACGCGGAATTTTTGCCCGAGCCTACGGTCTCGCATACCCCACGTTAAATTCGACCTTGTGCCACATCTGACTGCCTGGGGTGGTTGGCAAATATCCTTCAGTTGGAAATTCATCTCCGGCTGTGCTGATCGAACTCTCTGCCTTCGGGCAGAGAGGAACCCGGACGTGGCTATGCCGAAGGACAGAGTCTCGTCTGGTGTGGTCGACATGTCCCCGACCCAGTTTTTTACGTGGTGTACGGGGAATTTATGCCCGAGCTTACGGTCTCGGATACCCACGTTAAATTCGGCCTTGTGCTACATCTGACCGCGTGGGGCAGTTGGCAAATATCCTTCAGTTGGAGATTCGTCTTATATTCAGTTGGAGATTCGTTTTATACAGTGCCTACGGGGAATTTTTGGCCAAGACTACGGACTCGGATACCCCACATTAAATTCTGCCTTGTACCGCATCTCACCGCGTGGGGCGGCTGATAGATATTCTGCAGCTGGAGATTCATTGTGGAATTCACTTCTAGCAGTTGACTGCTACTTCTACGCGCCGCTGGCGAATCGCATATGCGCTGTTCGTGTCCTAAATATTATCGTTCATTACCAATCTTCGTATGATTATTCTACTCAATAACCTTCCCTAGGTTACAACAATCTCCCATCATAACAATATTATATTAAACATAATTTCAACAAAGGAAACCTAAGTTCTAAAAATAAATGCAACTGTCGAAACATACGATCTGTGTCTTAAACGGTCAATGTACTACCGATAATATTGTATATACAGCGAACATAATGATGTTAAATTTTATTTTCGTTCCACGGAAAAACTTTGTACATTTTGTTTTTATCATCATCGAATGACTTTAATTAATGGAAAATACAAAACAGCACTGCTTTCTCCAAATATTTCTGGAAATTAAAGTATGAGTGCATGAAATGGGAAATTATATCTAGGTGGGGTGCTTATAACGGTAAAGTAAATAAACGCAATTTATGTCTAGTTGAAAAATCTTAAAACACTGAAATAACCCTAGCTTATTAAACGAGAGAAATGAACTGATGGTTACATGTATGCATAAAAATAAATATCTGCTTAAAAACGTTGATCCTGATAATTTTTTTTTATTTAAATTTTATTTTATTTTTTTAAACATAAAGTACTATTTATTTCTATAAATTTATGTTTTTTGTTTGAGTAAGAACAAGTAATCTCTCTTTAATTATTTTTTTTCAAAAAATTAAAAAAATAAAGTATGAATATTAACCACTTAAAAATATAATTATTATAATTTCCCTTTTTTTACATACATATATAAATCCCGCTTATTTTGATTCGCGAATATAATTATAAAATTGAAAAAAAAAAAACCCTGTAATTCCAACATAATATTTAAGTATGCTCACATTAAGATAACCAGATATATAATAATTCAAATTGTATAACGGTCAGTTCATATTCATCACCTGAAGATTGTGTTGTACATTAAAGTCAGAGTCATGGTAGCAGTGAAAAATAATAATAATAATAATAATATATATATATATATATATATATATATATATATATATATATATATATATATATATATATATATATATGAAATATATATATATATTGTTGAGTCTTGACTCATTGTTGAATCTCGACTAATGCATGGAATAATAATGCAACACAAAATGTACTTAGAACAAGAATGTATTATAACAAGAAAATGTACACAATATTTACATATAGTATTTCTGTATATTTCTGGGAAGACCGTTCCTGGAGAATGTGTTTTCTAAGTCGCAGTCGGGCAGAGTCTCTAGTTGGATCTCTGTATTCGCTCACCTGTCTTCCGGTACCAACCATTATTTATATAGTCGGTAGTCACCTATGCAAATTAGGTGGATCCTACCACAACATATATATATATATATATATATATATATATATATATATATATATATATATATATATATATATATATATAGGAAAGAACCGTTAGGTTAATAATCCGAACTTCTTTAGTATGTTTGTTTTATTTTTTTAAATTAGTGCTCATTACATAAGTAGAGACTAAATTATAATTATTTTTCAAAAATATGATTCCATCGCTACATAAGAGTTCTCATGTTTCAAAAACAGAAGCTCTGTTTCATCCTCAATGGGAATTTTTGAATAACTAATCTTGAAATTTACGGAGCTTTTTAAGCATATACTTTCGTAATATTAATTAAATGGAAACGTTGAAACCATTTATTTAATAAGGGGCGTAAGGGTGAACATACTGTATCAACATATTAGTTACTTCCGGAAAGAGGTCAAGGTAGGATCAAGGTTTCTATTTTCAAACGAATGATGACATCAGTTTGAAACATATCCTCTGGTCAGTTTCAACGACAGAGAGTTGATGGCATTATTATTACGCCGTTAAATTCGTATTTGTATACCGTAAGATTTTTTTAATAAAAGGGTTGTTTTTATATAAATACGTTGTATTAAACTACAGTTTGTTATTTGACGAATTCATAAAGGTTTTTTTAATCTCATAATTGGGTTGAGCTTTTAAACATTTTGCTTTAATTGAAATTGTTTATACACTATGAAATTTAAACATTTTTAAGCTAATTATTTAAGGCAAAAATTTGTTGATGTCGGCAAAAAACCGTTAACTCATGTATATGATTTAATAAATTTTCGTTTTTAAGAAACTTAATAATGTTTAGTTTTATATATATATAATGAACTTAAATATATATATATATAATGAACTTAAATATATATATATATAATAAACTTAAATATATATATATATAATAAACTTAAATATATATATATAATGAACTTAAATATATATATATATATAATGAACTTAAATATATATATATATAGTGTTTATAAACACTTATACCAGAACCAAAAAATTGTAGACAAGGCAAAAATACAAACAACAACTAATGAGGGTGAACAAAAATTATGTAATTGTAGAAACCCTCAAAACTGTCCTTTACAAAATAAATGTTGCATAGAATCAGTAGTATACCAATGTAATATATCTTCTGTTGAAAACCCTGAAAACATAAAAATTTATATAGGTTGCACTAGCCATGAGTTCAAAAAGAGGTTCAACCAACATCAATCCTCGTTTAGGATAAATAAGTATAAAAGTCAAACATCTCTTTCGAAGTACTTTTGGCACCTAAAAGAATCCAATAAAACACCTACAGTGAAATGGAAGTTAATAAGAAGGGCTAGAATATGTAGGTCATTAAATGACCCATGTCCTTTATGCATACATGAGAAACTATATATTACTAAGTTTATAAAAAATAAAAATTTACTGAATCAGAGAAATGAAATAGCTATTTTATGTCGTCATTGCCAAAAGTTTTCTTTAAATAATCTTTAAATAATCTATAAAAAAAAAAAAAAAAAAAAAAATTACCTGATTATTATGCATACTGATATTTGATGGGTATAAATAATTTTAAATAATGTAGATAATTATATTACATTTACTTGGTTTATAAAGAAATATAGCCGATTAAAATTAAAAAATTAAATTTGAAAGTAGAATTTTTAAAAATGTTTTAAAATTGAAATTAAATAAAACAGATTCTAACCTAAATATCTTTTAAAATTGTAATTAAATAAAACGTACTCTAACCATAACACCTCTCTCAAAGTAATTCAAACACTGAAAAGAATCCAAGTGAACACCGAAAGTCATATGAAATTAATAAGTTAGAATATAATATTGAACATTAAATGTCCTTTATACATACATATATACATTTATAATACTAAATTTATAAATAAAAGTTTATTGAATTAGTGAAATAATTTAACCACCTTTGCCGTCATTGTCATAAAGTTTACATAAAATAAAATAAAATAAAATAATATTTACTTATACTCGATAATTTTAAATACTGTAAATAATCCTAATACATTTACTTGGTTTTTAACTAGGAGTATAGTATATTAAATATTAAAAATAACTTTTTAGAAAGGTGGATAAAACATATTCTAACCTAAACAGTCCCTCAAAATCTTTAAATATACAAATAGAAATAAAACCATAAGAATTTTTGCCGTTAGAAATAAACCCAGATGACATGAATTTAGCGGATGTCAGAATTTGTTAAAAGATACATCCCTACCCATCCCTAAACATAACCCCGCTTTCAAATGTAACTATTAACTGAGACAACGAAAATTAAAAATTGAACCCTCTACCACCCCTTGTCTAGATGAATGGATTTATCGGTAACGTTGGAAACCCTCAAACTATGAATCTTTCCTGTGCCGTTAACAACCGTAAATTTTAAAAAGTAAGTTACTCCAAAATTCGCTTGATGAGGAAATGGAACTAATGTCTTTGGTTTAATAACAAAATTAAATTCAGGGGCCTTAGCTTCCATTTCTGAAACATGGTCATCACTGTGTAGCGGTAAAACCATATTTTAAATCTATTAATTTATAATATATATATATATATATATATATATATATATATATATATATATATATATATATATATATATATATAATTAGAAATAAGAATAAGTAGCTTCCAAAAGTGTTTGGCTAAAAGAGTGTACAGTAAAAGAGTGTTCAATGTCATGTGTGTGTGTGTGTGTGTGTGTGTGTGTGTACATATATATATATATATATATATATATATATATATATATATATATAAAAATATATAAAAGTGGACATTGAAGTCAACACCAATCGATATCTCCAGTTGCCTTGGTCTATCCACTTCCCTTCTCCACATCCTTTCACCTTTCATTCCTATCTGCTCTCGCTCCAAATCTTCTGTAACCCCCTTGCCTTGATCGACCCACTGTCTTTCTCTTTCTCCACATCCTCTCCTTTACCACTCCTATCTGCTCTTCCTCCAACCCTTCTATAACCCCTTGCGTGATAGTGGCCTCCAGTCTTGCTTGGGGTGATACGCTTAAAAAAAAAATATATATATATGTGTGTGTTTGTGTACATGCATATATATATATATATAAATATATATATATATATATATATATATATATATATATATATATATATATATATATATATATATAAAGTGAACATTGAAGTCAACACTCAGAGGCGATAGGCTGTTTCATGCTAGATGCAATCGTCAGGCCGCCTTACGATTGTGTCTAGCATGAGGCAGCCTGTCGCCTCTGAGTGTTGACTTCAATGTTCACTTTATATATATATATATATATATATATATATATATATATATATGTGTGTGTGTGTGTGTGTGTGTGTGTGTTTGTATATATATATTATACATATATATATATACATATATATATGTGTGTGTCTGTGTTAGTGCGTGTGTGTATTATCACTTTCTAAAGAATAACTGCATTTATACTTAATTCAACATTTTATTACTTCAAATATTATTTTATAGTGGATACTCGTATTTGAAACAGACGCCTTTTTTTAAACCGGCGTGTACTCAAGAGAAAATTTAACAACAAAAAATTGACTCGAACAAGCTTGTAGGAGAAATCACGATTGGCCCAAAGCAAGCCGAATAAGACATTCGTTTATTTATTGATATCGAATGATTGATTTACGGAATGATGGTGACACCTATCGGTGCATTTTCGAACGCTAGCCATGAATATGCTGAAATCTGAAGTTTGTATTTAATAACTGATTATTCTGAGTTGTCGGAAAGAGAGAAATATCTATTAACTTATGAGCTTGTAAAGTATAACGATAATGGTAATTTTAGCCGTTCCTTTATAAGGAGACATTCGGTACTCATTGACCGAGCAGCTAATTTTGGTTGCAATTTACAAAATCTTTCTACTAAAACAATTATCCAGGAAAATATGTTTCTCATGTCCTGTAATTGCCCTTCCCAAAATTGATAGATGCTTCCTTTTCTAACCGTTTCTTTGAAGTGGCTTTGAACGTCAACATTTTATTATGTCATTATTTTCTTTACGAGTTGCAAGTTCTATCTATTTTTGCTGCTGTTGAAAGACCAGAATTGATGATATTTTTTTTTATTTGATACCATTCATTTTATGTTGCAATATCAATCTACGGGATTGGTAGAATGACGGTCCTTCCTATAATCTAATGGCTCCATTCTCGTCTCCATTTTTAATTATTGATCTAAGAAAGCGGTTGTATAAAGCTGGTAGTTTAGATATTTCGGAACGAGTTTGGCGCCAAAACCAACGCTGAATATTACGCAAATTACACTGGTCAATAAAAAAATGTAATGGTGTCGAAACAACAAAGAACTTTTTTACGTAATTTCAGAGCGCTGAATATGAAAATGACCTTATTTTGTTTGGTTAGCTACCGTTTTTGCAGTACAGAAATACCTCATTTTTTGAAAAAAACGTTGTTTTGGAAGACAAGCGCATTTTCATTGGTTTTCTGCATATATGATATTGATCGATGGTAATATGTCACAAAATAAAATCGTAGAAATCTCAATTATTATTTAAACCAGCAAATATTGGACTGCTTATTGAGAAAGAGTGTTTCTACAATAACAATCAGACCCTAAGTCTTTAAAAATAACACGATTGTATATACCAAGACCAAAAAGTATTTTCATCAAATTATTTAATAAAATAACACCAGAAATAAAACCTTCGAGGACATAAGAAGTATGATAAAAATTTTCTCTTTCTTAATTGTCTGTCATGTTCCATGTTATTTAAGTCCCTTTTCATATTCCAGCAGTATCATGTACAATGGAACAGTTGAATTCATTTGGGACGTCGTTAGTTGGAGTTCCTTTCCAACTGTGAAAACAAAATGCTCTCACTGTGATTGGTTTCCTTCCGTAGTGAAAGCATAAAAGTGATGGGATAAGTTTATGAATATCAAACAGAAGATTTTAGGCTTTCATTTTTTGATGTCACCTTAATTATCTGGTTGACTAAAGTGTATTACTGATAAAGTTTATCAGTTAATTGGAATTTTGTCGATAAATTTGAAAAAATCGTTAATTTTATCTTAAAATGTTTTACTCAAAAACACGTTTTTCTCATAAAAATAGTTTATTTCAAGTGGCTGACATAAATTGCTCGCCCTACATGAAAATTGATGGGTTTCTAAGATATTTATTAACTAAACTTTGCGATCTGCCAAGATTGTAAATTGATCTTTTTTCCAAAAATGATCAATTTCAGTACAGCAAAAATGGCAGTTAACCATGAAAAACTGAGGTCATTTTTGGAATCAGCACCATCAAATTAGCTAAAAAGCGTGTTTTGT
Organism: Acanthosepion esculentum; assembly: GCA_964036315.1. NCBI lineage: Eukaryota > Metazoa > Mollusca > Cephalopoda > Sepiida > Sepiidae > Acanthosepion > Acanthosepion esculentum. The sequence goes on along the minus strand of OZ038482.1, from coordinate 125,520,233 downwards.
TTTTTGGCAACAAAAATCTTGTCGACCATTGTTATTAGTACATAAAACGGAACGGTGATGAACATTCTGATAGTTGCGGATGTTATCCCGCCAATGTGAAAGACAAATTATAGAATATCCGTATATTAAATCGATGGATTTTTTACGCGTTTTAGCAGCGAAGGAGAAGCAAATCTAAAATTTTGGTCCTAAACCAAGAGAAAGAGAATGTGAAACTGATTTCTAGGGCCTCTTTCGATAGACACGCATAAGGAACTCGATTGGAACTGACTAACAGTTAATAAGTGCCATTCACACGTTAAAATTCCAAAAAATCACATATATATCATAAATCTGATTCTTTCTTAGTGCGTAATTTACATCTTGCAATCATCTAAACTATAACAGACTGTTGGGTTTGCATAGCGAGTAAAGATTGAAACGACGTATCGGAGACAATGTGATAAGTCGACGTGTTGTAAGGGTTAGCAAGCATGCCTCGCTATAACAATTACGATTGAGTCGTGATTTCGATCTTCACTGGGTACCCCATAATTTCGGTGCCTTGTGCCACATCTAATTTACGTTTAGCATAATCACCATATCAGTGATGATGTCTAGTTTCACTTAGAAAAAGAAAGAGAAGGCGAAAAGCTCTCATGCGTTTAACTTCTGCTTCAATGAAATGGAAAAACCTGTCAGTTTAAAATATTTTTGTACCCTCTTACTTCTTTGAAATAATTAACTGCATTCATAATTATTGTTATTGCAATATTTTCTTGTATTTTTAAAGCTCAAATATTTAAGCGAACAATCTGAACATTTCAACTTCTATTTTGTTGCCGTGGAGCTCATAATGTAATAATTTATTCCTTCGTTTATGATATATCCAAAAATTAAAATAGAAAAAACGTGAAATTTTTGGACATATTGGAGGCAAGAGAGTATGCTGAGAATACAATGGACAGAGCATATGAGAAACGAGAAAGATTTAAGGTTATGCGTGATATGTGCGCTCGTGGGAAAAACCGTTGGCTAGGTAGATATATATACAATAACCGTAAAACGAAATTGAGCGGTCACACAAACACTCTATGTGAGATAATATAAGGTTGACTACGAAGCGGTTCTGTGGGACTGTACCAGAGTGATGCAGAGTAAGGAATTATTGGAACGAAATAAAACATAAACTTAATATTCAAATCTTGCATCAATCATTAAACGCCATATTCCTACTTTATTACAGATGTTCTTATGCCAAGGTAAGACGAAATAAGCGATTATTTGGGGTCGGTATTGTACACTTGATGGTCAATAATTAGGAAACCACATATATACTAAGATCTACACTGCATTAACTATTAAGTTGATTGGCACTGGCATTGAACCTTGATGTGTTCACCGGCGTTTCCCCACACACACAACAACTATGACCACCCACAGTTTTCACGTGTCCTTGATAACTGTTCAGAATTAACATATTTCTGTTACACATCTACTTGTATTATTGTCCTTGGTACCTGTTCAGAATTAACATGTCCTTGATACATGTACAGAATTAACATATTTCTGTTACACCTCTACTTGTGTTATTGCCGTGATACCTGTACAGAATTAACATGTCCTTGATACTTGTACAGAATTAACATGTCCTTGATACCTGTTCAGAATTAACATATTTCTGTTACACCTCTACTTGTGTTATTGTCCTTGGTACCTGTACAGAATTAACATGTCCTTGATACCTGTACATTATTAACATGTCCTTGATACCTGTACAGAATTACCATATTTCTGTTACACCTCTACTTGCGTTATTGACCTTGATACCTGTACAGAATTAACACGTCCTTGATACCTGTACAGAATTACCATATTTCTGTTACACCTCTACTTGTGTTATTGTCCTTGGTACCTGTACAGAATTAACATGTCCTTGATACCTGTTCAGAATTAACATGTCCTTGATACCTGTTCAGAATTAACATATTTCTGTTACACCTCTACTTGTGTTATTGTCCTTGGTACCTGTACAGAATTAACATGCCCTTGATACATGTACAGAATTAACATATTTCTGTTACACCTCTACTTGTGTTATTGCCCTTGATACCTGTACAGAATTAACATGTCCTTGATACTTGTACAGAATTAACATGTCCTTGATACCTGTTCAGAATTAACATATTTCTGTTACACCTCTACTTGCGTTATTGACCTTGATACCTGTACAGAATTAACATGTCCTTGATACTTGTACATTATTAACATGTCCTTGATACCTGGACAGAATTACCATATTTCTGTTACACCTCTACTTGCGTTATTGACCTTGATACCTGTACAGAATTAACACGTCCTTGATACCTGTACAGAATTACCATATTTCTGTTACACCTCTACTTGTGTTATTGTCCTTGGTACCTGTACAGAATTAACATGCCCTTGATACATGTACAGAATTAACATATTTCTGTTACACCTCTACTTGTGTTATTGCCCTTGATACCTGTACAGAATTAACATGTCCTTGAAACCTGTACAGAATTACCATATTTCTGTTACACCTCTACTTGTGTTATTGTCCTTGATACCTGTACAGAATTAACATGTCCTTGATACCTGTTCAGAATTAACATGTCCTTGATACCTGTACAGAAGTACCATATTTCTGTTACACCTCTACTTGTGTTATTGTCCTTGGTACCTGTACAGAATTAACATGCCCTTGATACATGTACAGAATTAACATATTTCTGTTACACCTCTACTTGTGTTATTGCCCTTGATACCTGTACAGAATTAACATGTCCTTGAAACCTGTACAGAATTACCATATTTCTGTTACACCTCTACTTGTGTTATTGTCCTTGATACCTGTACAGAATTAACATGTCCTTGATACCTGTTCAGAATTAACATGTCCTTGATACTTGTACAGAATTACCATATTTCTGTTACACCTCTACTTGTGTTATTGTCCTTGATACCAGTACATAATTAACATGTCCTTGATACCTGTTCAGAATTAACATGTCCTTGATACTTGTACAGAATTACCATATTTCTGTTACACCTCTACTTGTGTTATTGTCCTTGATACCAGTACATAATTAACATGTCCTTGATACCTGTACAGAATTACCATATTTCTGTTACACCTCTACTTGCGTTATTGACCTTGATACCTGTACAGAATTAACATGTCCTTGCTACCTGTACAGAATTACCATATTTCTGTTACACCTCTACTTGTGTTACTGTCCGTGATACCTGTACAGAATTAACATGTCCTTGATACATGTACAGAATTAACATATTTCTGTTACACCTCTACTTGTGTTATTCAAGGACCTAGATCAGTTATCACCGAAGAAGAGAGTTTCTCTCTTTTGGTTTGATGACAGCTAGTGTTACCCAATCATTTTAATTTGGAATCATCTGGCTGAGTCCAATTCTACAAGAGATGTGACAAAATTACCTGGTGAACTGCAGTAATTTTATGGCAGCTCAATTTATATTTTATCTGCTTGGATTTGAATGAGATATTGTCAGAATGTCTGAAAACTTGAGAAATGTGAATATTGACTTGCATTTCTTCATATATCTTAACTATCGATGCCTCTAAACCAAGCCAATGTTTTTCCAACCTACCCAAATAGACTCTGACTTTCATCCAGTATTGATGATTGTTGCACACTGAATGAAGTTCTTTTTCTTCAGACTCAATATTACTCCAGTCCTCATGTCGAATTCATATATACCATCCATCGCTAATGATGCTGAATAAATTGTACTCTCTTTTTACAGATCAAAAAAGTACATGACTCCTCCTACAAAAGTAAGATCATACCAAAAACCTTGCAATATCTCGGTTGAAACTACCCATTCCCCATTTCCAGCCTTGAAAATATCGATCTATATCTCTGAGATAAGGAATTACGATTACTTGCATCATTTACATTATTCAGAATGTTATCTTCATCTCTATTCCCATATTCACAACGTTTCGTCCATTGTACGCTCCGGATTTCTTCAGGTGATTGGAATTTCGAAACGATACCTTTATTTCGTCCACCGGAGTAGAATGTTCTCGTTCCACGTGGCATGCATATTCCGGATGTCTCAGTTATTTTCCTTTAGACCAACTGTCAACGACACATGGCTCAGTGAATAAAGACGTTGGTTAGATCCAGTGACTAGACCCAAAACGTTGTGAGTTCAATACAAAGCGACAGCAGTGGTGAACCAAAACTTGGAGAGTTGAGTTAAAGGGAAATAACTGAGACATCCATAAGAGGCTTGACACGTGGAATACGTATTACTTTCATACCAGCAATAAATTGTTTGAGGAAAAATTATTACCAGCAATACATATTTAGGAAAAAATATTACCAGCAATACATTTTTGTAAATAATTATTACCAGCAATATATTATTACCAGCAATACATTCTAAAAGAATATTACCAGCAATACATTTTTGAAGAAAAAATATTACCAGTATTACATTATTGAAAAAAAGAATTATCACCAGGAATACATTTTGGGAGAAAAATATTTACAGCTATACATTTTTGAAAGAAAAACAAATAATACTAGCAATACATTTTTTGGAAATAATATTACCAGAAATACAAATCTCGGCTTTACACAACCCACTGAGGTTGATATGCAGTAAAACAAACCATACCAAATAAACCTGACGAAAATATTTAAATGATTTTTTAAAATTCTGTCCATTAGAACATTATTCTGCTATTAAGACTACAAAAGTAGCATCTTATATATTTCTTCTGGCTGGTTTACATATAAAATCTCAGTATGTGGAATTAGTAAATAATAAACACTTCAAATACTTCGGAGTATCGATCATTTATAAGACATTTAGTATAGGAAATAAGTGGATTGAATATAGAATAGGCTGTACTTGAGATATTTTGCTACAAAACCAAAACATTACCCTAAAACCTAGTCATGTTCTTAAATATCTTTGTCAGATTGAGATTTTAATATGTATGTCTTGCATGACACTAAACGCATCCGGGAATATCTAAACTGTTAGCTGTATACAACTGCTTTATATGATCTAAGATCGTTAGAAATGGATTTGAATGTGTGCATTCTGAGGGTCTTGGCAAAGGTTATCCTTCTGTGAACTGATAATACCGAATTATTCCTAATACTTTATTATTATTATTCTTTGTGCAGTGTCTCTTCAGGGTGTACGCGATCATGGCTCGCCACAACTTCTTTTTGAAGGTCTTTTTTTACTATCAATTTAGTATAGGAGTTAAAAGGATTGAATATAGAATAGGCTGTTCTAGAGTTATTTTGCTACAAAACCAAAACATTAAACGAAAATCTCGACCTATGTTCTTAAATAGCTTCGTCAGATCGATACGTTCATCTGGATGTCATTCGTAGCGTAAAACACGTGCAGAGATATCTAAACCTGTGGGTCGCACCCTTTTTCCCCAATTCAATCCCCCCATATGTCAGAATGTAATCCCTCCCCCAATTTCCAAGATTGTCCGGTTCAAAAGATACATTCAAAATAATATGCATATATTGTTGAAATTCTCCATTATTTTCCAAATTAATAAGTATAAATTTATATTAATTTGATAGAGAATAATTTTTAAACTCCAATTTATGTAAAGAAAAATAAAGAAAAAGGCAAGAAAAAACTATAAGATTCCCGCTCTAATCCGAAATTCCCCACTCATGGGATTTAATCCAAGCGGAGATTCGCTCCTGTTTCAGATACCCTGATCTAATTTACCAGTTGTTTGCGACTGCTTCAGTGGTTAAAATGGATTTAAGCCAGTGAAACCTGTGGATCTGCGCGAAGACCACATTTCTTCGAACCTTGTGGACTGGCGCTATAGAATCACAAACAAAGAACTGTACCAAATAAAATAAACCTCATCACTCGGAGATTTCTAAAAGCAGCAACAGCTAAAATGGATACCATATATAAATCAAAGAGACAACAATGATCATGACTTTCCAGATTACTTCAAGTAAAAAGTTAGAAAGGAAAACCCAATCAATAATGGAAAGATCGATAACAGCTATAGGACTTGAGAAACTTATACCAACAGTAATGGTAACTTGCCGAATGCTACCTCATAAGGAAACGGCTAATATTTCTATCATCATTAGAACTAACTAAAATGCAGGAATCTTTACGAATAATTAACTTATTATCTTATTTCGATCTCTGGAATCGTTCTAATTTTAGACGGTTTTGTTAGTTCAATAATTTTCTTTGGACCCGCCATTGTTTTCATATGTCAGAATCGGCTGGTGTCGCGATTGGCAACTTTTAGATCACTGACAGAATACAACCTGCTGCGATTTGATATAGATATTTAGTCAATTCATAGTGTACGTAAAGGAAAGACTTAGTGTCTCCGAGTCAGTAAATTGCTTGTTTGTTCCGACTGGCGTGTTTGTAAATTTAGAACAGTCTCACGTCAACCCATTAATGTTATAGGTGCAAATTGTTTTCAAATTATCGAAGAGTTAAAGCGAATTCTTGAACTAACCGGATAAAGTTCATGACCTTTACTTAATTAGCGGCCTCGATATTCCAAGGAAAATATTATACTTCTCGGTTATTAAAGTCAGATTTAATAAAAAATCAATCTTATAATTTTATACCGCACATTATATTCCCGAATAGTGAATCAATTTTTAGATGGTGACTTAAAAATAATTTCCCCCTTGCCAAATTCAAATTGTGCTCTCCAAGTAGTGATTTCCAAAAATCACGAAACAACAACTCCTTTGTCGTTTATAAGGGCCAGATCCGGCTGAATATCGAGTACAGCTGCCATATGCTAGAGCTGTACAGTCTTTAATTTCCAGTCTTCGTTTTGACCAAATGCATTTACTCAGCCTTGTGGGTAATGAATAAATTTCCACTCTACAACCACTTTGTCTACAAAGGTTGCAAGCATGCTTTATCTCTATTTTCATGTGAAACGTTCTAACGATCAACATTACTTAATTCCACCAGTTCAGATCATTACATTTAAAATCCGCCATGCCACGCCCAGTGTAGCGAGCCACCCTCATTCACTTCATATTCCATTGGTGAGAAGTTCAACTCGAACAGATTCTTCCCACAAACCGCTACTTTGTGGAAACGAATCCGAAGAGGGTGCTTTCTCGACCGCTACGATATTAACTTGCTAATATTTAGGTTTAACAGTTATCACCCCTTCTGCCTACACAAAAACTCCTTCAGTCAGTGTCTAAATCGCGTAGCTCTTGGGCCTTGTATAGGATAAACATTAGTAAACAAAGATAAGTGTATCTGTCTATATTTCTGAGATGAGATATTATAAACATTATTTACATTATTCTGACTATCTTTGTCACCATATTTGATACAACGTTTCGGCTGTTGTACGCTCCGGCCTTCTTCAGGTGGTTGGCATATCGAAGGACACATGGCAGAGTGGATAAAGGCCTTAGTTAGATCCAGTGACAGGACCCAAAGAGTATGAGTTCAATAACCGGCTAAGGCAGTGGAGAACTTTCAGAGGGAAATTGACACGAGATAATTGATAACTGACATCCGTTAAACATGGCACGTGGAACTAGAAGAGTCTACTCCAGTCATCGAAATAAAGGGTTCAGTTCGACATTCCGACCACCTGAAGAAGGCCGGAGCGTACAACGGCCGAAACGCTGTAATAAATATGGCGATAAAGATGAGGACAATAGTCAGAATAATTTAAATAAAGATAACTGTCATTAACAAATTGTCCGGGTGAGTTGAAAATTTTAATGTCGGTGTGTATGTATTTACGAAAAAAAAAAAACCCTTCAGATATAATGCGCTGATTTTATATTTAAAAAAAAGGTTTTCTTTGTTGTCTCCATTATCAATTAAGATAGAAACATAGGTCCAAGAACATAATATAAGCAGGACAACATAAATTGCTTTGCTTCGTTGGTTTCTGCCTCTTGTTTCGTTAGTGACTAAACTGCAGGGATTACAACCGTGAATTTATTTACCGTATATATTAGGTTGGTGCAAAAACAATGTCGTTTTTTGACGTTCAACTTCATGTGAGAAAACGACATTATTTTTGCACCAACCTAATAATTTTACTGCTTTTCTCTTAATAATATGCAACAAGGCGGATTAAAACGAAACGAAACAAAATATAATTTAAAAAATAAACCAATCATGACTCACCACACGAGCCATTTCTTCAAAATCTGAAAAACAAATTATATGACTGTTGTTGAGAAAGCTAGTAAATTATTTTAGAATTCACAGTTGATATATATTATACAGCAACGTAGGTATACAGGAATAAAAAATGAAACGTGCGTACAAAATAAAAATTATAATAAATGTATTATAATAAAATTCTGAAAATAAATATACTAAAATTGATTTTAATGAATTAAATTTATCCTAGGCCCACCATTATGAAACTGGTGCAATTCTATTATATATTATGGTACTGATAATCCAATTTCATATTTTATATTAGGATACAGGTAATACTATCATATATATAATGATACTGGTTATAATATATATTATATATTATGATACTGGTATAATACTATACATATTACATATTATAATACTGGTAATGCTATTATATATTATGATACTGGTAATAATATAATATATCTGATGATACTGGTAATAATATAATATATATGATGATACTGGTAATGCTGTTATATATTATATATAGGGTGACCCCAAAAAATGGGAACTTTTAACAATCTAATAAAACCAAGAGTGATGGAAGAAAAACATTTAATTCATAGTAATTGAAACCTTAAAACATGCCATTTAAGAAACAATGATGGAATTTTAATTAAAAAAAAATTATATCCTGTAGATGGCGTCCTCCTGTACGAATGCATTCTTGAAATCTGCTGTTGAGATTCCTCATTGACTGCTGCAACATCTCAGCTGGGATACTGTGAATTTCATTCTCGTTACTAAAATGGCGAAATATTTACTAGCTCAAGGTCACTGTCGCGCAGTGTTGCCACTTGCTCATGTCTGGCAATACGCACTTAAAAAATTCCCGTTTTTTTGGGTTACCCTGTATTATGATTCTGGTAATACTATTATATATTATGATACATTACATAATATGTTACTGGTAATAATATTATATATTATGATAATGGTATACTGCTATATATATTATGTATTAGGATACGGGTAATACTATAATATATATAATGATACTGGTAATGACATTATATATTATATATTATGATACTGGTAATACTATTATATATTATGATACTGGCAATATAGACAGGATACTTACTTTCAGAGTTTTGGCGATGAACAAAGATGGCCGACCAAGAAGCATGCTCCAGGATTGAACAGCGATCAGTTATCAAGTTTTTGGTTGCTGAAGGGTGCAAACAGTTCAAATTCATAGGAGAATGTCAACTGTGTATGGTGCCACATGTTTCAGCCAAAAAATGTCTACAAGTGGGCTAAATTGTTTAAAGAAGGACGAAACAGTGTTGAGGATGAAGACAGGCCTGGGAGGCCTACAGAAGTGAGGTCTCCTGAGGTGATCGAATCAGTCAATGACCTCATTCAGTCTGACAGAAGGGTGACAGTGGATGACATTGCAAGGACTTTGAGCTTATCTGTTGGGACAGCACACAAGGTCAGCTACCGGTGGGTGCCAAAGATGCTTACTGCAGAGCACAAACAGCACATCAGCCCAAACGGTGCAGAACATCAACGAGCTGGGCTGGGAACTGCTCCCTCACCCCGCTTACAGCCCAGACCTTGCCCCTTCAGACTTTCACCTGTTTGGTCTCTTGAAAGCGTTCACGAGAGGCACGAAGTTTAAAAGTGACGATGAAGTCAAAAGTGTTGTGAGCGACTGGGTGAGACATCAGTCCAAAGATTTTTACGCTGAGGGAATACGGAAGCTTGTGCACAGACGGGAAAAGTGTGTGACAGTGGTAAGAGACTACGTTGAACAATAAAAAAAAGTAAGCTTCTATCTGTATTAGAAGTCCTTATACCGAAAAACTCATCTTATTTATTGAATAACCGTCGTATATATATATATATATATATATATATATATATATATTTTCTATTTTAAGTTACGTAGTAAAAATTTGTTTTCATGTCTACATTTTGAGATTAGCTCGGATCTTTTATTTAATAATTTATTTTCATCTGGGAAGGTAATGATAGCTATTTTTTCCTCCAAGCAAAGTTTGCAGGTTTTTGATAGGTTGTTGTAGGCTGATGATGTTTTCCTTATTTTCCAAGATATTTTTGGTGTGGTGTGTGTTTTGTTTTTTATTTCCCAGATATACTTAGAAAGCATTGTGCTGTTCGCATATTTACTATTTGTGAAAGACATTTTGTGTACATAATTTCTTTGTTTCCATGGTCCTTCGGTTACTCCTATATATACTTTTTCTTCATTATCTGCTGATTTTGTCGTGGCTTGGTAGATTACGTTGTTTTGTAAACAATTACCGTTTAAGGGACATTCGTTTTTTTTCTGCAGTTGCACGTGGGTTTAATTTGTTCGTGTGGTTTGTTAATAATTTTTCTGTTGTGCTTTTTTATTTGATACATTAATATAATGTATTTATTTAATTCAAATAATAGAAAGCCTTGAGTTAACATATTTGCTTTAATTTTTTTTAAAATTATTATCATATATACACACAAACATATATATATATATGTATATATATATATATATATATGTGTGTGTGTATATATGATATGTACATAAATATATATATACACATATATATGTATATGTACATGTATGTGTGTGTGTATATATATATATACATATATATATATAGATAGAGAGAGAGAGAGAGATAGATAGATAGATAGATAGATAGATAGATAGATAGATAGATAGATAGATAGATAGATAGATAGATATTGATAATATTAGTGGTCAATATATATATAATTCAAAAAGGCCAAAAAGAAAGATTTAATTAACCTTTTATTGAGTTTCTCCAGCATTTTAACGTTTCCCATTTTCAAGGATTACAGAATATAAAAATTGTCCATAGACATTATAATTCTATCGGCTAGTTCTATAGACATTATGAAGGATGTTGTTTTTGTTATGGTGAAATTCGTCTGTTATTTTTCTCCTTAGTAATTTTGCTGTGTGACGTCTTGCATAGGCGTGTAAGCTTTTTTTCGGCGGTCACGTGTTATACGTAACTGCTTGACCTGGGCAGCAGTTATAATTTTAAAAAAACCGTTAACACGCCGTCCCAATTGCTAAACAGTGTAAGATTGATATCAGGGGAACGTTAGTTAATCAGTAAGGCTTCTCTAATAATAAGGTGTCTACGACAATCTGATGTAAAAAGAATTGTGTTATCAACTAGAATTTTCCTTAAATGTGCTTGTAAATTATTAGTTAATAAATATTTATTAATCACACTCTGCTTCGAGAGCTACTACGTAAGGCGTCTTCTTAAGGAGGTAGTAGTGTGTCTGATATTGGTAACTGATTTCTGACAAGCAACAGTCTTTTACTGGACATAGAAATTGGTATATTATATTGGTCACCGCTAGTTTAGTTTCGATGCGTTTTTTTCGGTTAGTGACAACAATGTTTGCGGTTTTCTATTTTCTATAATATATTATAAACTCTGATTTCCGGGGTTGGATCGGAGTCCAGCTGGAATCTTTTCCAGCTGTGCTGGTCAAAATTCTCTACCTTCGAGCAGAGGGGATCCCCAGACAAGGCAATGTCGAAGGACAGAGTCTCGTCTTGTGAAACGGCTATCCGTCACCGTTTATACGGGAAGTTTTGGCCGAGCCTACGGGCTCGGATCCCCAACTTTAAAACTCAGCCTTGTGCCACATCTTACCTTGTGGGGAGGTTGGTAAATATTTTCAAACTTTATATATTTATCAGGGGTTACATCAGAAACATAACGTTTTAATTATTTTCCGATGTTTCCTGTACGTGTCGTTTTTGTTTCAATATTATCTAAAACATCGGCGTTAATCACATGTTCAGTCGGTGGTTTTCTCACTATATCTCTGTAGAAACAAATTACTGTTGCCCCAAAATCTTTTCCATTTTGAGGAAATTCTCCATCATTCACTATCTTACAGGAGTCACAATATTATATAAGAATTCAGTACTTTTTTTCGGAAGAGAATTTATTATTTCTTAATAGTTTGCTTAGCTTTTGGAAAGCATTGTTCACTCTTGCAATGTCCCTTCTGATTTTGGTGTGACATATTCCATAGACACTTAAAACACTTCGGACATGTTTAAATTCTTCAAAAACTTCATTCCCTATCAGAGATCACCATAAAAACACGAGAGTAAAGTTGCAAATGCAAGAGAAAGATGAGGAAGAGAGAAAGAAAATGATGAGGAAAAGAAGAATAACAAGGAGGAGGGAGATAAAAAGTAGAAAAACAAGAAGAAGAGAGAGGGAAGAGCCAAGATGTGGGAATAATAATAATAATAATAATAATAATAATAATAATAATAATAATAATAATGATAATAATAATAATAAGTGGAAGATATCATTTGTGAGCTTAGGTTTCTGGTTGGGACTCGGGAAGAAATGTGTATACAACAGAAATCAAAGAAATAATAATAATAATAATAATAATAATAATAATAATAATAATAATAATAATAATAATAATAATGAAAAGAAGAAGAAGATGAAGAATATGAAGAAGAAGAATAGCGTTCATTTTGGTGAAAAATATTTAAATTGATCAGATACAAGTGCAAAAATATTTTAGTGCATATGCTCGTAAAATTTGCGAAGGTGTGTGGAGAATAGTAATCTTAAAGAGATATTCTAAATGAGGCAGGATATACCTCATTGGAAACATCTTCAAATTCTTCTGAAATAGCATAGTTCGTCTGCTGAACCCTACATCTCTACCCATTTTCTCCGTGCATTAATGACCCCTTTAATGGCGAGCGCCCAGGGGGCCACTACCATCAAAACATGGGTATGCAGACAAGTGAAGGATGAGAAGAGAGGTGAAAAGTGAAAGAGTTTAAGAAAAATAGCGATATAAATAATGATGGAATAACGAGGGGTATGAATATATGTAACATAATTGCAGACAAAGGTACACCGAAAATAATACAAGTTCATATATATATATATATATGTGTTTGTGTGTGTGTGTGTGTGCGCGCGTGCGCGCGGTATTTTGGGAACAATCCATCTTTTATACAAGTTTCTTTAAAAGCTACTGGCAACGTACTGCGGTTAAAAAAAGTTTTTTCCCCCTAAATATTGTAGTGTTAATTTCCTTATTCACCATCTCAATTTAACTTTTGAAAATCATAGATCTGTTCAACCGGTAAAGTTACTCTACATGACTTTTCTTAAAGTTACATTTTCAACTTCTTTAAATATATATATATATATATATATATATATATATATATATATATATATATATATATATATATATATATATAAAAGTGAACATAGAAGTCAACACTTAGAGGCGACAGTCTGTTTCATGCTAGATGCAATCGTCAGTTCACTTTTATATTTACACACGATCTATCTCTGATATTGACCACTTTATCCCCTAAATATAGCACATTTTAAGACTATATTTCTTCATATATATATATATATATATATATATATATATATATATATATATATATATATATATATATATCAGTGGCGACTCAAACGTACGCCATCGTTTCATTCTTGACTTCAGCTGTGTCCAAAATTGTTTTATCTCCGTGCCTCAAAATATTGACAAAAATACATTTCGTTGATATTGTTCATAATAAAGAAGAAAGAAAGAAGAAAGAAAAAAAAGGAAGTAATTGAAAAATGAATGAAGTAAAATTAAACTACCTAGGCCGGGTTGCGTAGATGTGAGCTTTTTTCAAAATGGAGCATATTTATAGGCAATGTATTTGTTGTTTTAATTTTATAAATTACTTTTAAAAATTCCTAATGACTTGAGAATGCCCTTTTTTTCAAAGAACGCAGTTTTATTTTAACTTATTTTTTTCAAATGTTCGTTTTAAATAATTTATTTATTAGTGGAATATATCAATTGAAAAGTTTGTCAGAAGAAATTTAGCTCGACTTAAGGTCGACAAAAATCAAAGAAAATGGGAGCTTAAACTCGTCAACTGCAGGGTTGGGGTGAGATGTGTGACTGAGGTAGTGTTGAGGAAACATTATATCAGTCCACAATAGTGATCATAAACGTACAATAAACTAAACTAAAAATTCATGGATAGAGAGATACATAAACACATTAACGCATAGACACACATACAAACACACACTCGAGATAGATACATACGTTATTTCTTCTTACATGTCTGTAATTTTTTCTTAAATAAAAGTTTATTTTTATAAAATTATTACAATTAATATTAAAATATTAAAATGTAATTCTTTTAATTTCGGGCAGATAGATTTCTGAAAATTATATATTTTAGAGGAAAGGAATCATTTTAGCATCAAAATTATACCAATGGTATATTATCATAAAGATTTTAATGTACCCGACAAATATTGATGACCTAGGATCACCACACGCACACACACACACACACACACACACACACACACACACACACACACACACATATATATATATATATATATATATATATATATATATATATATATATGCGGAAGTCATGGATAACTACTGGGATTTTAGAATCAGATAGCAGATTTAGAATCCCAGTTTGTTATATTCACTTACGTGCAATACTTTTAGAAAAAGGTATAAATCCAGCTCTTCGCTCTATGAGTAAATAGCAGGACAGTCTTGGTGGCTAGCAGTTTCGGAAAAGACAAATCTGAATTCAAAACGTAGGGGGTCGTTTGGGGACCTAGTAGTAAATATGCACTCCAGTTTATTCGGCTCTTACAAAAAGTGTGATTTGAACTGAAAAATTGCAAATTTAAAAAAATTGAATGTTTTTTTGTGAAAGTATTTATTTATATTTTTTATATATATATATTTGATATTTCAGATCGGCCCCGATCTTTCATCAGAAATGGCTGTTTTCAGAAGTTTGTTTATATTAAGTAGCGTCCGTCGCGAGACGCGTAAGTCACGTGATATGGAATGCAACTGTAACGTAAATCTAACTGTCGTAATATTTTAGATGTTGTTTAAAATTTTTTTTAACTATATCTAACAAAAATTTTAGATTTCGCTTCAACAACCATAAACTAACCATAAACTAACCATACGTAAAAACAATGCTTATTCCCCCATAGCTGAATATTTTAATCAACCAGGACATTCATTAGAAAACTGTAAATGTGTATTGATAGATTCTGATTTCAGTTCCACATACATACACAGAAAAAAAGAAAAATACTGGATTTTAAAATTAAATACATATAAACTAGGGTTAAATAAAGACTTGGGTATTTTCAATCTGTATAAATATTTCAATAGTTAAACAAAAAAAATTGTTAGATATAGTTAAAAATTTAACAATATTCAAACATATTCAATTTTTTTTTAATTTGGAAGTTTTCAGTTGTTTTTTTCTATATTATATACATAATAAGAAAGTATACGTGGCTTCTCATTATGCTTTATATATATATATATATATATATATATATATATATATATATATATATATATATATATATATATATATATATAATAAAAAGACTTAAACACTAATATTCCATGGTCATAATTTATTCCATTGGAATCGAAAGAACGATCCAATTGATCAGACCTACAGATTCAAAAAGAAAACAGAAAAACAACTCCGGGAAAAATTAGTGAGAGTATGTATGAGAGTGTGGGAGGACCTGAGATCTATATAGAGGGGTAGCAGACGAGAGAGACAGGGAGGTCCAAAGGTGGAGGGGGCATTAAAATTTAACAGAGAGAAGATTTAAAGAAGAAATAAGAATGCATCATCGTAGTGGCCAAGTTGCTTTTGTCCGTATGTAAAAATTACAATATATATATATATATATATATATATATATATATATATATATATATATATATATATATATATATATATATATATATATATATATTTATATTGTAATTTTTACATACGGACAAAAGCAAAATTACAATATATATATATATATATATATATTGTAATTTTTACATACGGACAAAAGCAACTTGGTCACTACGATGATGCATTCTTGTTTCGATGCGGCTGCATTTCGACTGGTGTGAAGCAAAAAAGTTTTCCAATGATAACCATTTTTGGTTCTCACCAGTCGAGATGCAGCCGCATCGAAACAAGAATGCATCATCGTAGTGACCAAGTTGCTTTTGACCGTATGTAAAAATTACAATAAATAATTATTGCTTTTACTTGGTATTGAGATCTCTTTTGAATTAATACTGTGAACGTTAGAATTTATATTATTTTCGTTCTCATTACATTCGGATATATATATATATAAATATATATATATATATATATATATATATATATATATATATATATATATAATGACATTTTCCAATCTCAATTGTTTATTTATTTGTGCAGGATTCCATTCCCGGAATCCGCAACAGTAATATTTCACAAAATAAAACCATAGAAATCTCTCAATTCTTATTTAAACCAACAAATATTGGTCTGCTTATTGAGAAAAACTGTTTCTACAATAACAATCAGACCCTAAGTCTTTAAAAATAACACGATTGTATATACCAAGACCTAAAAGTATTTTCATCATTATTATTTACTAAAATACCAGCAGAAATAAAACCTTCGTGGACATAAGAAGTATGATAACAATGTTCTTTTTCTTAATTGTCTATCATGGTCAATGTTATTTAAGTCCCTTTTCATATTCCAGTAGTATCATGTACAATGGAATAGGTGCATTCAATTGGGATGTCTTTAGTTGGAGTTCCTTTCCAACTGTGAAAACAAAATTATCTCACTGTGATTGGTTTCCTTCCGTAGTGAAAGCATAAAAGTGATGGGATAAATTTATGAATATCAAACAGAAGATTTTAGGCTTTCATTGTTTTGATGTCACCATAATTATCTGGTTTACTAAAGTGTATTACTGATAAAGTTTATCAGTTAATTAGAATTTTGTCGATAAATTTGAAAAAAAATCGTTAATTTTATCTTAAAATGTTTTACTCAAAAACACGTTTTTCTCATAAAAATAGTTTATTTCAAGTGGCTGACATAAATTGCTCGCCCTACATGAAAATTGATGGGTTTCTAAGATATTTATTAACTAAACTTTGCGATCTGCCAAGATTGTAAATTGATCTTTTTTCCAAAAATGATCAATTCCAGTACAGCAAAAATGGCAGTTAACCATGAAAAACTGAGGTTAGCTAAAAAGCGTGTTTTGTTTTTTGGCAACAAAAATCTTGTCGACCAGTGTTATTAGAACATAAATGGAACGGTGATGAATATTCTGATAGTTGCGTATGTGCATCTAAAGACAAATTATAGAATATCCGTATATTAAATCGATGGATTTTTTTTACGCGTTTTAGCAGCGGAGAAGAAGCAAATCTAAAATTTTGGTCCTAAACCAAGAGAAAGAGAATGTGAAACTGATTTCTAGGGCCTCTTTCGATAGACACGCATAAGGAACTCGATTGGAACTGACTGACAGTTAATAAGTGCCATTCACACGTTACAATTCCAAAGAATCACATACATATCATAAATCTGATTCTTTCTTAGTGCATAAATGGTTTTTATGGGACTCATCAACAGTGCACATCTTCTACCGACTCTTAAATGGATGCAATTGGGGTACCAGTGAAAATAGCTCGTCAGAGCAGTTGCCGTGAAAATATTTGTAGAAAAGACAGAGGGAAGCCACAGCACGTCTGAGAGAAAGTGACTTTAGACCAGATGTCAAATCAGGACCTATAATTTTCATAACGATACATCATGTTTAGAATCGGAATCCTCGACGCACACAAGAATAAAAGCACTAGACGGCTGTTTCGTCCTTTACGGAACTCATCAGCAGCGCGCATCTTCAACATACTCTGAGAATCGAAGCCGGACCGTTCCGATACGACGCAAGCATCATACCAACAGGCTACTCTGGTGAGGAGGAAACTATGTTACCAGATTTAATATGGCACAGCTCAACTTCTAGGGTTTTCTGTATATGTCTGAGCTGAGGATTCAGGTTATTATTCAAAATAATTAATTACTAATTAATAATATAACCGATGCTGGATCCTGCTTCTAATTATCTGGATAGGACGGCTTATTGAAGAGTCTTTGCTGTACCAGTAATACATGTTATGTAATCTTGTGTAGTGTCACCTTCAGGACAGATGAGCTGTGCTATGTCTGGTAACATTGTCTCTTCTTCGACAATATAGCCTGTTGGCCCAATAGTATGACGCTTGATGTCAAGTTTCGACTCTCAAAGTCGACAGAATATCCCGTCCAGTGCTTTTCTGCATGTGTGTGCGTTGAGGATTCCGGTCCTAGATATGATGAATCATTATGAAAAATATACACATCCCTTAATTACTTTCAAGTATATGTTATATACTCGTATTATACTATTAGACAGTTTTAGAAATTTACCATAAGTGATGGAAGATCATTGAAAGTGCTAGTCTTTAAAATAAAATCTTAAATCCCTTTACCATTTCACCACAAACTAATGAAATAAAAAGAGGCATCTATCGAAACATCAGCTGTTACAAATGTAGGTATTTCAGGAACTACTGACCGACAGTGATCATCGCGTTTATTTTAATATTAGTTGGCATTTTTCTCGTTAAGTTTTTGTTGCCAGAATAAGTAACACAGGCGATTTTTTAATGCTCTACTCTTGAATAACAGAAATAATAAATATTTATTGGAACAAAAATAACAAAATCTTTTACAGCATTATTATTATTGGTTATTATCCAAATCCTCTAATTACTAATTAATAATATAACCTATAATGGATCCAGCTTCTAATTCTCTGGATGGGGTGGCTCGGCGAAGGAAGTCGTTGCTCCAAGGGCCATTACTGCGTGTGCTGTATGCTTGTATATCGCCACCACCAGGAAGGATTATCTGTGTTATATTACGTCTGGTAACTTAGTTTCCTTCTCGCCATCGTAGCTTGTTAGCCCTTCTGATGCCTCGGTCCTGATGTCCGTCCTTCTCTTTATTCATTCCTCAGGCATCCCTCTTTACTCTTGCTCTCACTCTCTGTAACTCCTTGCGTGTTAGTGGCACTCCCGCCTTGCTTGGGGTGATTTGCTTAAAAGAATGCAAAATCCCCTAATTCCTACTCAATAAATGACGATTTTCAAATCAAAACGCTGATTAAAAATAATTCAATTTACACAGCCGTGGCCATGGCAGAGATAATGTATCTCATAACAGTTTTCTGAAGCAACTAAATACATGTGCTTGCTATGATGGATATAATTTATATCTGCTATACTCTGCTAAAACGTAATTTAATTTTGAAAAGAACCATCACTGGTGATGAAAATTAGATCGTTTACAACAATGTGTAACGAAACATTCACGAGGAAATCTAAATGAGAGACACTCAAGTATTCTAAACTCCGGTATACATCCAATGAATATGATGCTCTATGTCTGGTGGGATAAGAAGTTCATGGGGTGTTACCAGATTTATTCCTTAATATCAATCGTTGCAGTCTAACAAGTAATGTCACCTACTGGACAGATTAAATGCAGCAATGAAAAAGGTTCGGGGTACTGGAACAATACAGTCTTCCATCGGAACAACGCCCAGACCACACGTCAGTATGAGAACATACCAAATTCGATGCACGGTATAATTATCGAGGGTATAAATATAGTAAACGTTGGTTAGATCCAGTGACAGGACCAAAAGAGTGCGAGTTCAATACCCGGTTAAAGCAATGGAGAACTTGGCGAGGGGAATTAACAGGAGATAACTGATAACTGACATCCATTAAACATGGCACGTGGAACAAGAAAAGTCTATCCCAGTCAGCGAAATAAAGGGTTCAGTTCGACATTACAACCACCTGAAGAAGGCCGGAGCGTACAACGGCCGATACGTTGGAATAAATATGGCGAGAAAGATGAGGACAGTAGTCCGAATAATGTAAACAATGT
This sequence comes from Acanthosepion esculentum, assembly GCA_964036315.1. Classification (NCBI taxonomy): domain Eukaryota; kingdom Metazoa; phylum Mollusca; class Cephalopoda; order Sepiida; family Sepiidae; genus Acanthosepion; species Acanthosepion esculentum. Next base: position 125,500,126 of record OZ038482.1, on the reverse strand, counting down.
ACATAATATCTCATCTCACACACACACACACACACACACACACACACACACACACACACACACACACACACACACACACACACAAGCGCACGCACAAGCGCACGCACACGCACGCACGCACGGACACACACACACACACAAACACACACACACACACACACACACACACACACACACACACACACACATATATATATATATATATATATATATATATATGTATATTTATATTTCAAGAAAGACATTCGGATTACTAACACAAAAATAGAGAATGTGTCATATCGAGAATATTTAACATTGAAAAACTTAAAGAAAAAAAATAATTATTTTTAATAATATGTGGAAATCTCCACCCTTTACCTGAAGACGGTCGCAAGACCAGAAACACGTGTTGTAAAATTATGAAAAATAAAGAATAATATTAAGAAGAAAAATCCACATTACAACCAAAAACGTTTGCGGTACCTCTCTTCTTTTTAATATACACACTTTTCTCTCGTTGGAACCACGAAAACCTCTTCCTCATATATATATATATATATATATATATATATATATATATATATATATATATATATTCTATCTTGCCAAAGAACTCTCGTCCTGGTTTGTATATGGTAGATAACGTTTGAAAGTCTAAAAGACTTTGTAATAAATGCTGAAAGGTTAAAGAAAGTAACATACTTAAAAGATCGGGGATAATCGTCCGATGTCCATCTGGGATAATCATCTCGAGGCCCATGACTACTTTTTCTTGTGCTTTCGTAATTCGTTACTAAACTTTGTTAGCTATTTCTATTTCCTTTATCGATCCCCCTCCACTCAGGACTGCAGTATATTAAACATAATATCTGACAGTATAGAAAATACACTTTCTCTCCATCCATCTGCGAACATCTTTGTCTTCGTTGACATGGCTGAAACATACTGAAAAGATTTATTTTAGCGGTATTCAGACTTTGAATTATTCCATTGCCCAATCTCTTACTAAAATCGTGGACTTTCCTACTTGTTTCCCTATCAAAACCGAGCAACACTTGATTTATTTCTCACCTTCTATTCTCGCACTTGCAAAGATTCGCAACTCTCCACTTTTGGTAACACGGGCTAGTTTGTAGTATCCATTGATATTTTGTTCTAATCATTCATTTAACAGGAACGCCCTATCCATAAGATCTATTTCTGTTATAAGTAGGCTGATTGGGACTCAGTCGGCGATTTTCTTCGTGGTAACTTGAAATAACATATTTAACCTCCCAATTGAAAATTGCACCATTCTTTGGTCAAAACTAGCATGGACACTTTCATCCGTTCTCAGAAAAATTAAGCGAAATCTCAATCCTCTCCAAGGTTCACATCAACATGGTCGTCTGTTATATCACAGAGGAATCACTGTTTTCGGCTATACCGGCGAGACAGATCTCGTCACCAGGCCCCTATTCGTTACCGCTCGTAATAAATGTAAGCGTGTCCTCGGAGGAGCTAAAACTCTGTTTGTCAAGACAATGAAGCACTGCATATCCTCCACGAATTTGATCTCGTGTTTACTGATGTCGCTGTAATAGGGTATTAAATATGTGCATGTTATTTATTCCCCCCCCCCTCTTCAACTGATTTGGAATTTTATACTCTGCTGAAAAAGCTGAATGCTTCACCTATAAATTCTCTTCAAACTCTACCTTTGACCCATCTGGAGTATCCCTGCCTAAACTCCCGCTTAGAACTGAATCTATGTGATATACGTATAACCTCTTCCACGGTTTCGCCTACCATCTCTAACATAGATCCCCACAAAGTATGTGGTCCCGACGGTATCTCTGTTATAGTCATTAATAAGTGTGCAACCGAACTGGCCCCTGTTCTCTCTAAACTCTATCATAAATGACTCGATGGAAGTCATGGTTTTGTGTTCCAGTTTTAATAACACTGGTGAACCGTCCGATCCTTCTAACTATCGACCAATTTGCTTTTTACCTCTTTTTGGGAAGCTCCTAGAGGCCTAAATCACTGCTAAATTGGTTCAACATTTCTCATCGCAAGGCCTATTCTCAGAAGAAATATGGCTTTCGTTCTTCGAGGTCAGTTTCTAATGTACTAACAATAATTGCGGAAAGAGTCTATCGTGCTCCAGATAAAAACACTGAATCCCGGGTTGTAGCACTGGAAATCTCAAAAGCCTTTAGCAGGGTTTGGCATAAAGGGCTTCTGCACAAGCTGAAAAGTTACAGTGTCTCCAGACACATTTTGAACTGATCGAATCGTTCCCATCAAATCGCGAAATAAAAGTTATCAAGAACGGCCACTCATCAAGATCTTTTCGTACTGACGCAGGTGTCCCCCACAGGGCCCCATGTTTGGTCCTACGCTATTTTTATTTCCCTTAATGATCTTCCCGTTGACAAATTGGCATTTATGCTGACGACTCAACTATTTACTCCTGCCTCGATAGTAATGTTGATCAGTTTGACAAAATGACAGCCGATGACCAAAACGACCTCCAATCCGTCGTTAACTGGGGCCAAAGATGGCGGGTTGATTTTAATCCACCTAAAACTAAACTTCTCTCCATTAATTATCAGAGAGACCACTCTCTCTGCCTTCCATCAGCCTAAGTGACTCATTGCGCCTATTCATGAAGACGTCCTCAGCTGATATGAAGTGGAAAAAATATATTGAACGCATTGCTACGGCACCTGCAAAGAAAGACTGTGCACCGTGTCGGCGAGACATTTTTTATCTCCACAAGCAATCTTACATATCTATAAATGTACCATTCATCCGTGCTTAGAGTATTGCCGCCAAATATGGCCCGGTGCTTGTGATATTTACATAGGGATCCTTGATCTCTATCTATCTATAAAAAGTAGGATGTCTGTGTGTGTTTAACGAATGCACGGCGGCAATTTTCGACGGATTTTCACCAAAATTTACATGCACATGTTCCAAATTAGCGGGAAGGCCAAGACCGATTTTGTACTTCCCAACTCCCATCGATAGTGGAAATAATCGATTTTTTCATGCTTCTACGGCCGTTTTCATGTAGTTTGCGGCCATTTTCTACTGGCCAGAGTGAGAGCCTATCGCTGGCTGCCACGAATAGGCAGGAAGATTCTATTGGCCAGCGTGAGAGCCAACAGCTGACTGACACAAATGTTAACTAGCATGCAGAAATATCGATAGCTGCATTCGTCACAAGTGGGAAAAATTTAAATCTGCATGGCACTTTACTCCAATTGGCTCATTCGCTTGCTTAAACTCAACGTTGATTCTGATTCCGCAGAACTGGGTTGGGTGTGAAAAAGTATTTGTTGTTAACATTCTTTTTTCATTCGGTTTTTCCACTTACGAGTCCTTTTGTTCATTTTGTTTAGTTCTTTTTTCGTAACAGATTTAATGTTTAGTATAGAGCTTAAAAGAAATTCGCAGTGTGAGATAGGCAAGAAGTAAAGCATATAGCAACATCAGCACGGCAAAGGGCACTCCTTTAAAAAGAAGGAAGGGCAAAATTATTTTAAGTCAAGTGATAGCGATTGCTGTATGAATCGTAAGATTTTTTAATCAAGCACGGGCAACGCCGGGCCATGCTGCTAGTTATATCTAAAGAAGAGTTAGCAATATTATTAATGTTGATTATTAATGTTTCTGTTCCTAATCCCACCATATCCAGTTTTAGTGACTCTACTGACTTGCAAGGGTCGATAAGGATTAAAAGATTAGATATATGTGCGTATTTGAGTGTATGTGTGTGAATATATT
>OZ038482.1:125471370-125493870 GCA_964036315.1 Acanthosepion esculentum | reverse complement strand
TTATTATAAACAGAGCATTTACTTAAATATTTGCATCTATAAAAAAAGAATGTATAAACAGAAAAAATGTATATATCTATATATATAGATAGAGAGAGAGAGAGAGAGAAGAAGAAGGGAGAGAGAGCGTGTGAGAGAGAAAGAGAAAGAAAGAGAGAGAGTGAGAAGACTACAAAGTGTACTTCATGAAGATAATGAATCGCCAGAGAGCATATATATTGTTGGAGCTTATATATATATATATATATATATATATATATATATATATATATATATATATATGAATAAAAAAACAAGGGAAAAATTATTCTTAGCCGACGCGTTTCGCCCTCTGAGGGACTCTATCAAGACAAATGAAGGATTTATTTTGTTGTGCGTGTTTATATACAAAAGTTTGGATGTCATTAGTTTATCAAGGATTTTTCATTGGATAATATTCATAAATATTCATATGGCGGTTGAAAGGTTAGTCAAAACATGCGCAATAGACAAAACGTCATAAATCAAATTCTGGTAAGGCAGATACACTATATATATATATATATATATATATATATATATATATATATATATATATATATATATATATATATATATATATATATATATATATATAATTAACCTTTTCGTTATGAATTGAGCTTTCTGGTAGTCGATAATGCGTATATCTCGCATATAATGCATCATGAATTCCTTTTCTTTGCCGTGTCTGGTGATGGGGTAAGGGTGAGAGTCTCCCGGTCGGGTTTCGATCATGTGTTGAAGCAATCGCATGTCTATCCGCACTTAAGACGTAAGACTGTTTCGCTGTATCACACGTCTTAAGTGCGGATAGACATGCGATTGCTTCAACACATGATCGAACACATATTTATATATACATCATTATATAATCGCATACTCAGGCAATATTTTGAATCTGTCATCAATTCTCTTAAACACACCTTAAAAGAAGTTATTGTATTTTTTTAAATTATAGCAACTACGGTGTATTTGATTGCATTTTTCTTCTTTCTCCAGATTCTTCTTACTTGCAAAAATTTCAAATTTGTATCGTGCGCAATACATTTTGTTAAATTATAATTTTTTTTGTATGAGAAACATTATTTTTCGTTTTAATTATTTTGTATTAACCTCTTAGTAGACATTTTGAGATTACCAAACCATTCAACTACGTTAAATATTAATACAAGTTGTAAACGTTAAAGCAGTACTGGTTAACTTTGAAAACTAAACATATGTGTTTGGAAAAAAATTGATATATTACGACAGTATTTCATAGTTACGTATTTTTTTAATTTTGAAATAATTTGCATAAAATGACGAAATCGGCATTGAGGCGAGGAAGAAATTGAAATTTTATTCATAGAAGGCTACTCTCAAAGACAAATTGCCATGAAATTGAAGATTTCTAGACATGGGGTGCAATATTCGTTACAAAGGCAGTTTTCGGAAGAAGCCAAAACACCAAAAACTGACAACTGCTGCTGAAGATAAATAGTTTATTATTGAGAGCAAAAGAAATAGACGTGAAACTGTTCCAGAGTTGACACCTGAACTTGATTCATCTCAACAGCCACCAGTGACGCTCTCAACTGGGGAAAATAGACTTCGAGTTGGTGGGGTGTTATAGCCATCAATAAATCCATGTTACCGAATGTAAATAAAATTGTTATGTGCAAAATGCATAATAACTGATTGTTGAAAGTTTTGTGATTTCAACGAAAACTTTCGTAATGCTCGTTGTAGTAGGGATTTGTAATCGCCCATACAACTAAAGTACGCCATTGAACTGGTGTGAGACTTCTTCGAATAACACTTGCGCTAATGGTACTTTCAAGATAATACTCGCTCGACAAGTAACCTGTATTGTGATCTGAATAGAGAAATAATATAGTGAATAGCGATCCGTATATTATAGAGGATAGGCTAGAAATAGTGATCCGATTAGTAATAAAAAATAGAATAGAATGCGATCCGAATAAAACCAAAAGTATACACACAAACCGTTCGTCGACCTTATTCTGCAGATGAGAAATAGAATTATGAGCCGCTTACGTGTTCACTGAAAAGATGAATCTCTTGTATATATACATATATTTTGATTTTTTTTCTTTTACTCCGTGACTCGTAGGGTCCAAGGGGCACCAGGTGTACTGTAGCCGCAGTAGAAGTGGTGTTTCTTTGGCAAGATAGCCTAATGGAGACCAAGCGTCTCCAGGTCGGTTTTAATTCAGACTTTTTCCTTCTCCTACACCGCTTGCATCCAAGGTTATAGAACCCATTCTGTCTTGCTATTTACCCTTAGCTGGTGTAAGAAGAAGAGGAATCATACCTTTCACGTAAGTGAAAGTAATTGATCCGACTGGAATTCGAACACGGCTCTCCGGTTCCTCAATCCGAGCCGCTATCAGCCACAGTGCCACCCATATTTTGAAATAGACAGCTATAATTCATTTATTTTTAAATAAATTTCACTGACAATATCAGTGTTCTTTAGAATTTTTGTATTTTTCAATTTTCAATAAGAATTTCGCCCAAAGTTCAACTATTTGTTTGAGTACATATGATCATTTGGAAAAGTAAATGCTGTCAATATCATTAACAAAAAGTTTTATTATCTCTACACAATGGAACAAGTTTCACACATTAGAGCAGCATATAGCAAGGAAATATTTTTTATCTCAAATATTAATAACATATATTTTCTGATAATAAACTGAGAAAATCGAAGACAAACATAAGATCTGGACAGTTTATGCGCAATTCTTCTTTAGTCGTACAAATTGAATTTAATAAATCACACACATCCACACACTCCTACCCACTCCTCACACACACACACACACGCACAAACACATACACACATACAGACACGCACACAGAAACCCACATATCTCTCTCTCTCTCTCTCTATATATATATATATATATACTAGCTATTGATAAATAGCAGGACATAATTCAAAACCTGCGGCAGGTCGTTTCGGGACGTTGTGGCTCACTGTACGCCAGGTCTCTGTATTCACCTCTGCAAAAAGTGTGGTTGATTCTTCACCACTATAATCATATAATATGTGAAGGTTCTCTGGCAGTCCGTTCCTAGGAACTGAGTTGCCTGACACTCATACGCCGTAAAAAGGTTCCCCGGTAGATGCAGCTCAACACCCTGTATCGGTCAACGACGGGAGAGTCCACGATATATATATATATATATATATATATATATATATATATATATATATATATATAGAGAGAGAGAGAGAGAGAGAGAGACAGTATGCGTTACATCTACCTGCTTTTGTAATCAAGAAAATTTAATAATGAAAATGTGTTCTACGGTAGTATTCAATCCAGGTTCTCAGTTTAAACGAGAAATAAAAAAAAAGAATCTGAACGTCTAGTTCAAGGATCCAATAAAAACGGGGCTTCTATTTCCAATAGGGCATCCATTAAATAGCATTTGAAATAATAAAAATTTCGGAATAAAAAAATAAACACATACATTCTTTCTATTCTCTGTCTTTCTCTCTCTCTCTCTCTCTCTCTCTCTCTCTCTCTCTCTATCTATATATATATATATATATATATATATATATATATATATATATATATATATATATATATATATATATATATTAAACCTTAACGTGTTTCACCTTGTATTTAAAAAATAATAATTTCGGATCAACACAACAATTTTGTCTTTGTAAAAACAAGGGCAATATCCTGATGATGACATTGTGATAATGTCAAAAGCACTCGGAATAAATGTATATATATCAACATGATACTTTTCTCTCTTCCTTTAATAAGGATACTAAGAAGCTTGTCCGTGAATATGAGAAGATCTTATTGACAATAAGTAGACAAAACTAGATTATTCAATGAGAATCGACTATATATATATATATATATATATATATATATATATATATATATATATATATATATATATATATATATATATATATATATATTTATTTATTTATTTATTTATATTTATATAAAATATAAGGCTCAAACACTAATATTCCATGGTTATAATTTATTACATTGGAATCGTAATCACGATCCAATTCATCCGACCTACAAATTCAAAAATTTTCGAATTTGGAGGCCTGATGAATTGGATCGTGATTACGATTCCAATGTAATAACTTATAACCATGGAATATTAGTGTTTGAGCCTTTTATATTATATTCTTACTCTGTCCTGGACATTGAATTCTGCCTGTATTCTATCTTCTTTGGAATTTATATACATACATACATACATACCTACATGTGTGTATGTGTGTGTGTGTGTGTGTGTGTGTGTGTGTGTGTGTGTGTGTGTGTGTACTGACCACTAATACTATCTATCTATCTATCTCTCTCTCTCTCTCTCTCTCTCTCTCTCTATATATATATATATATATATATATATATATATATATATATATATATATATTAGGGAAACTTTTTCAGAATATTTGTGCAGCAATAATCAAGGCTAAATGAGGATATTTTGAAGAGAATAAAATTTAATCATAAAATATTTTCTTGTCATAATAAAATTTCTAATAAATATCATGTCTCACTTCTTTTTAAACCGTTTAAATAATTTTCTCTTACTTAAAGTAGAAAACGATTTCTTTTTAGCACATTTAATACTGTTGTTTCCTGGTCTGATTCAACTACTGACCATTAATGCTTTATGTACTAAAGTAAATAAGCAAATCCTACCAATATAAAGTCTGTAAATATATGAGACTGTTACCTACCTTAAGAAAAACCAACAGTATTCAATATCTATAATATAAAGAAACCCGAAAAGTGATAACAAACACACGCCCAGCTGTAATACTATCAACAACAATCAATTGATCTTGATACGTTGTTAGGGAGAGATTATAGTTATTCCAACGAGAGACAAGTGTGTATTCTAAAGGTAGAAGTCACCGTAAACCTATTTGGTTGTTATGTGAATTATATATATATATATATATATATATATATATATATATATATATATATATATATATATATATATATATATATATATATATAACATATGAGGAGATCAGCCAATCACTCTACCTCGTTTTCAACCTTTTGGTATCGTCTGGCTATGTTTTATGGTTACACACACATACACACACACACACACACACACACACACATATATATATATATTCTTCTCCTGACGCCTTTCCCAATATCGGACCAAATGACCTAACAGCTGATTTGCGTGGGAGGTGTTTAATCACTTCTTGGTGGAAACGCGGGAGTTTTACCGTTCTTATTTCATCACTCTCCTTCTCTCTCTCACTCTCTCTCTCGCTCTCATGTGCTTTCCTTTTCTCTTTCTCTTTCCCTATATATATATATATATATATATATATATATATATATATATATATATATATATATATATGTTTGCGTTTTTTTGCGAATATGTGTGACTGTGTGTTTATATGTTGAATGGTTGAGAGCATATTTTGCACACATGCCCTCCCCAACACACGCACACTCATATGCACATTTGTCCATGAACGCCTATCCCACAGACGTATGTGTATTTTTTCTGCATGTATGCGACTATATGTGCTCTCGTTTGTGTAGGGTGAGCGTCTACATGCCTTGAGGCAAATAATTTTTCCTTGGCGTGTTGTTATTAGCTAGGAAAGAGTATTTAGGCGTTAGTAGTTTCAGCCTGGCTTTTGCTATTGTGGTCGGGACCCACGAGTCGTGTCTCGCACGGCAGGGTTTCTCGTTAAGTCTCCAGTGCGAACGGGGCTGTCATTGAGCAGAGACAGTGTTCTCTTAATCAAACGCGCATGAAAAAGTCGACAGAGAATTGCCATTTCATTCAGTCGTCCGTCGCAGAACTGAATCAGGGGAAGTGAGAAATACAGAAGTCGACGAGAGGAAGATCAGAGTCAAAGAGAATAAGAGAGAGAGAGAGAGAGAGAGAGAGAGAGAGAGAGAGAGAGAAAAAGAAGTATGAAGGTGGAAAAACACAAGAAAGAAATAGGAAAAAGGATTCCGAAAATGTAAGAGATGAAAGTGAAAGTAAAATAGAGTGAAAATATAGATGATCGGGAAGTAGGAATAACAGAAAAATTAAATGAAGAGAAAAAAGAATTGAATGCTGAATCAAAGATTAAAGACAAATGGCAGAAGACATCTAGATACAGAGAAAGAGAAAAAGACACTCAGAAACGAAATAAATGAGAAATATTAAAATCGATTTGGTTTCGTTTCGTTTGTTTTACGGCCTATCAATCTCAATAAGTTATTTAATGCCGACAACATTTTTATAGCTGGTAATATTCATTTTCTTCTAAAATGTATTGCTGGTAATGATTTTTTTTCTCAAAAATGTATTGCTGGAAGTATTTATTTTCTTCAAAATGTATTGCTGGTAATATTTATATTCTTCAAAAATGTATTGCTGGAAGTATTTATTTTCTTCAAAATGTATTGCTGGAAGTATTTATTTTCTTCAAAATTTATTGCTGGAAGTATTTATTTTCTTCAAAATGTATTGCTGGTAATAATGTATTGCTGGTAATAATTCCTCTTCAAAAACTTTATTGCTTGAATTAAAATCTATTTTTACACTTTTATAGTGTTTTAACCCCAGTTTGGCGCTTAACTGTTTGAACATAGTTGGGACCCTAACAGTTGTTACCAACCCAGGTCATGGTAGACCTGTGAACACCAGGAATTAAGAGGTGATTCCACGCTCGTCAAAACCTCTTGATCACAGGCTTTGCTGTTGGACGTAGTTTATCTTCTTACCCAGGACGCTGATGTAGTTATCGTCATACCCAGGACTGATTGAAGTCGAAAAAAAGCAACAAAAAAAATGAAAGAAAAATCATAGACAACCCTTCAATATGTCATATGTGTTAGTAACAATATATATTGCGATATCAAATATATCAACCAGCGAATTCATCCTTTTCTTTTATTCACCTGAAGTTTTTCTTTCAAATTTGTGATTGTTATCATTGTCACAATGTTCAGCCATTGTCACTCAGGCCTTCTGGAGTGATCTTGTGTCGTTCTTTTTTTAGTACTACTCAGCTATTTCTCAACCTAATGTGTCTGAGTCGTAAGAAGAGCAAAATTGACGAGGACATTAGTTCGAATGCAAATAGTTAAAAAAAAGAACATCTTTCGAAACAATTTTAACACTAAACAAGACGAACGAGAAAAGCTAAACGAAAGAGGATGAGAAAAAAATGACCATATCATTGATGAGTTATTTGCAAGAACTAGGTAAAAGCAGTCGATATTTACTAAACTTATTATCCTATTGCCTGAAGCCAGATGAAGATTAGGGTTAAAGGCAACAACTTACAAAGTAGAGGACGCCTACTTGCTTAGAATATCAACAACGGAATTCCTAATATTAAGTGAGGCTCGAATATTGACATCTACCATCGATAGGATATGCATAATTATTTTCGACGAGTAAAAATCCAGGAATGCTGGGATTTAGTCAGCTGAGTTTCCTACTGAATTCTGAGGGGACAATTAGTTAAAAGAGCTGAGAAGGAAATCAGCGAACCGGGATCAAATATTCCGATTGATAGATTTTTTTTCTTCTCTTTGCACTATTGGCCTAGTGAAATATAGAGATACATCTTTTCTGACCTCGTTATGAATAAAAAAAAAAGAACAAACTGGGTCCTTTAGCTATGGCTGGGAACTAGACGAAGAGAAGTAAACATCTGAATTCCAAGCTGAGGAATAAGTCACAGTAAAGAAAGAATGAAAAAAATAAAATCCAAAAAACAAAAAATAAAGTAAAAAAAAAACAAAGCAAAAAAAAAAACAAAGTTAAAAAAAATACAAATAAAACAACAAGAAACAAAGCAAAAAAATAAAACAAAGAAGATGGTTTCCCAGGAAGGGACGGGGTGTAATAAAAATGATCGAAAATGATGAAAAGAACGAGAGAACGAAAAAACGAAAGGGAAGAAGAAAAGAAAGATAAACATGTAACAACTAAATAAAGTTACCGAGTAACGTAGCGAGGAATTTATGAATATGGAATAGAGTGAGATAACAAAGCATATTACACACATATATATATAAGTGATAGAAATTAGGAGGATTTGAGATAATTATAATTAAGTAATTCATCGAGTCTAGAAGAAACTTCAACAGAATGCAGAAAGCACTGGACGGACGTTTTGTCCTATGTTTGGGACTCATCAGCAGTGCGTATCCACTACCGAGAATTGAAACCCTGACAGTTACGTTATCAGGCAAACTGTTCTAACAGGTCTCGGTGACGAAGAGGTAACGAATCAGACTCCATATAGCGCCTCTCGATCACATATTCCGTGGTGGAACTCATCCGAGTTTCCTTTACCCATAGGACAGTGCCCCCTAGAGATACGACTACTATCACCAAGCCGCTTCATCCAGAGCATTAGAAGCCGGTTCATGAAAGGATATACAAGTGATAGAAATTAGAAAGATTTGAGATAATTATGATTAAGTAATTCATCGAGTCTAAAAGACCTCTTCGTCACTGACCAGTAGAACAGTTGGTATGACGTTTGCCTGATAACGTAACTGTTCGGGTTTCAATTCTCGGTAGTGGATGCGCACTGCTGATGAGTCCCAAATCTAGGACAAAACGGCCGTCCAGTGCTTTCTGCATTGTGTTGAGGTTTCTTCGAGACTCGATGAATTGCTTAAATATATATATATATATATATATATATATATATATATATATATATATATATATATATATATATATATATATATATATATATATATATATATATATATATATGACGTCTATGAGTGTCGTGACTGTTGCTAGGGTAACGGAGCTAAAATATATAGAGTGAATATGCTTGGCCTTACCGGTGTCAGATGTCGAATATACACATTAAGTTATAATGTCCTCACTCACTTCCCTTGTTTATAGCAGTGCTTGGAAGAAAAGTGTGTAGAGTGTGGTCGTTTCAACACATCACAGAAGTTCCATCAGTCGCCAAGGCTTGTGCAGAAGTTTTTGCCAAGCACAGCTTTCCCGAGGTCAGTCAACTACCATATACCCAAAGATATCGTCCATTGCGACGTTTTTTTTTTCCTTCTCAAAAATCAAATCCCACTTGATTGAATCAAAATTTCAAAGCATAAAGGAAATTGAAGAGAATGCGTTAGGGCAGCTGCTCACTATCGCACAAAAATATTTGAGGGAAAACAATCATCAATGGTAGAGAAGCTGGTAAAGTGTGTGGCTTCCGAAGGTTACCATTTTTTTATATGCTTTGTAGTATATGTTTATAGCATTACTCCCGATAATTTTTGAACATACCTCATTTATATATATATATATATATATATATATATATATATATATATATATATATATATATATATATATATACGCGTCCTGGGTAAGGCGATAAACTACATTCACAAGCAAGGCCTCTGAGCAGGAGGCATTGAGGAATGTGGAAACACTTCTTAATTTCTGGTATTCACAGGTCAACTCTGACCCGGGGTGGTAACACCTGTTAGGTTTCCAGCTATGGGCAAATAGTTAAAAGCCATCAAAACTGGGGGCAAACAATATGAAAGTATAAAAACAGGTTTTAATACACCAATACATTTTCTGAATAACATTACCAGCAATAAATGTTTGAAGAAAAACATTATTACTAGCAATATATTTTTGAAAATATATTAAGAGTAATACACATTTGCAGAAAAAATATTACCAGTAATAAAAATCTTGTCAGCATTAAATAACCCATTAAGGTTGATATGCCATAAAACAAACCAAACCAAACATCTCCAACACACAGTGGGGGAAAACAAATATTCGTACACATATTTTTTTTTACTTTATTGTATTTGCAACTAATGAATTAACATACCTTTCATATAACTAACTGTACGTAGATGCATAATAGATAAATATGCATAGAAAACAGCAAAAAAAAAAAAAATGATTCAAGTGAATTAAATCTCCATTTTAATGGGTGAAAAAAGTATTCGTAATATGCAAATTTCTGATTTTGAATCTTTTAAATTGCATTAATACTCTAGTTTATTCAAGTGGAATATTCTAGAATGTTCGAATAATCTAAACAGTAGTTATTTTTAGCCTAGAAAATATAAACAGACCATCCCTGTGCCGAGCCAGGAAATTTTTCTCCCCGGAATCGATCCTCCGAGTCTATAAATCGACCATTCGCCCTTGCATGGAGTATTGCTCCCATATATGGTCTGGGGCCCCTGCTGGTTGCCTCAGGGTTCTTGATACGATCCAGAGACGGATATGCAATGTGATTGGCCCTGATCTGTCATCTCGTCTGCAGTCGCTCTCTCACAGACGCGATGTTGCATCGCTCTGCCTTTTCTACAAGTACTTTCACGGTAATTGCTCCGAGGAGTTGCTTTCGCTTGTCCCTAGGCCTCGTGAATTTAAACGTCCTACGAGGCTAGCATCCCGTTCCCACACCTTCACCGTTGAAACTGTTAGATGTAGACGTCCCTTCTACTCCAATAGCTTCATGTCTTGCACATCTCGCCTATGGAACTCCCTTCCCTATTACTGTTTCCCTGACAAATACAATCTCCAACGGTTTAAGTGTAGCGTCAATCGACATCTCCAGTTGCCTTGATCAATCCACTTCCTTTCTCCACATCCTTTCATCTTTCATTCCTATCTGCTCTCGCTCCAAATCTTCTGTAACCCCCTTGCCTTGATCGACCCTCCGTCTTTCTCTTTCTCCACATCCTCTCCTTTACCACTCCTATCTGCTCTTCCTCCATCCCTTCTGTAACCCCATGCGTGATAGTGGCCTCCAGCCTTGCTTGGGGTGATACGATTAAAAGAAAATAAAAAAATTAAAAATTCCATAATTGATATTCGTGCAAGAAGTTTATCATGATGACAAGAGGTAAAGCATTGAGAAATTCGCAAAAAGATCTGATTGTTGAGCTCTGGAAAGAAGGTAAAAGTTACCGGAAAATCTCAGACAACCTGAATATTCCATTTACTATCGGTTCATTCATTGCAAGATATATAAAAACTGAAAACTGTTGAAAACCAAAGAAGAACAGGTGCTCCACAGAAGACTATTTCAAGATCTTCGAGGAAATTAATGCGTCGAATTAAACAAAAAATCAATGGTTACTCGTCATGAGTTGCCGGGTGATTTGCTTTCATCAGGAATCTGTCACTAAACGCACAGTAAGCAGTGAAATTCACAGGAACAATGTAGAGTTACGCTCCCCTCGGAAAACTCCACTGCTGTTGAAAGGACACAGCGATGCCAGGTTGAATTTCGTTCGTGAACATACTGATATGGAAGTATCGTATAGAGAATGAGTATTAAGTACAGACGAAGCCAAAATTGAGTTCTTTGGAAGTAATTCTAGAAATCATGTATGGAGGAAAGATGGTACTGCCTTCAAAGAAATAAGACATCTCCAACCGTGTAATTTTGTGTGGCAGCATCATGGTTTGTGGGTGCTTTTCTGCAAAAGGTACTGGCAGCATATTAGTAATAGACGGTAGAATGAATGCTACAGCATATCAAAATATTTTGGAAGCAAATTTAATGATTTCAGTTAAGAATTCTGAACCCTCCTGATTGGATCTTCCAACAAGATATTGGTCCTAAACACTCTGCAAATCTACAAAGGAATTGCTTGCTAAAATTAATGTAAATATCCTAAAATGACCAAGTCAGTCCCCAGATTTAAACCCATTCGAGAATCTGTGGCGTTATTTGAAAATTCAAATCCAATCGAAAGCCCCAACAAACATCCTGGATATGAAGACCTTTAGCGAAGAAGAATGAAACAAAATACGAAGTAAAATTTGCAAATCATTAATTGAGAACTACAAGAGGAGGTTGGGTGTTGTAGAAGTGAATGATGGCGATTCTACAAAGTATTAAATGAAGATTGTGTATTCTTACTCTTATATTGTACAAATACTTTGTTCACCCATTAAAATGTTCACCCATTAAAATGAAATATATTTCTATTAAATCAAAATTGTTTCTCCGTACATTTATTTATTATACATTTGTTCATAATTAATTGTATGAAAATTATGTTTATTCATTAGTTAGTAATACAATAAATGAAAAATGTGTATGTGTACAAATATTTGTTTTCCCTCCACTGTATATATATATATATATATATATATATATATATATATATATATATATATATATATATATATATATATGTACAGGATGCAATGGAAAAATTGTCGTCTAAATTACGCGAAAATGAAAATAGCACTGACATCTCATTTTAACAGATATATTTACCAAAATTGCATAAACACATTAGAGCGCCTAAGTAAACCACTAATATAATTTTTTTTTTTAAATATTTCATACTCATGTGAATTTTTAATTAATGTTTTAATGCCAGCTCGATGAAAATTTGAAGGGGTTGTCATTCGTTTCTTCAAGTATTTTCATAGTTTATTTATGATTTGTTTATTAAATGAAATAAAGAGACATTTTAAAAATATTATTATAGGGATGCATTTAAGTTTGTGCAGCACAGCATATATAAATTTGGAAAAATACTAACGAAAGTTCCCTGTTGATTATTTATTTAATTTATTTTTCAAGAAGGCAGATTATTATATTTTATTTCAGTTTCATATGGAAGAAAAGGGCATGTTATGAGTTACGTTTGATTTATTTTTGAGGGGAGCAAAGGAGGGGGCAGAAACCCCCGCTCCTGAAAATAAATGTACATCTTCAGAGAGAAAAACTACTTCGCCGAATTTCATTAAATTTGAAACATAAATAATAGGCATAAAACGAAGTGTAATGAGCCATGTTTGATTTGTTTGATTTGTTTTTGAGGGGAGCAAAAGGGGAAGACGCACCCCCAAATAAATTTACCCATGCATTCAAAACCTACTGGACAGATTTTTATGAAATTTCTAACATAGATATCTGCCATGAAAGAGCATGTATTTTGCTATGTATACGTATATATTATTTTGATCAAAGGAGGTCTCCTTACACAACCACCCCCTCATTTTTCCCCTTTGATTTAAATGAAATTTAAACTTAGGTAAATGACCTAAAATGATGCTTATTTCCAAAATGTCAGCCAATTTCAATAATATGAAGACATACTAATGGGGGCTAATTCCACAATTTTGAAAATTTTGGAAAACTATAACTTGATTATTTGCAACTCTGTTATCACATGGTTTTTACCATAGGGCTATATGTTTTAGTCATTTGGATGTTTATTTGAAGCCAACTACCAAATTATATATATGTATATATATATATATATATATATATATATATATATATATATATAGTATTAAAGTGTGCTATATTTATGGGATAAAGTGCTCAATATCAGAGATAGAGCGTGTGTAAATATAAAAGTGAACATAGAAGGCAGCACTTAGAGGCGACAGTCTGTTTCATGCTAGATGCAATCGTCACTTGCCTGACGATTGCATCTAGCATGAAACAGACTGTCGCCTCTAAGTGCTGCCTTCTATGCTCACTTTTATATATATATATATATATATATATATATATATATATATATATATATATATATATATATATTTGCATTCATTTCATTTGTGTATCCAAACATTTGATCGAGTTAGCAAATTTAGTTTCCTATAAACTACACAATAGCTACTGTTTCACTCTTATATAATGATCCAATTAATATGTATCCTCGTGTAGTCTTTACATAAATGTTGTCTCTTGTGGACTACGGTGGCATCACTTGGACACATACAATAGCTACAGTTTCATTAATATGCAACTTCCCGATTTATTTGAATTCTTGATAAAGATTTTTATCCTATAATAAACAAAGCTAAACAGCTCTATATATTTCAGATGTCTGTTTTGCCAGCTGACTATTGCAAATAATAATAAGCCTACACCCTTAATAAAATGCCTCCCACAAAGCACCGATTGGGACCATTTAAGCAATCCTAGCGGAGGAAAAGAGAAAGAGCAGAAGAAATTGAAGATCAGCTGAGCAGAATAAGTCGAGAAGACGCAGAAAGGCACTCAGCTTCACGAGTGGCACAAAGTCAAGAACGAGCGGATCTAAGACGAAGATCAGATGCTCATCGGACTGCAGCAGAAGTTGACAAAAGACTTACATTGGATGCTGAACGGACTGCAGCAGGAAGGCAGTCTGAAAATCAAGAAGAAGTTGGGAAAAGACCTATATTAGACGCTGAACGGACTGCAGCAGGGGGACAGTCTGAAAATCAAGGTTGGCAACAGATGGACATTAGATGCTGAACGGACTGCAGCAGGAAGGCAGTCTGAAAATCAAGAATTTGGGAAAAGACATACATTAGACGCTGAACGGACTGCAGCAGGAAGGCAGTCTGAAACTCAAGAAGTCGGCAAAAGACGTGTATTAGATGCTGAACGGACTGCAGCAGGAAGGCAGTCTGAAAATCAAGAATTTGGGAAAAGACATACATTAGACGCTGAACGGACTGCAGCTGGAAAACACTCTGAAAATCAAGAAGTTGGCAACAGATGGACATTAGATGCTGAACGGACTGCAGCTGGAAGGCAGTCTGAAACTCAAGAAGTTGGGAAAAGACGTGCATTAGATGCTGAACAGACTGCAGAAGGAAGGCAGTCTGAAAATCAAGAAGAAGTTGGCAAAAGACGTACATTAGATGCTGAACGTACTGATGCAGGAAAAAAGTCTGAAACTCATGAAAAATATGACAGCAGACGTACATTAAATGCTCAATGGACTTCAGAAGATAGACAACCTGAAACTCAAGAGGAAACTGAAATCAGACGTAGCATGGATACTCAGCAAACTGCAGCTGCCAGACAATCTGAAACTCCAGAAGAAAGAGATACGAGACTCAGAATGAATATTAGACGGAATTCAGCAACCAAGCAACCGGGTATATTATACTGAATCTAAGCCATTACTAGAATGGCATATTTGCTTATTATTAATGTTTGTTGTATTACTTCAATTAATATTGTAATATGCATATGTTTATAGTTTTCCTCACTTTTTATTTATTTATATATGTGAAAATTGCTTCATTTATAGACCAAATATAGATATTGCAGCACGGAAGTTTATATGCAACCATGATGATACTGACCAGGAGGAAGCACCTCTTTGCTCTACATGAAAAACAGGCAGTCCTTTCTATTGCGTTACCTCGATGGCTAGAGCTGCATCACCTTCATGAATTTTAACGGCCATTTATTACTATATGTTCGATACACTTTAATCAATATTTTGCAAACATTTTTTTCAGCTTCTTCCAAACCCAGTAACAGACGGGTATTTCTGATAATAATAATAATAATAATAATAATAATAATAATAATAATAATAATAATAATAATAATAATAATACAGTTTGGTAGGGGGACAATCAAAGAAAACTACAACAATTGGCCTCCAAAGATACCTGGAAACTACAGAAGACTGGATGATGATATGTGTCAAGGAACATGAAAGTAGTAAGCGTCTTTACTCCGTAATAAAGGAAGCCAACAAATTAAAAATGGAGTTTCAAATGGGCGCAGAAATACAAGTACAACACTGTAAACTGGCTGAAGCTGCGAAATACTTAAAAAAGAAAGCAAAGACAGATGCAACCGATAAGATACAGAAACAATGGCAAGATAAACCGCTTCATGGCCAATACTCTGCCCGTACCAAACAAGCTGACGTAGACAAAAACCGTACCCATCAGTGGCTACGTAGTGCAGGGTTGAAAGCTGAAACTGAACGTTTTATCCTTGCTGCACAGGACCAATACTTGTTAACTAGGAATTATCAAGCACATATACTAAAATACTCTGTTAGCCCAAAATGCAGATTCTGTGATAAATATCCAGAAACCATTGATCATCTTGTATCAGGTTGCACGATATTGGCACCCACTGAATATAAAAACCGGCATGACAGAGTGGGCCAATATCTGCATTGGAAAATTTGCAACTTCTACGGGAAGTAAACTGAAAGAAACTGGTACGAACACCACTCAGACCCGGTTACGGAGATAGGACCTGTTACAATTCTATGGGACTACACAATACACACTGACAGAACAATCAAAGCCAACCGCCCAGACATTGTTATTAAAGATCACAAACAAAAAAAAAATGCTTCCTTATTGATATACAGACTGCGATGTATCTTTGAAGATATTCGAAAAGCTGTCAAAATACACGGACCTTGAAATAGAAATCTCAAAAATGTGGCACATGGGAACATCAAAAATCCCTGTTGTAGTTGGAGCCTTAGGATTCGTTGGAAAAAATTCCAGTAGACTAATTGAAGGGATCCCTGGAAGCCAATGCCTCAAAGAGATACAAAAATTATTCTGACAAGTACAGCCCACACTTTACGAAGGGCTTTATCTATGTAATTTTTTTTTTTGCAGTGGAAAGTGTCATGATACCATTTCTAACCTTAGGTCCCTGGGCGGGACTCGGAAAGAAATGTGTAAACGCCAGATATCAAAGAAAATAAAAACAATAATAATAATAATTGTTCTCACGACTACAGCCCACACCTTACGAAGGGCTTTGTCTATGTAATTTTTTTTTCAGTGGAAACGTCATGATGTCATTTCTAACCTTAGGTCCCTGGGTGGCACCCGGAAAGAAATGAGTACACATCAGAAATCAAAGGAAATAAAAATAATAATAATAATAATAATAATAATAATAATAATAATAATAATAATAATAATAATGATGATGATGATGATGATGATGATGATGATGATAGCGACGAATACTAGCTGGTAAATACTGAGATATAGGAAAATATATTAAGATATATGAACTTTAAATCAAACAACAAATGAGGATCATTGGAAAGGTAAATAAATAAATTATTAACAAAATCCTTTCCTTGGTATTTTTACGAAATTTATATAATTCAGCTTCAAATAAAATTCCCACCACCATAACGAAGCATCCCTCTGCATTTTCTATAAATATTTTCATGTTAATTTTTCTGTGAATTTTCTCATTTGCTACATAGATTTTACGGATTATAGAGCAATTTAATAGCCAGATATAACCGTAGGTTCTATGTTAACAATTTATTTTATCGCAGTTATCGCACATGTGGTACTTTCTTCGTGTTTCTTGCTTTCCTGTAAAATTTGAGCTTTAAAAATTTAAATTCAATGTCAATAGTTATCTTCTGTCTACTAAATTCTATTAATTTTATTGTCCTCTCTTCTTAATGGTAATTTTTTTTTCATACGCTCTAGCTCTCAGAACCCGCTTTAGTCTCAGTAGTTTTAATATCATGCTTGGGTTAATGATATAAAAGTAACGTACTCGATTGGTAGTGAAGCCTCATTATAATTTAAATGACTAAATGTAGCCGTAAGTTATTTCCGACCAGTTCCTTCTCTCGCACTCGTAGAACTTTGTTCTGTTTTTCTTTACTTTATTTTGTTTCCCGTTAACATTGATCTTCAAAAATTTTAAATTCAATATAAATCATTTTATCTTCTTATTTACTGTTTTATTATCGTCCTCTCTCTTTAATAATGTTTTTCTTTTTCTCATATTATTTCATCCTCCTTGCCTCTTAGTGGCTTTATTGCCTTGCTTGGGGTGAAATGATAAAAGAAAAAACGAAGAATAGTTATCTAAATAGAACCAAATACAGCCAATATATATTTGCGAATCCCCAAATAAATGTAGCCTCAGATTACTACAACACCGGGAGATTCTATTCTACATGTATGTATCTGAATACGAGATTTAAGTGGAAATTAGAAAGAGTCAGTTAGTAATGATCGATTAAGAGAATGATCAGTTAAGAGGAAAGGAATACCGGAATTCCTCATGTATAATACGCAGTTTCGTTTTAAAAATAATGAGGAAAATCTGGCGTGCGTATTATGCACAGTTACAAAAAATGTTTTAAAACATGCCGTAAAATAAAATAACAATTATCATAAAGCTAAATCAGAATAATATCATTCTATGTTTAAAACCATTTTTTTAAAAATAAGTGTAGAAAACGCTGGCCGTAATGAAATTGGGAAGATACAATTTATAAGATTTGATTACCAAACAAAGTATGCGTATTATGCATGAGTAGAAGCATTTTCCCACACTTTCAGCACAGTTTTAGGTGTGTTTATTATGGTATGAAAGCGTATTATACATGGAGAATTACGGTAAAATGTAAGAAACAGAACGGGAAATATAAAATAAAGACTTTGAATGAAATATAAATGGAAAGAATATGAAATGTCAGGTAAAAGAGGAATCCGAAAAAGGACTATCGATGCGCTATATACAAAAGGACGCATGCCTATGATTTAACAGATTACGCAAAAGCATTTGACAAAGAACGTCCCGAAGAACCTTTGGAACTGCTAAGCAACCTTGACGTATGTGGAAAGGATATAAGAATAATCCAGAACTTACAATGGAAGCTCAAATCGCCTACATACGGAACGAAACAGTCAGTATACAAAAATAGAGATGGGGGAAAATACAAAGATGTGTCTTCTCACCAGACTTTTTCAGCCTTTATATTGAGGGGATTATTTGAGAATTAGAATTTCTAACAAGATTAATTATTGGATGTTACCATCTTAGCAACATTAGAATGTGGTAAAGAGAAGAAAGGTCCAAACAAGAACAAAAAAAGGCAAAATGTATTGTTGTCTCTAAAAGGAACAGCCCAGCACGCAAATTACAAATCGGAGATGGCAAAATCAAACAAGTACAACAATTGAAACATCTTGGAAGTGTTTTAAGATTTTTGATGTTCCCATGTGCCATTTCTATTTCAAGGTCCGTGTATTTTGACAGCTTTTCGAATATCTTCAAAGATACATCGCAGTCTGTATGTCAATAAGGAAGCATTTTTTTTGTTTGTGGTCTTTAATAACAATGTCTGGGCGGTTGGCTTTGATTGTTCTGTCCGTGTGTATTGTGTAGTCCCATAGAATTGTAACAGTCAGTATACAAAAATAGAGATGGGGGGGAATACAAAGATGTGTCTTCTCACCAGACTTTTTCAGCCTTTATATTGAGGGGATTATTTGAGAATTAGAATTTCTAACAAGATTAATTATTGGATGTTACCATCTTAGCAACATTAGAAGGTGGTAAAGAGAAGAAAGGTCCAAACAAGAACAAAAAAAAGGCAAAATGTATTGTTGTCTCTAAAAGGAACAGCCCAGCACGCAAATTACAAATCGGAGATAGCAAAATCAAACAAGTACAACAATTGAAACATCTTGGAAGTGTTTTAATAGACGATGAGATATCGGAACCCAAACATGTATAGCGAAAGATGTCTTCTAAAAGCAAAGCACTAAGAAACAGGAGAATTTCGTTAGCAACAAAGAAAAGAGTACTTAACTTTCATGTAATATGATTCCTCCTATACGGCTGTGAATATTGGACAATCTCTTCACCGATAAAGAGGAAACTTGAGGCAGCAGATATGTGGTTCCACAGAAGGATGTTTAGAATTCTATGGACAAAACATGTAAGTAAAGATAACGTTTAAAAAAAAATGGAAACAAAATGGACACTTATATTTAATGGACACTTAAATGGACACTTATAAATGGACATCAGAAAGAGAAAGTTGAAATTTCTAAGGCACATAATGAGGAAAGAGGATTTGTAAAATTGGACACTCACGGGACATACTGAAGGCAAAAAGAAAGAAAGAAAGAAAGAAGAAAGAATGAATGAATGAATTAAAGAATGAATGAAGGAAAAAAGAAAGAATTGAATTATACAAGCGGGAAATTGAAATAAGTTAAAACTCCCAGAAAATAATTAAAACAAAGGAAAAAAAATAAAGAAACTAACGTCATTCAATAAAGTTAGAAGGAAATTGAAGAAAAGATTTAAGAAAGAAATAATGAAAAAAGAAAGAAAAAAGAAGGAAGAAAGAAAAGAAGGAAAGAAAGAAAGAAAGAGATGCTCATAAATTCAAGAAATTGGAATAATTCTCAGAAAATCTTTATACAAAAAGAAACTTATTCAGTATATCGAAAAAAGAAAAAGAAGAGAAACTATTTTAGAAAGAACCAACCAAAAAAAAAAGTAATGATCCCAAGCAGAAAATTGATATAAAAATGAAATGAAAAAAATGTTTATGCAAATAAACAACAAATCATTCCTTCAATAAATTGAAAACAGAAATTATAGCATAAAGTCTTTAAGACAATTTATATTAAATAAAGAAAGCCATATTTATATAAATATATTTGACTGTTATTTTTTTGCGTGACCCATCCATCACCCAATATATTAATAAATGTGTACTTTTTTATATGCATCTTTCACATTATTTAGTCGGTGTGCAAAATTTTGAATTTCTTCGATAGAGTTCTGAAAAGTGGGGAGCGATAACCGGTTTGCTCTTCCATTTTATTCGTATGGATAAATATTGTAGTTTAAAATTTCCTCTTTTCTCTTTTGATTATGTCTGTTTTAGTGCATTAAATGAAATAAAAGGAATTCATTGAAAATATTTCAGAAAGAAAAGGAAAGAATGACTATGAGAAAAGGAAGCGAGGAAGAAAGGGGAACTGACAGGAAACAATTCTGAAATGTAAGAATCAACTCAGTTGATACAATGAAATAAAAAAATAAAAGAGTGTGAGGATGAGAAAGCGAGGAGGAGAAAGAATTGGCATAAGCATTTAGAAAAAAAATAGAAGATAAAAGAAAAAATGAACTTCGAATAAAGGCAGGAATAAACAATGAGACGAAGCACGAAAAAATAAAAACAGGGAAAAAAAAAGAAACTTAAAAATAATGAGAGAAAGAAAGGCGTATAGAAAAAAAGTTCTCGAGTTGATGGTTCGAAAACGAGGCTTTAAAAGAGAGAGAAAATAAAAACAGAAGAAAAATATTAACAATAAAGAAATGAAGCAAATGGGGATAAAAATCAATAAGAAGAATAAAGCGAGAGATAAAATGGCGAATGAGGACGAAGTCTATAAGCCGTGTATTATCCCACAGGCATGATCGGTGCCCGAGCATAGTAAGGTGGACCCCTGACTGCGGATACTTCCAGACCCACAATGCACGTTCCTGTAGTCAATGGAACCAGCTCGTTAGGTCCGCACCGTCTTCAACAAACCCTGATTCATGGTTTCATTCTTTGGCGTACAAAGTTTTAGCACTCCTACCGAAGACTCGAGCATCGTTAACGAGAATTAACTGAATTACGGTTGTTCAACGAAAAGAACACACTGTCACTAAGCTTTCTTTGAAATTTCCATACCATTTTCCCCATTATCTGTTTAGATTTCCTTGCTTTCGTCTCTATCTCATTCATTCGTTCATTCATTATTTTCATTTTTACATTCGCGTCGTTTTATTTCTTATTTTTATTTCTTCCTTGTTTTTGTTTCTACTTCCAATATGACAACGTATCGACGCTTCTTTTCGCAAATATATAACTTTTTTTCTGACAAATTTCTTCTCATTCTCGAATCTTTCTTTTTCGCTTACTTCATTCTCCATTCCATTTACCATTTGTGATTTTCATTGTTTCCTTCTCTAATTTCCTTCCTTAATTTTACGTTGTATATTTTCCATCCTTTCTCGTTATTTATTTTTCTAGTCTGTTTTCTTCCTTTCTCTCTTTTCTTATTTTCATTATTTCTTTTAATTTCCTTTCTTTTGTTATATTTTTCTTCCTTTCTCCGTTTCTTTCTTTCTTTTCATCATTCATTTCATTTATTTTAATTTCCTTTCTTTCTTTCATTCCTTCTTTCTATCTTTCTTTTAGAGTTATTTTTCTTTTATCTTTCTTTTTATTTCCTTTCTCTCTTTTCTCTTTGTTTTTTCTATTCTTCTTTCTTTTGGTCATACTTTTGATTTCATTTCTTCCTTTTCTATTCTTTTGTCTTTCCTCTTTTCTTTTCTTTCTCTCATTTGTCTTCTTTTTTTCTTTTTCATGTAATTTCTTTCTTTCATCTTTCTATTTTTCTTCTTTTGTATTTCTTTTCATTTTCTTTCTCTTTCTTTGTCTAAATTCTTCTTTCATCGATTAATTTTCTTTTGGCATTCTTTCTTTCTTTTTCTTTCTTTTCGGTGTCATAATTTTCTTTTCCGCCAAATTTCTTTTTTTCATTCTCGAATCTTTCTTTTTCTCCTACTTCCTTCTCCATTCAATTTACATTTTGTGATTTTCATTGCTTCAATCTATAATTTCCTTCCTTAATTTTACGTTGTATATTTTCCTTCCTTTCTTGTTATTTATTTTTCTAGTCTGTTTTCTTCCTTTCTCTCTTTTCTTATTTTCATTATTTCTTTTCATTTCCTTCCTTTCTTTTGTTATATTTTTCTTCCTTTCTTTCTTTCTTATCATTTATTTCATTTATTTTAATTTCCTGTCTTTCTTTCTTTTAGAGTTATTTTTCTTTTGTCTTTCTTTTTATTTCCTTTCTCTCGTTTCTCTTTGATTCGTTTCTATTCTTTCT
>OZ038482.1:125433870-125466370 GCA_964036315.1 Acanthosepion esculentum | reverse complement strand
TCACCCCTGCTATTCAAGCCATATGAGTATTTGTGAATACAGAATGTCTATACTTACTACGTTGCTTTATGGCTCAACATCTTTTATCAACTGCTTCAAGATAAAAACTTTCCAAAAGGAAGCAATGATTATACACATAATAATCCACCATAAAATCCAGAAGCGGAAATTAATAAAATTTAAACATTTAAAAAATCTCGGTGCATGGATCTGTTATACCAATATTTTATGAGAGATAAAGAATTGTACATAGCATAGGCTTATGGCCACATCATGTTGAAACACTGGTTCGCGTAGGATCAACGAAGTTCAGCAACGTCAAGTCTATTAACTACCTATATGGACCACCATTTGGGAATACGTGACGCTGTAATCTTGGCTATGCAGGTCGAGTAAGGGATAATGGCTCGGAATTCTTAATCGAAGAGCCGATTTTCAATTCCCGTTGGCTTCTTTATATTCACTTACACGAAAATACTATCAGAAAATATATGAATCCACTTTTTCTCCCCATATATGGGTTAATTAGTAAGACTTGTATCAATTAACCACGATTATCTCAAAAAGTATTCTGACAATCTAAAAATATTTTCTGGCTTTAAATAACCTGCAAAGGGTTGCTAAACCGTAAAAACGAGCTAATCAATAAACAATAAACATAGCATCAACTGCACTAGGGTTAGTTTTGCAAAACATCGTAAGAAACTAGAAACTTTAAAATTTGGTTGGACAATTTGTGTCTTGAAAAGAATTATATGATTTAGACTCTCATATTGATGACATATATGGCGTACAGAAATGTCACAAGTTTCATCTAGATACTAGTGTGCTATCAAATATGAGAATCTTCATCAGGGAATAGAGACAGGCTCTACAGAATCAGATACAAGAGAATCTACAAATAACGTTTTCGAATAGCAAAAACAACAACACGTGTAGATTTCTAACAATAGCAACAATGGATAACACATGTAACTAGAAAGGAAGATAATGACATAATAAAGATGTTGACATTCCATACTACCTTGCACAAAAGGTTAGGAAGGAAACTCATCACTACTAGATTTTTTAACTTGACCTATATTTATGTGTATCACATTAAAAAGAATATTGTTTCACATCTTGTCTCAAGAAAGAGGAGCCTTAATTATCGTAACACAGAAAAAGTCAATCATAAACTACTTCAAAGCAAAGATTGATCAAACCCGTAAAACTCTACATGTCACTTCGCTGGAGGCACGTATGAAACGGTAGACAATATCATCAAGCTTGCTCAAATAGAATATAAAAGAAGATATGATAGGGTGGCAAAAGTCAAACACTGGGAACTGTGCAAACGAACTGAGATTAACAAAGTAAAAAATGGTAAAAATACAAGCCAGTTTAGCGATTGACGTTACAGATAATATTTGAAGATTTTCGGTGGCAAGGAAGCAAAATGTAGGAATGAATTTACACAGGTAAGAAGTGAGAGAAAGGAAACTACTAAAGTAGAAGTGTCTGATGCATCTAATTCGTTTAAGTGTAAAACTGTGAAACCAACTTGCCAATCTAGTAGCAAGCTTAAATTCTTGTAGCCGAGGGACCAAGGAGAAAAACCCAACAGGAGAGTTGGCATGAAAATATTTTTACAAAAGACAGCGGGAAGCCATGTTATATTTGTGCGAAGTGGCTGAATTGAGATACCTTGATCGATTATATTACAGACCATTCTTTGAATATTGTCAAGAATCTTTATATCGCTACAGATATATATATATATATATATATATATTTCTGAGATGTGGTATTATGTACATTATTTACATTATTCGATTATTCGGACTATTATACTTGTTGCCATGTCTTTCACAACGTTTCGGCCGTTGTACGTTCCGGCCTTCTTCAGGTGTTTTGAATGTCGAACTAAACCCTTTATTTCGTTCGCTGAGGTAGACTGTTGCAATTTTCGTTATTATTATAGATTTAATCTGGCACTCTTTATCACTGGTTCCCATATTGTATTCATTTCTATGCTTGGTCGGCTCAGGAGATTTTTTGTGGCATAGTATATGTGCTGATTCCTTAAGTTTACAAATTTTCCTATGATGTTCTTTGTCTATGATTTCAACCTGATCCCACAGATGGCGGTGATTTCCTTTTTCTCTCCATATGCGGTCAGCCACGCCGGATTTTTCCACTTCCCCTCGTGTTACAGCATTTTGGTGTCCTTGAAGCCTTACCTTAAGAGGGCGGCCTGTCCCCACTTTATATTTCTTTCTGCAGCTGCACGGGATGGCCTACACACAGTCTTTAGTCATGTTCTCTCTATGGGGGGTCTTACTCGGGAGAGATATCTGCGAAGTGTCGTCAAGCTTTTGAAGGTTGTCCTGATGTTATATGGACCGCAGATCCTTTGTATCTTTTCCAATAACCTCTTTACATAAGGCAGGCAGACTATTTTTTTAGCGTTGCTGTCCTCCTCTTGTACCCGCCTATCCCAGTTTATTGGGGCTGCCATGTACCAAGGATAGTTTTTACGTTGTAGGATACTGATTATACTGACCAATTCTTTATCTAATGTCTCTGGGTCGCCACTTATGAATTTCTGTCGGTATTGTAAGCAGCGAACGATCCCTTTCTTAACTCTGTATGGATATTGGGAGTTGAAATTGAGCTACTGTCCGGTGAATGCCTGTTTGTGGTATACAGATGTCTTGAACCCATGCTCTGTTCGAGATATTAGAACATCCAGGAACGGGAGGGTTTTGTTACTCTCTTTCTCCACCGTGAACTGTATCGAAGGTCTTACTGAGTTCACATGGTCCAGTATAACCTGGACATTTTCCTGGTGTGGCAAGAGTATGAAGGTGTCATTTACGTATCTTAACCACAGAGTTGGCCGTAAAGATATCGATTCTAATGCCATTTCCTCAAAGTATTCCATTGCTGGTGATGATGGCGAGCCCATTGCAAAGCCCCCATCCTGTAGATATATGTGTGATCCCATTCCGAAGTGTTGTTTGTGTACAGAAAGTCAACATCTCCATCAGATTATTTATTGGAATACTGGTCCGTTCGCCTAGGGATGAGTCAGAGGCCAATCTGTATCAGACTACTGAGAGTGTCTCCTCCGTGGTACCTTGGATTATTGGTCCGTTCTCCGTCCCTTGCTCTAGATACAGCAAATTATTCGATATAGTCGCCCCACTTTATGTCAGTGTAAAACGCGAGCCCTAGAAGGCATACGGAGTTGCTTTTTGGATTTTATTATCAGTAATGAGGATTTCACGCAGAAAGCTTTCTCTGGGGTAATTAAATGAAAGATGTCTTGTATTGGAGGCGTTATACCTATTTTATGCAGCTTAGCCAGCGTACACACTGGATTAAATTAATTAAGAATTTTATTATCTTCCCTGTGAGAAAGAATAACACTGGTAAAATTTGTAACTGGCTTGATCATTACTGTCCCAAACGCCATTTTCACCTAACCTTGCACCAACCGATATATCATATTTTTCGATCGCTGAAAAAAGATTTGATAAATAAAACTTTCAACTGTTCGCCACCTTTTCACATCAAAACCTGGGAAATTTTACTTATAATGTACCGACGAGCTTCGTGATAAGCAGCAACAAGTCATTATAGTTAAGGGTAAATATATAACTGAATAAAATGTAATTATAATTTATTTTGGTAGAATAAAATTGACTCTATGTAATATTATTTTCAAAGAGAAATTCATTTTTTGCATATAGCAAAATTTTATGTGTATCTCTATCTATAAAAGGCAGGATGTGTGGGTGTGTAACGAATGCACGGCCGCAATTTTCGACGGATTTGCACCAAAATTTACATGCACATGCTCCAAGTTAGCGGGAAGGCCAAGACCGACATTGCATTTCCCAACTCCCGTCGATAGTGGCAATAAACGATTTTTTCATGCTTCTACGGCAGTTTACGCGTAGTTTGCGGCCATTTGCTTCCCTGATAACTAGAATCTTAAAATGAATAAATGCAACGTCAGCTGCCGTCTTCTGTTGACTTGAACCCTGTTCATCTCTTATCCTTTCCTCAACCACCCACTATACTCAGTTTTTTTTATCTCACTTTCACTCTCTGTAACCCTTTGCGTACATGTAGCACTCGGGCCTTGCTTGCGGTGAAACTTTTAATTTTCTATCTGATTTTTAGTAACTGTTCCTTTCTTTAGTCGGTGTATTCATCTCCGGACTCAGATTTATTTGTTTTAAAAGTATTAGGAGTTGTAATAGTAACAGTAGTTGTATTATAACGAGGATTTGGTGGCGTAAGTTTTATAGTCCCAGCAATTCACAACTCAGTGCCTAGGTAATTAATGAATGGTTATCCTAATGAGGATAAGCGATTTGATAAGACAGGAAATCAAAACGGAATTTTCCCTGCATCATAATATGAGATTCATTCTATATTCACCTCCTTCCAACTTTGCTGAGCCCAATTAGAAATGAAAAAAAAAAAAGAAAGAAAGAGATGAATAAATGAAAAAGGGACGCAAATTAGAGATGATTAATAACAGTCAGGGAGCATCGTGCTTCTGTTTGGCTTGAAACATAAATCCCATTTATTTCCGGGCATGTGGACTGACCGCCCGTAACGCACAACAATAAATCCGATGTCTGCCTATTGTCACGCGGTTCCGACTGACCAAGTTATTCTGCATGTGGCTAAGTCTGTCTAAAAGCCGTGGAAGATTTTATGATGCGCTGTTTAGTTACGGTAATAACACTTGTTAGAGCGGATGTCTCATGACTTTGACCCTTTGGTCATCGAATTAAGAAGGAAAAATGTAGAAAGCAGGGAGTCGTTGCCAATTACACACTCTCCAAATGTTTACGTCTAAGGTTTGACCTGAGCTGGAAATAATCCTGACAATGGCACTATTCCTGGAAGAACCAAAAGAACACTGATTCAATTCTATCTATCTATCTATCCCCCTCCTCTCTCTCTCTTCTCTCTCTCTCTCTCTCTCTCTCTCTCTCTCTCTCTCTCTCTCTCTCTCTCTCTCTAACTACATACACGCAGGTAAAATTTCATGTACGTATAAATATATTTCTTCCCCAGGTGTTATAAAATACT
Organism: Acanthosepion esculentum; assembly: GCA_964036315.1. Classification (NCBI taxonomy): domain Eukaryota; kingdom Metazoa; phylum Mollusca; class Cephalopoda; order Sepiida; family Sepiidae; genus Acanthosepion; species Acanthosepion esculentum. The sequence goes on along the minus strand of OZ038482.1, from coordinate 125,461,273 downwards.
CTACTACCCAACGTCGATAGCACTACTCGGAGTTTCAAGCAGTTGCTGCAATCTTCAGGTGCAAATATCGACGTTGGATATTAAGTATATTCACTAATATATATACAGATATATTCACTAATATATATATATATATATATATATATATATATATATATATATATATATATATATATATATATGTCAATCTTAAAGAAACGACTATCACGTATTAAGTAAATTCACTAATATATATATATATATTCACTAATATATATATATATATATATATATATATATATATATATATATATATATAGATATCAATCTTAAAGAAACGACTATCACGTCTGTTGAAACATCTCAGCAAAAGAATTTTAAAATATTCGCAGTATATATGGGTGAAAACACAAATTTCAAGAATATGAAATTAAATACAACCACTATTCAAATAATAGTAGAAGATTTTAGAATAATTAACAAGAATACATATAAAATATTAAGAATATTTACGGAGACCCACCAGTCTATTAAGCAGTAAAACATTGTCTTCACACAGAAACAAAATCTTACATTGTAATATGGTCCATAAATTTACAAATGAAAGATTATTTGGCCTCAGATCTCAGATAAAAGACCTGATCTTGGGCTGAAAGAATCAAGAAATCGGATAATAATAATAATAATAATAATAATAATAATAATAATAATAATAATAATAACAACAACAACAACAACAGAGAAGTTGCAACGATATGATAGGGTTAGACAGTATATAGAGTGATCAATATATTACACATTCAACCTCCCTCACAAAGGGAATTAGTGGGAAGATGTTGAAACACGTCTTCCTACAGATGTTGTTGCCCCAGCCAGCAAAAAATTCATTTTTGAAAACGATTAACAAACTAAATATATACGACTTCATGATAAAAAATAAATCAATAGAATAGAATGTGGCATCTCAAGAAAAAATGGGGTGGTTTGAAAAAAATATTAAGGGGCGTGCATATATGTGGAACAAATTCCTGGTTGCTCCAGACGAAAACATCATATATATATATATATATATATATATATATATATATATATATATATATATATATATATGTGTGTGTGTGTGTGTGTGTGTGTGTGTGTGTGTGTGTGTGTGTATGTGTGCGCGTGTTTGTGTGTGTGTGTGTACGTGTTTGTGCGTGTGTGTGCATACGTCCATATATATATATATATATATAACTATGCAAACCTACCTAGAGATGGGGATGAAAAGGCCCATATCGTCTAGGTTATCACTGGGGCTTTTGAGACGTAGATTAAGAAAGACGGAATAACGTCTAGTATCCCATCGATTTAGTAGTCTGCGTCTCTTTTATTTGCAAATATCCTAGGTAGGTTTGCCAGGCTCTTTAGGTTCATAGTTAGATTTGCTCTACTTAGTGTATTGAGCACTTTGCTTAGTTATTTTTGCTTTACTCGTGTTGGAGGTTTTTTTCTTTGGGCTCTGAGCTTAGATTCTGGACAATTGTTTTCGCCTGAATTACATGTTCTTAGTTCTTTCTTTTTTTGTCCCTTATTTTTCCTTGGGTATTGGTTTGTTCATTTAAAAGCCAAAACACCTAAGGTTTTTCCAGACGAGTATAATTGCTTACATTTATATCAAATTTACAACTTCTGATAATTTTTTGTTTCTTGAAGCCTCTGGTTGCGAATTGGGGTCAACTAATTATTGATGCTTATGTAGAAAGTATGTAATTGGAGTCGAGCTTAAATGATACTGTCACAAACCAGAGAAGGTTATTGAGAACGACCAAGTCAACACCATATTGGATTTCAATACCCAAACAGATCGCATACCTGAGGCCATCAAACCAAAAAACACCGTCGTTGAATAAAAAGTAATTAAGAAAATGTCTCCTCATCGATATAAGTGTTCCTGGTGAAAACATATTACACTGACCTCTGGATTGGCGTTGCTAGAATGTGGGATGGACAACCCCCTATCGTCGAGGTTATCACTGGGGCTTTTGAGCCTATAACATCGAACATAAAGCCGTAGATTAAGAAGGACGGAATAACGTCTAGTATCCCATCGATTTAGAAGTCTGCGTCTCTTGTCTTTGCAAATATTCTACCAAAGGTGCTATCTGTTTGAGGTCGCACGACTTGATGAAGAAAGCCTATAATGTAAGACCTCCGTTTGAAAACGAAATACCATGAAATGAAAGAGTCAAGCCTATTTTAAGAAACTGCGATACAGATAGGTTTTACTGGCGAGGAAAAAGAGTCACTGGCAAAATACTAAAATTTTACTACGCATGACAATATTATACGCACAGTCTAAAATATAACCGGCATTATGAAAGACGTCATTTTTTTTTTACTTAAATTACTCAGATAAACCAGTATTAGATGAAGCTATTTAGACAGAGTGTTGATGCTTCTCTAAGAATAAACCTCAGATTGAAACTGGAAGTGGCTGAAATATAGGAAATTTTTTTGCAGTTCTGAAAGCAGCAACTCTACCTACCTTTATTAAGGAAATTGAAGCTGTTCTGCAGGACTCGCTAGTAATTTGTAAGAATTGGAAATCAGATCCACAAGAGAGATGTACGATAAAAAAACTGTTATCCTAGAACCTACGGTTAGCTGTAGCCATTTCAACTGTAAAACGACGTGACACTGTCGCCAATCTAGTACCTCGCTTAACTTCATTACGTCTCCGGTACCGTTGTGATAGTTCACGAGAAGAATTACTATGAGGATTTATACAAAAGTAACAGAAACGCTACGATCTGGCGGTGGGAAAGTGAATGAAGCCAATATACCAGGTCAGTTCTAGTAACATTGCAGATTCCTCTTTCGATTTTATCAAGAATCTTTTAATATATAGGAGCACAAAACCACGTATGGCAGCAATATTTCAAGCAAGAACGAATTAGCTAACCTACTGCGGAAAGTGCTGGAGTATCGATGATGCTGTTACTCCACAGAATGTTACAAGTGTAAAAAGGGTAACTAACCTGCTCACTATCACAGAATTATTTGGCAGTTCCCTTTTTGCTATAAAATATCGCATCTTTCTTCATAAGCGGGAGTACTCGGAGATGGCCGAGTTTCAAGAGGATATTACTTAGGCTTGAAGCTCGTGGCAATGGAGGTGAGTTGGGAATCATACCTTATTACTAAGCATGACTCTCTTGACCGTAATTAGTTGAAGATGTTGTTATGCTTTCGCGAATTAAGCTAGGCCAGAGTAAATAACCCGCTCGCTAACACATAATTACTTGGTACTTTCCTCTTTGTTATAAAATGTCGTATTATCCATCTTTCTTCATGAGCAGCGGAATTCGGAGATGGCTGTGTTTCGAAACGATTTTACTTAGGCTTGAAGCACATGTTACTTGAGACCACTCTTAACCAAGAAATCTAAACGAGTAGGACTACTGGACCTGACGAGTCCTAACTACAGCTTTTATCAGAATTTCTCATCGTATCGCGTACATTCGCTTGTGATGTATGTACCTGGTGTACAGCTATCTGACTTGCTGTCCTGGAGGGTATACAAGGTTTTTGTTGGCATGGTGCTCCATCACTCGTTAACAATCATGTGAAAATCTACGAAGAAAAAGAGGAAGATGAGAAGTCTCTTAAATAAGAGAATGGTGTTTTTTTATTATTAATGTTCACCCAGTACAAGGCCCAAGGGCCGCTCAAGTTAGAGGGTTACTGTGTGAAGTTGTATTAGTGTATAAAATGGCAAGAAGTGAAATTCTTGGGTCCATGCAGGAAAGATAACAGCTAATTCTAGAATGGAATATGTCAAGACTTAATTAGTAAATGAAAGAATAGTTAGAAGTATAGAATTGAAGTACATTTCAGAAGGTACCATAAAGACTGTACGAAACAGAAGCCAAGGGAGCAACCTCTACTCCTGTTCAAAATAACAGCGAGGGTGTGAACTGAACGATAGGTAAACCTATCTACTCCTATTAAACTTGATACAAAATTATGAGAAGTAACAGAAATGAAGTGAAATTAAAATAATTTTTATAATTAAAAGAACATTTTATCGGGATTATTTGGATGGGAATTTACCTTATTCGTTCCAACATTATTATTATTATTATTTTAATTCCTGTTGTTCAGTTTTTCTATCACAATTATCATGATAGTATTTATAGAAAAGAAACACGAATGCTTCGTTATGGCGTGGGAAAAGGAACGAAGCCGATATATCAGGTCAGTACCAATAACATTGCAGATTCTCCTTTATCAAGAATCTTTTAATATATAGAAAGAGCACCAAACCACATATAGCAGTAATATTCAAAGCAAGAACGAATTGGCTAAAATATTGAAGAAAGTGCTGGAGTATAGATGATAATTGCTGTTACTCCACTGAATGTTACAAGCGTAAATAACCCGCTCACTAACACTGAATTAATTGGCAGTTCCCTCTTTGCTATAAAATGTCGCATTATGCATCTATCTACATAAGCGGGAGTAGTCGGAGATGGCCGAGTTTCGAAAGTATTTTACCTAGGCTTGAAGCACATGGTAATAGAGATGAGTTGGGAATCATATCTAATTACTTGGCAACAATCTCAACCGGGTCTTCTTCGTATATTTTTTGTTGTAATTTGTAAAGATGGAAATTCAGAAGAAATCCTCTACTGAATTTACGGTTGTAGATATTTTCTCATTACTTACGTGATATTTCCTATCAGATTTCTTTCCAAGTGCTACAACATTAACATCTCTTTACACATGGAAAAGTGGATTAAATTGTGGTTAATGCATAGCGGGTTTCCCTGGCACTTGCGGTTTCAATCCCTGGTTGTGTTAAAACGTCAAGTACTCTTAATCAGTGGATGAAACAAAGAGGCGGTGCAAGAGTCAATATAAAACGAGAATTCTAACAAAAAATATAATGGGAACAAAAATTGGAACAATCTACCTCCACCCTTGGATTGAATAAAGAATTCGGTTCGAAATTTCCAGATTGTTATTAAGTGCGAAGAGAGAAATCCGAGGAAGACCAGATGGTAAAAACGGCCGAAATGTTGTGAGCATAACAATCAAGTGAGCCTGCTGGCTCGAATAAGTAATTTATATAAGGAATATTAGAAGAAAATGGAAGAGAAAGAACGTGGAAAGGGTTTAAGACTAAAAATCGAGAAAGAAAACAATCATAAAACGCGTTAAGAAACAGATGGAAATTAAAGGAAGCAGTCGAATTCAGAAAGTTACTCGAATCGTAAATATTATTCAGATGCTCAAAATTAAATCAGAAAAAAGTGTCTCAAAATATTAACAACCAAGCCACGATCATAAAAATAGTTATTTGCTCGTTTATCCAGTCCAACCAGAATATATTTTTCTTGTTCTTTAAAAATGTTTAGCCATTTTCGTTTATTTTCCATTATTTATATTTTTTTCCATTTTTTATTTATTTATCAGTGGCGGTTGAAGGTAGCATTTCTTTTACCTCGTTAATCCACGGAATTCATTTTGGTTTCCGGTCTTTTGGCTTCAAATGATTCTTTCGTGTGTCATTCGAGGTCTTTGCGATATTTTTGCAGTATATTTCATTATTTTCTTTTGCCTTAGAATCCATCAATTTTTTCTTTGTTTCGTTTGCATTCTGCTGTCTTATATCTTTTGTTTTATCTCTACTCGTTCTCCTCAATTTGTTTTATCTTACCATATTCTTTCGTCTTTTTATGCTTCTTTCTTTTTCCATTTTCTATTTTCATTCATTGTTTTATATATTCTACTACTCTCTCATTCCTTTAAACCTTCATTTATTCATTAAAAAAGTTATTCATTTTTCTATATTCCATTCATTTTTAATTTTTTGCTTTTTATCTTCCATTTTTTCTTTCCTTCTTTTTATAATTTTCATTTATTTATTTTTCAAATGGTTTCTTCATTTTTCATTCTTTCATTCATTTCTAAATCATTCATTTGTATCTCCCGTTTCTTCTTTCCTTCCGTTTAGAAACTTCATTTATTTATTTATTTTTCAAATGGTTTCTTCATTTTACATTCTTTCATTCATTTCTAAATCATTCATTTGTATCTCCCCTTTCTTCTTTCCTTCCGTTTAGAAACTTCATTTATTTATATATTTTTCAAATGGTTTCTTCATTTTTCATTCTTTCATTCATTTCTAAATCATTCATTTGTATCTCCCCTTTCTTCTTTCCTTCCGTTTAGAAACTTCATTTATTTATATATTTTTCAAATGGTTTCTTCATTTTACATTCTTTCATTCATTTCTAAATCATTCATTTGTATCTCCCCTTTCTTCTTTCCTTCCGTTTAGAAACTTCATTTATTTATATATTTTTCAAATGGTTTCTTCATTTTTCATTCTTTCATTCACTTCTAAATCATTCATTTGTATCTCCCCTTTCTTCTTTTCTTCCGTTTAGAAACTTCAGTTATTTATGTATTTTTCAGATGTTGTTTTCGTTTTTCTCTATTTCATTCATTTCTAAATCATTCATTTATATCCCTTTCTTCTTTCCTTCTTTGATAATCTTCATTTATTTTTTAAACGTTTTCTTCATTTTCCACTTTTTCATTAATTTCTAAATCTTTCATTTTTTATCCCATTTTCTTTTTTCCTTCGTTTTATAAACTTCAATTATTCAATTTTCTTCATTTCTCCAAATCATTCATTTCAAAACAATTCATTATATCTTCTATTTCTCCTTTCCTTCCTTTTATAATCTCGTTTTTTTTCATCTTTCTTTTTAGACAATTCTTCGCATTTATCTGCTTTTTATATTAACCTTTTCTTAATTTTCGGTAGCCTTCTCATCAATCCATATGCATTTTTCTATCTATTTAGATGTATTTTTTCATATATTTCATCCATGCACCTATTTTGTTCTTTACTTAGAAAGAAGGCTATAATCAGGTTACACTGTATGGTGAGCTACAGTATTAAATAGATCTAAGCATCAATCATGATTCATTTTATTTGACTTGATTTAGCCAACAGGAGTATTCACTTCTTTTCGTTTAAACTTTTCCTTCATTACTTTTCATTCATTACATCACTAGTTTGCTACTTAACTCTTTCTTTTTGACTCCATTCCTTCTTTCCTTTCTTTTTTCATTCTTACCTTTTCTATCTTTAATGACATTTACTTCTTTCCTTGTTAAAGTTAACTTCTTTATTTTGATTTAAGTGTCTTCTTTTCTTTTTCTTTCATTCTTTTATTTTATCTATTTTCTTTTCATTCTTCTTTTTATTATTGACTATATTTTTTTTCTTTTTTCACTGTTACATTCTTCCTCTCTCAACTAATTCATTCATTATTTTTCTCGTTCTCTTTTTCATATTTCTTTTTTCCTTTGTATGTTTATGTTTTCTATTTTCTTTTTAAATTGTTTTTTCTTATTATTTAGATCGCTTTTTTTGCATTTCATTTCTTTCCAACTTTATTTTCTTTTTTCTTTTTCATTCATCCTCTTTACTTTTTCCTTATATACTCACTCGTTCATTTTCATTATTTATAGTTTTATTCATTCGTTTCTTTATTGCCCGTTTCTTTTTCTTCATTTCATTGTCCCTTCAATCTTTTATTTATTTTGTTGCATTTTTCTTTCTTCTTTTAGCGAGTTATGTTTTGTGTCTTTCTCTTATTTTCCATTCTTTCTTTCATTCTTCTTTCTTTCTTCTTTTAGCATGTTATTATGGTGTGTCTTTCTCTTATTTTTCATTCATTCTTTCAGTTTTCTTTCTTTCTCCCTTTAGCATGTTATTTTTGTGTCTTTCTCTTATTTTTCATTCATTCTTTCATGTTTCTTTCTTTCTTCTTTTAGCATGTTATCTTTGTGTTTTTCTCTTATTTTTCATTCATTCTTTCAGTTTTCTTTCTTTCTTCCTTTAGCATGTTATCTTTGGGTCTTTCTCTTATTTTTCATTCATTCTTTCATGTTTCTTTCTTTCTTCCTTTAGCATGTTATTTTTGTGTCTTTCTCTTATTTTTCATTCTTTCTTTCATTTTTCTTTCTTTCTTCTTTTAGCATGTTATTTTTGTGTCTTTCTCTTATTTTTCATTCATTCTTTCAGTTTTCTTTCTTTCTTCCTTTAGCATGTTATTTTTGTGTTTTTCTCTTATTTTTCATTCATTCTTTCATGTTTCTTTCTTTCTCCCTTTAGCATGTTATCTTTGTGTCTTTCTCTTATTTTTCATTCATTCTTTCAGTTTTCTTTCTTTCTTCCTTTAGCATGTTAATTTTGAGTCTTTCTCTTATTTTTCATTCATTCTTTCATGTTTCTTTCTTTCTTCTTTTGACATGTTATTTTTGTGTCTTTCTCTTATTTTTCATTCTTTCTTTCATTTTTCTTTCTTTCTTCCTTTAGCATGTTATTTTTGTGTCTTTCTCTTATTTTTCATTCATTCTTTCATGTTTCTTTCTTTCTTCCTTTAGCATGTTATTTTTGTGTCTTTCTCTTATTTTTCATTCATTCTTTCAGTTTTCTTTCTTTCTTCCTTTAGCATGTTATCTTTGTGTCTTTCTCTTATTTTTCATTCATTCTTTCATGTTTCTTTCTTTCTTCTTTTAGCATGTTATTTTTGTGTCTTTCTCTTATTTTTCATTCTTTCTTTCATTTTTCTTTCTTTCTTCTTTTAGCATGTTATTTTTGTGTCTTTCACTTATTTTTCATTCATTCTTTCAGTTTTCTTTCTTTCTTCCTTTAGCATGTTATTTTTGTGTCTTTCTTTTATTTTTCATTCATTCTTTCATGTTTCTTTCTTTCTTCTTTTAGCATGTTATTTTTGTGTCTTTCTCTTATTTTTCATTCTTTCTTTCATTTTTCTTTCTTTCTTCTTTTAGCATGTTATTTTTGTGTCTTTCTCTTATTTTTCATTCTTTCTTTCATTTTTCTTTCTTTCTTCCTTTAGCATGTTATTTTTGTGTCTTTCTCTTATTTTTCATTCATTCTTTCATGTTTCTTTCTTTCTTCCTTTAGCATGTTATTTTTGTGTCTTTCTCTTATTTTTCATTCATTCTTTCATGTTTCTTTCTTTCTTCCTTTAGCATGTTATTTTTGTGTCTTTCTCTTATTTTTCATTCATTCTTTCATGTTTCTTTCTTTCTTCCTCTAGCATGTTATTTTTGTGTCATTCTCTTATTTTTCATTCATTCTTTCATGTTTCTTTCTTTCTTCCTTTAGCATGTTATTTTTGTGTCTTTCTCTTATTTTTCATTCATTCTTTCAGTTTTCTTTCTTTCTCCCTTTAGCATGTTATTTCTGTGTCTTTCTCTTATTTTTCATTCATTCTTTCATGTTTCTTTCTTTCTTCCTTTAGCATGTTATTTTTGTGTCTTTCTCTTATTTTTCATTCATTCTTTCATGTTTCTTTCTTTCTTCCTTTAGCATGTTATCATTGGGTCTTTCTCTTATTTTTCATTCATTCTTTCATGTTTCTTTCTTTCTTCTTTTAGCATGTTATTTTTGTGTCTTTCTCTTATTTTTCATTCTTTCTTTCATTTTTCTTTCTTTCTTCTTTTAGCATGTTATTTTTGTGTCTTTCACTTATTTTTCATTCATTCTTTCAGTTTTCTTTCTTTCTTCCTTTAGCATGTTATTTTTGTGTCTTTCTTTTATTTTTCATTCATTCTTTCATGTTTCTTTCTTTCTTCTTTTAGCATGTTATTTTTGTGTCTTTCTCTTATTTTTCATTCTTTCTTTCATTTTTCTTTCTTTCTTCTTTTAGCATGTTATTTTTGTGTCTTTCTCTTATTTTTCATTCTTTCTTTCATTTTTCTTTCTTTCTTCCTTTAGCATGTTATTTTTGTGTCTTTCTCTTATTTTTCATTCATTCTTTCATGTTTCTTTCTTTCTTCCTTTAGCATGTTATTTTTGTGTCTTTCTCTTATTTTTCATTCATTCTTTCATGTTTCTTTCTTTCTTCCTTTAGCATGTTATTTTTGTGTCTTTCTCTTATTTTTCATTCATTCTTTCATGTTTCTTTCTTTCTTCCTCTAGCATGTTATTTTTGTGTCATTCTCTTATTTTTCATTCATTCTTTCATGTTTCTTTCTTTCTTCCTTTAGCATGTTATTTTTGTGTCTTTCTCTTATTTTTCATTCATTCTTTCAGTTTTCTTTCTTTCTCCCTTTAGCATGTTATTTCTGTGTCTTTCTCTTATTTTTCATTCATTCTTTCATGTTTCTTTCTTTCTTCCTTTAGCATGTTATTTTTGTGTCTTTCTCTTATTTTTCATTCATTCTTTCATGTTTCTTTCTTTCTTCCTTTAGCATGTTATCATTGGGTCTTTCTCTTATTTTTCATTCATTCTTTCATGTTTCTTTCTTTCTTCTTTTAGCATGTTATTTTTGTGTCTTTCTCTTATTTTTCATTCTTTCTTTCATTTTTCTTTCTTTCTTCTTTTAGCATGTTATTTTTGTGTCTTTCTCTTATTTTTCATTCATTCTTTCAGTTTTCTTTCTTTCTTCCTTTAGCATGTTATTTTTGTGTCTTTCTCTTATTTTTCATTCATTCTTTCATGTTTCTTTCTTTCTTCTTTTAGCATGTTATCTTTGTGTCTTTCTCTTATTTTTCATTCATTCTTTCAGTTTTCTTTCTTTCTTCCTTTAGCATGTTAATTTTGTGTCTTTCTCTTATTTTTCATTCATTCTTTCATGTTTCTTTCTTTCTTCTTTTAGCATGTTATTTTTGTGTCTTTCTCTTATTTTTCATTCTTTCTTTCATTTTTCTTTCTTTCTTCCTTTAGCATGTTATTTTTGTGTCTTTCTCTTATTTTTCATTCATTCTTTCAGTTTTCATTCTTTCTCCCTTTAGCATGTTATTTCTGTGTCTTTCTCTTATTTTTCATTCATTCTTTCATGTTTCTTTCTTTCTTCCTTTAGCATGTTATTTTTGTGCCTTTCTCTTATTTTCCATTCATTCTTTCATGTTTCTTTCTTTCTTCCTTTAGCATGTTATTTTTGTGTCTTTCTCTTATTTTTCATTCATTCTTTCATGTTTCTTTCTTTCTTCCTTTAGCATGTTATTTTTGTGTCTTTCTCTTATTTTTCATTCTTTCTTTCATGTTTCTTTCCTTCTTCCTTTAGCATGTTATTTTTGTGTCTTTCTCTTATTTTTCATTCATTCTTTCATTTTTCTTTCTTTCTTCTTTTAGCATGTTATTTTTGTGTCTTTCTCTTATTTTTCATTCATTCTTTCATGTTTCTTTCTTTCTTCATTTAGCATGTTATTTTTGTGTCTTTCTCTTATTTTTCATTCATTCTTTCATGTTTCTTTCTTTCTTCCTTTAGCATGTTATTTTTTTGTCTTTCTCTTATTTTTCATTCATTCTTTCAGTTTTCTTTCTTTCTTCCTTTAGCATCTTATTTTTGTGTCTTTCTCTTATTTTTCATTCATTCTTTCATGTTTCTTTCTTTCTTCCTTTAGCATGTTATTTTTGTGTCTTTCTCTTATTTTTCCTTCTTTCTTTCATTTTTCTTTCTTTCTTCTTTTAGCATGTTATTTTTGTGTCTTTCTCTTATTTTTCATTCATTCTTTCAGTTTTCTTTCTTTCTTCCTTTAGCATGTTATTTTTGTGTCTTTCTCTTATTTTTCATTCATTCTTTCAGTTTTCTTTCTTTCTTCCTTTAGCATGTTATCTTTGTGTCTTTCTCTTATTTTTCATTCATTCTTTCATGTTTCTTTCTTTCTTCTTTTAGCATGTTATTTTTGTGTCTTTCTCTTATTTTTCATTCTTTCTTTCATTTTTCTTTCTTTCTTCCTTTAGCATGTTATTTTTGTGTCTTTCTCTTATTTTTCATTCTTTCTTTCATTTTTCTTTCTTTCTTCTTTTAGCATGTTATTTTTGTGTCTTTCTCTAATTTTTCATTCATTCTTTCAGTTTTCTTTCTTTCTTCCTTTAGCATGTTATTTTTGGGTCTTTCTCTTATTTTTCATTCATTCTTTCATGTTTCTTTCTTTCTTCTTTTAGCATGTTATCTTTGTGTCTTTCTCTTATTTTTCATTCATTCTTTCAGTTTTCTTTCTTTCTTCCTTTAGCATGTTATCTTTGGGTCTTTCTCTTATTTTTCATTCATTCTTTCATTTTTCTTTCTTCCTTCTTTTAGCATGTTATTTTTGTGTCTTTCTCTTATTTTTCATTCTTTCTTTCATTTTTCTTTCTTTCTTCTTTTAGCATGTTATTTTTGTGTCTTTCTCTTATTTTTCATTCATTCTTTCAGTTTTCTTTCTTTCTTCCTTTAGCATGTTATTTTTGTGTCTTTCTCTTATTTTTCATTCATTCTTTCATGTTTCTTTCTTTCTTCTTTTAGCATGTTATCTTTGTGTCTTTCTCTTATTTTTCATTCATTTTTTCAGTTTTCTTTCTTTCTTCCTTTAGAATGTTATCTTTGGGTCTTTCTCTTATTTTTCATTCATTCTTTCATTTTTCTTTCTTTCTTCTTTTAGCATGTTATCTTTGTGTTTTTCTCTTATTTTTCATTCTTTATTTCTTTATTTCTTTCTTTCTTGTTCACTTTTTCCTTCCTTTAGTTAGTTCCAATTGTGTATGTTTTTCTAGCTTTTCTCTTTCTTAAATGCTACTATTCTTATTTCTTGTAGCTGGTACATTTCTTTCCTTCTTTATTTAGCTAAATATCATGTTTCCTTCTTTATTTATTTCTTGACTTCTTCCTTTAAAATTGTTCTCCCTCTCTCCTATAATTTTTCTTCTATCTATCTATCTATCTATCTATCTATCTATCTATTTTTCCATTTTGTTATACACTCTAAGTTTTCTTGTTTCATTTTCTTGACATTCCAAATCATTTATGTTCATTTTTATCCACCTTTATTTTTCTAACATTGTCGTCGTATTTTCTTTATTTTCGATTTCTTTGCTTCTTTTACATTTTTTCTCTTTCCGTTTGTTTAATTTCCTCTATTTAAATCCATTTTCTTAAACCATTGGGACACGTTCCCTCTTTGGTTCGGAGCCTTAATATTGCTATCTACAACACCCACCCATCAGTTTTCACCATCTCCCCGCCTGCCCCAAACTTGATTTCTTCCCCTCATACACACAATACCTATTGTCGGGGTACGCCCTCTGCTACAACAACCTCTGGCAAATGGGAGGTAATTACGAAAAAATTCCCAAACGTATCGCCTAAGGATACACGTCGTAGATTAATGGCAGACGGCGCGAATGCAGCAAATGGAGTAAGGAACGACTTGTTTAGTTCTTCGTCGTCTTTATGGCCAATGCCGCCACCTGCAGAAGACAAGAAGTAAGAACAACAACAAAGTGGATAAAAGAATGGGAAACACAATTGTAATAGAGAAAAAGAGATGGATATACTAAAATATAAAACATAAAAACAAAAAATATAGGCAAAAATTTTGTTTATATATCATCCCTGTCTTGTTTACTGTTTCTAATTTTATGAATTCCTTCTCTTTCTCTTTCACTTTATTTCTTTCTTTCCTGCTTTCTTTCTATTTTGCTTACTGTCTTCCTTTTGTTGCCCTCATCTTGTGTCAGATATTTTCTTCTTTCTTTAATCTTTATCAGTTCTTTCTTCCTTTCCGTTTTTTCTCGTTTTTTATTCTTTTTCTTTATCGTTCATTTCTTGTTTCACATTTACTTAGAGATACGTCCATCCGTATCTGATTCTCTACTTCTTTTTTTTTGTGGAATATAATTGTTTCCGTCTTCGTTTTATGTTTTTTTTTTTATTATCTGGTCGCTAGTAGAAAATGTACAAATACGTTGACTACACTGGCAATGGTGAAATTAACCGATTTCATGCAGGAAATCATAGGCATTCAGTGACTGAACAATTAAAAGTTTATGTCGGTTGAAATTTATAGAATAATTTTTCCTTTAACCAGGATTTCAAGCAGTTAAACCATTCAGCGCTGACGGCTGAGGCTTCAGAATATACCGACTGCACCACTGCGGATGGGTAAGTTCCCCAAATGAGACGTCCTGGATATGACGATAAACTCCAACAGCAAGACCTCTGATCAGGAGGTTTTGAGGAGCGTAGAACCACGTCTTAGTGCTGGTGTTCCTAAGTCCATCCTGACCAGGAGTGGCAGCACCTGTTAGGGTCCCAGCTATAAGCAAATAGTTGACCCCGAAACTGGGGTCAAAACACTATGAAAGTGTAAAAATAGATTTTAATACCATCAGTAAATTTTTGTAAAAAGTTATTACCAGCAATGAATTTTTGAAGAAAAAAGGGATTACCAGCTATACATTATTACCAGAAAGGTATTTTAAAAAAAATACCAGCAATACATTTTTGAAGGAAAAATATTAACAACAATTCATTAAAAAAAAAAAACTACTATCAGTAATAAAAATCTTGTTGGCATTAAATAATCTATGCCATAAAACAAAACAAACCGAACGAAACTCTTCAAATCAGATAACTGTTATCATTCTAGTTGTGAGCTTCTTTAAAAAAATTCGTTGATGTTTGTATAGAAAGTTAACATTTTGATTATATCATGATTTTTGTTTTCTAGTTACATGCGCTAGATATTTTTGTTATTGCTTTTATTGGATGTGTTCAAGAGATGTGTTATTTGTTATTTGGTAAAGATCTTTGTGCTATTTTATGAGACCTGGTGAAGAATCGGCTTCTTTAAGATTATTGTTAATCGGAGAGCCGAGTTCAAATCTCTATTCGGTTTTTTATATTAACTTACACGCAAAATACCCTTTCGAATGGTATGGACCCACCTCTTCTTCCTACAGCTATGGATTAATTAATAAGACTTGTATCACTAAATTATTATTACCTTTAAAATATTCTTACAATCAAAACATTTTTCTGGCTTTAAATAACCTGCACATGGTTGTTAAGCCGTAGAAAACGAAGCAATCAATCAAATTAATTGATTTTATACAGTTATGACGATTAATTGATCAAACTTTGATAAGTTAAATTCATGGTGAAACGAGAACATTTCATGAAAACTTGGAACTATAAGGAACTGATATTTACAATGATAGGGAGAGTTGACATATCAGAGACATATAATGAGTAAAGATGGCCTGGAGAATCTAACAGTCACAGGACAGAATGAAGGCAAGGACAAATATAGGAAACAGAGTGTAAACTACTTAAAGATTTCTGTTAAGTAAGGCAAGACAGAAAAAAGAACAAATGTTTGGTAAAGGGTGAGGAATTACTTAAGAAAACAAAATAAAGGAAGTTTGGTGAGACATGTTCAACCTGAAACGATATAATATAAATTAATTTACAACAGCATTGGATTTTTCCATATAATTTATCGAGTTAAGCAATTTCCAAAGATGAATACTACTACTACTACTACTACTACTACTACTACTACTACTACTAATAATAATAATAATAATAATAATAATTCCCACTACATATAATATGGCAAAAACATTAATGGACATGAGAAGAGGGAACGAAGTTAAAACATGGAAGATAACGCGTAGTAAGTGTTATGTAATTGTCAAGTAGGAAATTGCTACAGTAGAAAAGATTAAGAACTGATTAGCCCTCTAGGAAATGCATTTCCGTCCCAATTAAACGAAGCCGAGTTCTAAATGAAACATCTGCCAGATAAAATGGACAAAGAAATTTCCACCGTTTGGTGTTGTTTCATTTAGACGTACTCGGGCGTGTCGATTGTGTCAGTCACAGGCTTTGAGGAAAGGCGGGTCAGCGTCGACCGGCGGATGAATATAATGTAGAGCAAAGGAGAGACAGATTAAATATATATAAATGGATATCGGATAATGATATGAGTTAATTTTCAGTTTAACACCCGCGCTCAGTTCGCATTAAAAATTTCCAGAATACTTACATTTAGGTGAAAATGTATATGTTTCATTCAAATCTGTTTTGATAAATTTGATAAAATCTACAGTTTTGTAGTTATCAACAGTAAAATTTCGGATTCATTCGCGTCGTTGGCGGCAATCCATTACGTTGTTTGCATACATTCACTGCAGAAAGCTAAACGCGAAAGAATATAGTTAACGGGCTCGTTTTTACTGATTTCATTTACTGCGCAGAACTATTTGCGAACACACGCTTAATTGTGTGCTGCGTGCGCAATAATCAAGAGAAGAGAATATTACTCATAGCTATTCCGCAGTGAATGTATGCAAACAACGCCTGTAATGGCTGTCGCGACGCGCATGAATCAGAAATTTTACTATCGATAACTCTAAAACTGTAGATTTTTTTAAATTTATCAAACCAGATTCGAATGAAGCATATGAAACTGCAAATTAACCTAGATATGAGGATCTGCAGGTGATGAAAATCAGAGTGGGAATGATTACAGAATATTCTTTACTGTGATAACTTTCAAAAGGTTGCAGAACATGTTTCTAGTTTTGTTTTCTTTCATTTTAATCGTGCGGAAAATATTGCTTTTACTTATTTTAAATTAAACATTTAGGATATTCTTCTAAACATTTTTATATACGTTGGTTTTATCTTGAAAAGATAGCTACACACTACACATAACTAGATCCCTATCCGACTTTCACATTCATCAACCAGGATTGTTACCGAAAAATCTTCCAGAGAGATCTCGACACTGACACGTAGCCAACACATATATAGAGAGTTGATCCTGTCCCTATCTGCACTGCGACCCTGCGATCATAAAGAGCCATAAGTTTGATGTTGATATGGAGTATTAGGGTTTTAATGAAGTTTTTAGAATAATTAGTAATTTACAAAAGTCAACAAAACTAAAGGTAATTTAAGTACATTTATCATTTATTATTCTTTTACTTTACTCTTTCACGGATTTGGTGTTTTACTCTCTTGTCAAAAGAAATACAAACATCTGGAAGTACAATAACATGCAATAGTACAAAAACAGTTGCAGACAAAAAAGTCTTGACGTGTTTTATAGCACAACTGGGATAGGTTTTAATTTTTCCTCCATTGTTTTCAATTCTTAAACCAGTTTTTAATGTTTTATCTTTCATCTTATTAATGCTGCTTCTTGATCGTAACCTGCGAATAGTTTTACATTCTAATATGCATACCAAACAGAAATAATATCTGATATAACTTGGAAGATTGTCTAACATGAGCAACGCCCAACCAATGAGGCTACGGAGATCAACTCGCTTAAGGAAGTTAATTAGCGATTATTCATTTTCAATTGATCTTTTAAAATTCCATATTGTATATTTTAATATGGATAATGTCGTAAGATACGCAGATGACACGGTACTGAAAGCAAACTCGGAAAATGAATTACAAAACCTCCTACAGAAGGTAGCGACGGAGAGCGAAAAGAAGATGATGGAATAATCCATACTAACCTTTCACACCTCCAGCATAATCCACTTCACACCAAAAATATCTATCAACCAATCAAAACTCTAGTTTCAGCAAATGAAGTTTCCTATTGGTTAAAAGCCTTAGAACTGTATCAAATTCACGTGAAAATGCCTTTTCGCGCGCTAGCCTCTGGAGCCTACTATTTTTTGCCCGGATATATCTATAAATAGGAAGTTCTTGATCGTTTCAAACAGTCATATTTTCATTCATAGAGAGATGCCAAACTGATCCACGCAAGTCAAAACTCTGACTAACTACACCTTTGCCGCGCAAAATATCTCTGACTCAACAAACCACAAGCACGCTCTATCTCTTTCAGGAACGCTATCTAAACATCACTTACAATACTTTAAAAAGTGACATTTTACTCACTACTTAATAAGTATTAGTAAACAAACAATCAAATTCTCACACAACTAAAGGTACGCAACTCCTACCAATTCTGAACCATAATACAAACAAATTTACGTACACACACTAATAACTGAATCAGCCCAAAGGTCAATTTCGTACGTAACTGGGCACTTAGTTTAATTTTGTGAACAAATCTAAATAACAATTGCAAACACGTTGAAATATTCACAGTAATATTATATACAGCCAAATACATATATTCTCATTTATCCATCAAAGTTCAACTCAATTGTATTCGTGAATTGTATATAAACCAATGTTATTGTTGTACATTTAATGTTTGTCTTTGCTTTCAATCTTCTTGGATGATTTGTTTGTAATATTTTCTTTAATTGTTGTGGACAAATGTTTTAGAAGACCAACACTAAAAAAATCCTTCTGATTCCTTTAAAATACATTCGCCAGTCTGCAACAAAGAGACTAAGCACAAACTACAAGAAAACAGAATGCATAGTCATCAGTAAAATTATGAGCTCAAAATGCGTATTATATGTTGGGAACATTAAAATCAAGTAGGTACGGAACTTTAAATATCTGGGAAGTGTTTTTACAGAGGACGCTAAGTGCGAAGCTGAGAATCGAAGACGTATTGGGATGGCCAAAGAAGCATTCCAAAAGCCAGACAGAGTATTATGAGACAGGAGGATTTCTTTGGTAGCAAAGAAAAGTGTTCTACGCGGTGAATGTTGGACGGTCCCCTCAAAGATGAAGAAGAGGCTCGAGGCGGCTGAGGTATTGTTCTACAGAAGGATGCTAAGAATATCGTGGACGTAGCGTGTAAGAAAAGATGAGATTTTGGAGAGGATGAAAACAAGGCGGATGCATATACTTAACATCAGAAAGAGGCAACAGAAATACCTGGGTCAGGTAATGAGAAAGAAGAGCTTGGAGAATCTAATACTCGCAGGTCGAATAGAGGGAAAGAGAGAAAGGGAAAACCACACATGATATACCTAGCGGACTAAAGAAAGTGGATGACAGAACAAGACCTCGGAGAAATAGCAAAGGGTCAATACTTATTGAGAGCTTCTAGGTATAGGGAGAAGTGAAGAGTCATGGTCGCTGACGTCTTGAAGGGACACGGCACATGAAAAGTAAAGATGTGGCGTTATTTATTTGCGCAGAAGACAGTTTGGTGAACCAAGTTTCATGTGAAATGTGTATTTACTCGTCTCCCTACGGTGTCCAGATGTGACACGAGATGTTTTTTAATGTGGGGTGGTGCCCTTACACGTAAGAATGGGGCAAGGTCAAATATTGCTCAGTCCCCGCGAATGGTGGCTATTGGCATTCATTAAATCTTCCTCCTTAATGCTATCATGGAGATGCTACCGCTGGGTTGGAATCTCCGAGAATAGGCATCCTTTTCCCGTGTAATGCAATTCAGCAATACAGCTTCATGGACAATTTATTGTCAATGAAACACTAGAAACATTTGAAATTGTCGTGTGTAAGGAGTTTTGAGAACATAAGTGCTGTCATATTTATTGTCTGATGTTAAAAAAAATCCCAAATATTTAAATTTTCGGACTTACTCGATTTTTGCTACCTTCGATTCAGGTTTCGAATCTCGAGCTGTCCCAGCTGCTGACAAAAATCCACTGTCTCTTCTTACATTTAATGTTTAGTCCTTGATGGTTACTCCTATCTTCTCCCTATTTTTACTTCCTTATCGCAGAATAACTATAGTTTTCTGTGTATCTTACATTGTTAAGATTCTATATAACTTACAATTTTTACAATTTTAATTATACATTATGAAATGGACAAAGTCCGACAATTATTTTTTTTAGACATTTTTTATGTTTATACGTTCTTTTTATAGATACAAATAGTTAAGTAAATGGTCTGTTTATAATAAACAATATTAACAACATTTACCGGCCTGAATGTCCGAGAAATTTTCATAGAAAATATGCATCCTTCGACAAGAATCAAATCTGTATCCTATACGGAACTGTCATATAGCCTGACGTGCCTTTAAAGATTGGGCTACAAAGGAGCGTTCGGTGTGCAAGGTCGATTTTACTGTATTTAAACACAATTCTCCATGATTTTCTCTCATACATTCATATCTGCTCAATGCGTATCCAAATGACGTCACACATTATGAAATGGACAAAGTCCGACAATTTCTCGGACATTCAGGCCGGTAAATGTTGTTTAATACTGTTTATTATAAACAGAGTATTTACTTAAATATTTGTATCTATAAAAAGGATGGATAAACATAAAAATGTCTTAAAAAATAATTGCCGGAATTCGTCCATTTCATAATATGTGACCTCATTTGTTTTCATTTGGATACGCCACGAGCAGATATGAAAGTACGTGAGAGAATCATGGAAGATTGTAGTTTAAAAGCAGTAAAATCGGCCTTGCTAACCGAACGATCCTATGTGGCCCATTCGGTTAAGGCACGTCAGGCTATATGACCATTCTATATAGGATACACGTTCAATTTTTGTCGGAGAACGAATATTTCCTATGAAAATATCTCGGACATTCTAGCCGGTAAATGTTGTTAATACTGTTTATTATAAACAGAGCATTTACTTAAATATTTGTATCCATAAAAAGAAAGTATAAACATAAACATGTCTTAAAGTACATACATACATACATACATATATATATATATATATATATATATATATATATATATATATATATATATATATATATATATATACACGAAGGAATGCGGATAAGTCTAAGAGAGAGACCAGCAAGGTTACTTACAATACAAAGGGCTCGCTGAACGCTGCTCTCCGGTATATCTTGGCCAACATAAATAAACAAAACCTGATCAATGCATTTAATCTCTTCATAAACTGCAACGAATTTGGTGGCGTATGTTTTTTGTATGTATTTAACATGTAAGTTTTTTTTTCTTAATAATTTTACCACAACAAGGCGATAATGCCAATAAGATGAAACGGGTTACTAGAAGTGAAAGAGAATGAGAAGACTAGTTAGGAGAAAGGACAATAGGGACAGAAAAAGAACTCGGTGCATGAAGTCACAAGATGGCGGTGCCCGTCTCATTTAATTATTTGAAGATTTTTGGTAACAGGGCGGCAAAACAGTGGAAGAGAATTCCACAGGCGAGAAAAGAAAAATAAATATTAGAATAGCACTTACGGTTACATCCAGCTATTTAAAAAAAATAAGACAATGAGATCTATTTTCACATCTAGCAAACTGCGTAAACGCATGCGATCGAGGTATCCAAGAGAAAGATTCATTAGAACAATTGCCATTAAAATATTTATAGAAAAGTCAGAGGGAAGTTACATCATGGCGATGGGAATGTGACTGAAGTAGAGATGCCAGATCAGGACAGCTAACATTACAAATCCTTTTTCGGATTTTATTGAGTATCCCGAGATATAGAGCAGTAGCACCAAAACAATATGACATGCAGGGGCGAATGGTAAAATTATAAATATGTAAGATGGATTCTAAATGAGAAATATTTTATGCAACAACACAGTGAACCAATTTTACAAGCATTTGGTTACATAGAATCGTTCCACATCATGCCAGTGGAAAAAGAAGGCAAAACGAATCTCCTGGTGATTAGCATCAGCCATGCTAATTTTTGTGATTTCAGCGCACACTCGTTGTCACTTTTGCGATGCCAACGAACACCCGTTGTAGGAGCGACTTTGTAATCGCAGATACAACTATAGTAACGCCGTTGAACAATACTGGTGTCAGACGCCTTCGAATATCAGTCGCACTAATAGGACTTGCTCGATAATACTAGCACGAATAGTAACCACCTTATAGTGATATGAAGAGAGAAATAATAGAGTGAATATAGTTGAGAATAGCGGTCCGTGTATTTATAGAGGATAGACTAGAAATAGCGATCCGAATAGTAATATAGGATAGACTAGAAATGCAAATCAATCTAGACGTCATGCGACTTCCTATATATGCGTTTCCTATATAGTCATGTAATCCACTTAATTCAATAATGGGATCGCCTGTGTTTGCTCACTTGCAATCTATGTTAAACTCAAGTGTCGCTGCCGACAGTTTCTTCCTATATAACACTGATAGAAGGCAAAATGGGTTCTCTATGGGGATTAAAATATACCGGTTTGTTTTGCAGGCGTTGAAATTTAGAATGCATTCCTTGTTCTAGTTAACAACTAATTGGATGTTATTTTTTAGAATAACTGCTAATTTTACTTTGGCAAAACTATCGGACTATACTAAGGCATTAAATTCCATAAAAAATATATTAATTTCTCTGCTAAATAATATGATTGCTTAAAAATAAAATTTGTTCTGTAAAACTTTTCGCCCCTTCAACACAGGCTTATATCTATTCAATGTTTTTATTAAAATACTCTAGTATATAATCATTAATGCTGCTAATTTTGAAGGAAATTCACAGAGACAATAAATACTTACAGGCAAACACGCCCACATATACATAAAAAAATTGTAAATAAAGAGATGAAATCGATAATTATTCATACTTTAATTCAATTAGTATATGACTGGTTTAAATAAGATCGAATGGATAACTAGCGATATATTCCAAAGTAAATTCACCTGGGTGTTCCAGATACGAACAGTTCCCTCATATTAACCGAACAGAGTACAATGAAAGGATTTCTTTTTAAAAAATCGACATTGATTCATTCTCAATTAGCGAAACGAAAGTTATCTAAACTAATAGATGAATAAAATTGATTTTTCGTGTAATTCTTTGATAAACTGTTATGACGAGAAATATCCCCTTACTGAAAAACAGTCAAAAACAGAAAAATAAATTAAAAGTGAAATTCACTGCCATTGCAATATATAAAAAAAAAATCACGATTTTTTAAAAACTGAAAATAACTCCACAATGCTTAACAACGCGAGAAATTTCTATATTTCGTAATTTGTAAGTTAGATAGAATGAAAATATACAGTTACAAGACAATATGGCAACAGAGAACATGTCAACTGACTGTCAGGATATTATTAGCGCTTCGACAGATATATTTTTTTTTAACTGTAGAAATAAACTTGATATGCAGTAGAGGCTACGAAATATTATGAAATGAACCTATTGACATATCGGCCATTTGTTTTACCTTTTTTTCACAATAAAGGCTACCATTTTTTTAAATATTTTTTTTAGATTTTATTCTTAGACAAGTTTCTCCTAACTCTCTAATTATGTGAAGAAATATCCACCGCAGGAGAAGTGATGGAAAAAGAGCATGTCGAAAACATAATAAAACACAAAAACTTTCCAAAACTTAAAAAATATTCCTACAACAGTATGTATATATATATATATATATATATATATATATATATATATATATATATATATATATATATATATATATATATATGGGGGGTATGTGTTTCTGTGTGTGTGTGTATATATATATATATGTGTGTGTGTGTGTGTGTATATATATGTGTGTGTATATATATATGTATATATATATACACACATATATATATGTGTACATGTATATACACTCACATATATATATGTGTATATGTATATATGTGTGTGTATATATATATATATATACACATATATATGTGTGTGTGTGCGTGTGTGTATTTCTGTGTGTGTATATATATGTGTGTATATATATATGTATATATATATATATATGTTTATATGCATATACACACATATATATATGTGTACATGTATGTACATACACATATATATATGTGTATATGTATATATATGTGTGTGTGTGTATATATATATATACATATATGTGTGTGCGTGCGTGTGCGTGTGTTTGTGTGTGTGTGTGTGTTTTAGCGCGAGTATCTGTAGCATACACATGTGTGCCTAACTGTACAGGAAAATCGTTTGATAACATTTTATTCGTGTATACATATGCGTTTGTTAATATACTTACTATATTATTTTGCAATGTAATTACGTATTGATACTTGGTTTTAGGAATTTGAACGCAAGCAAGCAAACACATACGAACAAACCTAAACACACACACACACACACACATACTTTTATATATATATATATATATATATATATATATATATATATATATATATACATATATATATATATATATATATATATATACATATATATATATATATATGCTTATTTTACACAATGATACATTTATATGTATGTATTCGTTGTGTGCATAGCTGCGTTAAATTAGGGTAAATTGAAATTGGCACCTAGTCAGGGACACGAACCAGAAAGCGTAAAATTCTTTGCGATATCTCAAAGAATAATGGCTCATTATTTTGACTGGAAAGAAGCAAGCATAACCCCCTACCCATAACTAGTTCTTCCTTACTTGCAAAACGCATCAATAGAAACAGAATTCGCAGAGACACACCGAAATGAAGACATAAGCCTTCCCTCCTCTGTACAAACTCATACACAGGCAAACACCCATGCAAAATCACATGCGTATTTGTATAAATTGGTGTTAAAAATTTCTTGATTTTTCATATCGTCTTTGTGTCTGTATAATAAGATATTATCACACAGGCACAATGATACAGATATTTGAGTAAAGCGAAATTAATAGTAAAATTAATAGCGAAATTAATAGTAAAATTAATAGCGAAATTAATAGCGAAAATAATAGTAAAATTAATAGCGAAATTAATAGTAAAATTAATAGCGAAATTAATAGCAAAATTAATAGCGAAATTAATAGCGAAATTAACATTAAAATTAATAGCGAAATTAATAGCGAAATTAATAACGTAAGTATATATTCTATTTTTTAAAAATAACAGTTGTTTATGATCTCATGCCACATATATTTTTGTATTTAAAGTTGGATTCAGATACATATAAAGAACAGTAATTATTCGTATGGTAAATCCGTCTTTGTCTCTTAATTTCGTACAAATGCCAAAATTAATACACAGGCAAAAGATTACTATCATATAACTAATAATAATAATAATAATAATAATAATTTACTAAAACTAATAATAATAATAATAATAATAATAATAATAATAATTTGCGCCTTCACCGGCTAACATTCTTGGCTGACATGAAGTGGAAAGACGTTATAGAATCCATTGCTAGGTCTGCTGCTATGAATGTTGGTTCACTGTGTAGTGCGAGACAATGTTTTTACTACAAAATCTATCTGACATATCTATTAGTCTACCATTCGCCCATGCTTCGAATATTGCTGCCACATATGACCCACTTGCTCTGCTGTATATTTAGATATTCTTAATAAAATCCAAAGAAGTATCAAGGATATTACTGATCCTATCCTGGCGTATATAACTTGTTGGTAGAACAGGGAATAGGAAATATAGCAAAAAGACACACATTTTGTAAGAACACCAAAAGACCGGAAAGCCATGATCACCCAGGAACTGATGCAAAACAGCACATAGAAGAATTTTTGTACCCTTAATATCATTCCAAATCCATGTTAGGCTATATATTTACATGAGTTTGTGACGTATGTTGTTCAACATTTCTCTGACAGTCTTTTACGCCTTTAATATGTGATGTCCCATAATCGAAGCCTTATTTTCTAATTATGTGTCCCAGAAATGTTAACTGGCTTTCACTTATTCTAGGTCACTTTTGGACTACATTTTTCTGAAAACTTCCTGTTGCTCATAGTTTCCGCCTATGGTATTCTCATCACCCGTCTGTAGATCTAGATCTAGATTGCCTAAATGCTCCTCTTTATCTGCAAGGGAATTATCCAGCATTTAATGCTATGTTAGAGGATTGATATTACATGGCATTTCCGCAATATTTTCTTTCATTCTTATAGAATTAAAATTCAGCTAAGGACAGTCTTATGGGAAATTCTGAATTCAAAACCATATTGATGTGAGATAGACGCCGCCACCTAATTTTGCCATAGACACACTCACTGCTTCAGTAACTGTGACGCCCTGACTATCCTAATGAATAGAGTATTCATGAGCTTCATTGGAATACATTGTAAATCCAATAAAGCTACGTGGCAAGGTTAACATTTTCTGTATATATTTTCACGGTACGCTTTCAGATTTTGATGATTATTGTTTTCTTATCTGTCTATATTTCTGAGATGAGGTATTATGTACATTATTTGGACTATTGTCCTCATCTTTGTCGCCATATTTATTACAAAGTTTCCGCCGTTGTACGCTTCGGCCTTATTCAGTATCTGTCTATATTTCTGAGATGAGCTATTATGTGCACTATTTACATTATTCGGACTATTGTTCTCATCTTTGTCGCCATATTTATTACAACGTTTCGGCCTTTCAGTATCTGTCTATATTTCTGAGATGAGGTATTATGTACATTATTTACATTATTCGGACTATTGTCCTCATCTTTGTCGCCATATTTATTACAACGTTTCGGCCTTTGTACGCTCCGGCCTTCTTCAGGTAGTTCGAATGTCGAACTGAACCCTTTATTTCGTTCACTTGAGGACACATGACGTGTAAATAATGCACATAATAAAGTTTTTTTTTCTATAAAAATTAATTTTAGCGGGTAAGTATTTTATTTTAAACAGTGAAATCACTGACAGCGGACCGGAAAGCGAGGAAACCTGAGTAAAGTAAATAAGCCTCACGATTTGAATAGGACCAGTATTCCCTATCAGGAAAACCACTCCCTCGGCTAAAGACTTCACGGGAAACCATCAAGGAAGTTTGACGCAGAATTACCTACTTACGGAATGTGCATATCTAGTTGAGACCTTTCGAAGACTATATGAGTAACGTTTATAACAATAAGAAATAACGTCGGATTAAAAAGAATTCAAGCCAAAATAGCACTTAACTAAATATTAGACCAGAATCAATTGTGAACCTGTTGACTCAAAACTACATTATTTAAACAAACTTAGGGCCTGACCCATGTCAATAAACGTCTAATGCATAGAGATAAATAATTAGAAAAAAAAATTATTTTCTGCTCATATATAAGCTTTTAATTACATTCCTAAGTGTTTTATCTGTGTAATTCTTGGGGTAATCTATAATTGTAAATACTGCATCATTTGTAATCTATATTGTAAATACTGCATCATTTTTAATGTTATAATTAACCGTTGATTTTAATTATAGACTGATCAGAATTTACCTCGTGTGGTATATATATATATATATATATATATATATATATATTATGTTTAACGTTCTTTTTATAGATACAAGTATTTAAGCAAATGCTCTGTTTTATAATAAACAGTATTAAATAACATTTACCGGCCTGAATGTCCGAGAAATTTTCATAGAAAATTTTCGCTCTCCGACAGGAATCGAACCTGTATCCTATACGGAACCATCATTTCGCGTGATGTGCCTTAACCTTTCGGCCACAGATGAGCGTCTGGTTAGCAAGGTCTATAAAAATATCTATAAAAAGAACGTTAAACATAATATAAATGTCTTTAAATAAATTGTCGGACTATGTCCAATTCTAAAATATATATATATATATATGTATTTTCACAGAAAGACTGATCTGCTGTATCACAGCTCATCAATGTGTCTAGACATCCGATTGCTTCAAGCCGGGATCGAAACCCGATCGATTTATCATCAGTCAGAGATTCTACCCCCAAGCTATCGTCGAACAGGGGAGAGTAAAGGAAATTTTAACGTTTTCCTATGCGAAATACGTCAACACTTAGGG
>OZ038482.1:125403870-125428870 GCA_964036315.1 Acanthosepion esculentum | reverse complement strand
CATTAGTCGGACTATTGTCCTCATCTTTGTCGCTATATTTGTCACAACGTTTCGGCCGTTGTACGCTCCGGCCTTCTTCAGGTGGTTGGAATTTCGAACCGAACCCTTTATTTCGATCACTGGGGTAGACTGTTCTAGTTCCACGAGCCATGTTTGATGGATGTCAGTTATCAGTTAACAGAGAACAGCAATGATAACAAAAAGTTGCAATATGAGATCTGGTAAAAACATGCAATGACAACAGCAAAATTGCAATATGAGTACTGGTAAAAAATGGTTGCTGAAAAATTAGGTTTATAATACTCAGAAATTCATACCCAGATGTCCTCAAGGACACATGGTACAGTGGATAAGGTCGTTGGTTAGATCCAGTGACAGACCCAAAGAGTGTGAGTTCAATACCCGGAGAACTTTCAGAGGGAAAATTACCAGGAGATAACTGATAACTGACATCCATCAAACATGGCTCGTGGAACTAGAACAGTCTACCCCAGTGATCGAAATAAAGGGTTCGGTTCGAAATTCCAACCACCTGAAGAAGGCCGGAGCGTACAACGGCCGAAACGTTGTGACAAATATAGCGACAAAGATGAGGACAATAGTCCGACTAATGTAAATACTGTACTATTTTCTCCTTTTAGTAATTTATACTTTAGTTGCAGTCGTTGGAATTTGAATATAACATTCATTCATGATGTCTGAATTTTAAATTGCATTGATTTTTTAGTTTGACAAAGTGTTGAATTTCACTATTGTCTCTTCATTAACTTTAATTTAAGTAACCCCAACATCTATCGCCATATTAGACTTTGCTTACATTTGGCGGGGAAGTGGAAGATCCATCCACTTGATTAAATCTACCATTTGTTCATTAATTGATAATCATCAGATTATAGTAATTATTGTGCAGATTTAATACTAATTATATGTCAGAAATAAACACTCACACAGACACACACACAGACACACACACAGACACACACACAGACACACACACAAATATACATATATATATATATATATATTTAAATATATAATTGAGAGCTGATGCTAATGAAATAGTGTTGATGTGTATTATTATCGAGCAGCATTATTTAGCACCAGTTAACAATGCGAGATATTTTATATTCAGATTTACGCTCATTTTAGTTAAGCTCTTTTAGATGAAATAATAATAATAATAATAATATATATATATATATATATATATATGATAAAAATCATTTTAATTATGTTATATGTATGCATAAAATTGCTCATTTTAGTTAATCTCTTTTAGAAGAAATAATATATATATATATATGTGTGTGTGTGTGTGTGTGTGTGTGTGTGTGTGTGTGTGTGTGTGTGTGTGTGTGTGTAGTGGACTCATCCGTCGTATTGAACGTATGAGAGTCAAGCAGCTCAGTTCCTAGGAACCTACTGCCAGACACCAGCATATGTGATTTGATTATAGTGGTGAAGGCCTTTTGCAGAACCAACCACACTTTTTGAAAGGATGAATACAGAGACATGGCGCACTACGTGGCACAAGTTATCCTTCTCCTAGACCTGTTGCCACCCAAGGCTATAGAACCCAATCCGTCCTACTATTTACCTATAACTGAAGGGATAAGAAGAGGATTAATACCTTTCCCTTATATATATATATATATATATATATATATATATATATATATATATATATATATATATATATATATATACATACATACATACATACATACATACATATATATATATATATATATATATATATATATATATATATATATATATATATATATATATATAAGTAGGTACCTCCATTAGGTCGCGTAAAAAACAGCATATCACGATGAAGAAAGGCTCATAACTCAACGAAAACTAAGTTTTGTCTCAATATGTTTATGTTGTTATTAAGAGGAAAGACCAAAGTATTTTTTTATTATTTTTTTAATTTTTTTACTCCTTTCTAGCACGTGGAAAACTTTGGTTAAATTTCTTTTTTTACGACAGTGCATTTATAGAGAAAAAATGTTTGTTATATATTGCGCTTTTCTTGAGGAAAACACACATTGATTTGGAAATTCTTGCAAAAATCAAATAATTGTCGGATTTTAATGAAACCTTCAGAAAGTATTCAGAAATGAATGAAATAATTTTTGAAAGTTATATTTTTTTAGAAAACCGTGTTAAAAAGATATTTTTTAACATGTTTCCACCCCCTTACATATTTTCATGAAATTTTGAGAAATTAAATCTTTAACCACGGGATTTGTTTTATTAGTTAAAAACAGGACTCTTTATAGAAAGTAAAACACCATTTATTTTTTAACATTTAGCGCTTTCATAGAAAATCTGCTCTGAATTATAAAAAAATGTAAAAAAAAAACTATGACATTAATTAATTAGAAAAGCTTTGACTTGCTTTTTTTCGATGAATAATGTATTTTTATTAAAAAAAATTTATTTTTAAAACATTTTTTACATTTATATTATATTAATTTATTAATACTTCAAAAATCGTTTAAAATTCTTCATTGCTTTTATACACGTAATGAAATGATAACTTGGAATGCAATGGAAAAGTAAATTTACGAATCGAAATTTGAAAAGCTCATAACAGTCGTTTGTACCCGAATATTTTTAAAATAATTTTAAAAAAATTTTTAGTGTAAAAAAACGTTCCTAATTTCTATCTATGGGGAATCTATAGATGACATAATCCTTAAAAAGATCACGTGATTTGATTGTCGTCTGAGGCACTGCAATTATTTACTTTCAGTATCCAGTTCTGTTTCACATCGTTAACGTGTTTGCAAAAAGTCCTTTCAAAATTTCTACGTTAGTTTTAATTTTTGTGAATTACTTATTTACTAAATATTTTTATTTTAGGTATTTATTTTAGTTTGAGTCATATTTCAATGAAGTAATGTTTTTATTTAAGTTAGTAAGTTGTTAAATAAGATAAAAACATTAAGCACCTAAGAAACGAAATCCTGACTAAAAAAATATTAAATAAAAAATAAATATTACATAATTGCTGAATCAAAGTTAATATTTTTAAATTACTAGTTAAAAGTAAAAAACGCGTTCGCTTATTTCGTAAAATTGTCACATTTGATCATCCATAATAGCTGTCATCACCTATCAATAAATCGATAGACATGAAAAAATTCAAACCCATCGTTAAGAAATGTTTGGATACAATTCTTTTATGCTATAAGTAAGTAATGTTTGTTTCAAATCAGATTAATTTAACTTTAAATTTTCTAATTTTACACAAATAACGTGTCAAAAATATATAATTTATTTTAGGAAGAAGTTTAAAATCAAAATGTTTTTTTGTTTACAAATTTTTTTTAAATTTAAGAAAATGGCCGCTTTTAAGAAAATTAAAAAAAATTCGAGCATATATTTGATATTCCAATCTATATAATTTCTATCTGAAATGCACCAGAATATTTTACTTAATGGAATTAATAAATTTAAAGCTTTTTCAATTAATAACATTTTGATGACAAAACTTTGTTTTCGTTGAGTTATGGGCTTTTTTTCATCGTGATATGCTTTTTATTACGCGACCTAGTGGAGGTACGTATAAAAAAGGCATTAATATATATATGTATATATAATATATATCAATCTGTAAAAGCGGGGTTTGGCTGAAAAATCGATAAAAATGAAGGTGGGTACGACTTTAGCAAAAACCAATGCAAAGATACGCGCGAAGAAAGTTTTTACTTGATGAGCTGGTTTTCTTTGCACTTAATGCAAAACATCAGCCCATGTGACGAGGTTTATGTAGAGTGCTTGGTAGTTTTCTTGCGACATTGGCTTCTCATAAAAAAAATTGCAAAAAATGTGAAGAAATCGGCTTTTTCGTACTACTTACAAGAACACTTGAATACATTTTTTATACGATTTTCTTCAAACATGTCGCGAATATTTGCCATCATTTAAGAAATAGGATAGTGTAATTTTAGTCCCGCTTTTAGTCACCTGCTCGCTTCACCGGGTATAACGAAAAGCCCAGAAAAAGTGTTCAATAAGCCCGTTTTCAGCCATAACTCACTGGATTTTCATCCAGTGCTTTCCAAATTTGCACTGTAAATTAAATATAACTAGCAGCATGGCCCGGCGTTGCCCGGCGCTTGATTCAAAAATCGTACGACTCATACAGCAATCGCTATCACTTGACTTAAAATATTTTTGCCCTTCCTTGCCTTTATAGGGGTGCCCTTTACCTTGCTGATGTTGCTACATGCCTTACTTCTTGCCTATCTCACACTGCGAATTTTTTCTAAGCTCTGTACTAAATATTAAATCTGTTACGAAAAAAGAACTAAACAAAATAAACACAAAACGATCAGCTTTAAAAAAGGACTCGTAACTGGAAAAACCGAATGAAAAAAGAATGTTAACAACAAATACTTTTTCACACCCAAACCAGTTCTGCGGAATCAGAATCAACGTGGAATTTAAGCAAGTGAATGAGCCAATTGGAGTAAAGTGCCATGCAGATTTAAATTTTTCCCACTTGTGACGAATGCAGATATCGATTTTTTTTGCATGCTAGCATGCTAGTTAACATTCGTGTCAGCCAGCTGTTGGGTCTCACGCTGGCCAGTAGAATCATCCTGCATATTCGTGGCAGCCAGCTATAGGCTCTCACACTGGCCAGTAGAAAATGGCCGTAAAATACATGAAAACTACTGTAGAAGCATGAAAAAATCGATTATTTCCACTATCGATGGGAGTTGGGAAATGCAACGTCTGTCTTGGCCTTCCGCTAACTTGGAGCATGTGCATGTAAATGTTGGTGCAAATCCGTCGAAAATTGCAGCCGTGCATTCGTTACACACACACACATCCTGCCTTTTATAGATAGAGATACACATAAAATTTTGCTATATGCAAAAAGTGAATTTCTCTTTGAAAATAATATTACATAGAGTCATAAAGAATTTTCGTTTCTCATAGTCAATTTTATTCTACCAAAATAAATTATAATTATATTTTATTCAGTTATATATTTACCCTTAACTATAATGACTTGTTTATTTGTTACACACACACTCACACTCACATCCTGCCTTTTATAGATAGAGATTCAAATTTTCTTGCGTGAATGTTTGGTTTAGATTTTTTCAGTTAAGTGGACGAAATTCGCAATAAACTCTGTCTAATATCGGCGGTTGCCATTTAGCCACGCATCATATGCTTCCATCCTAAATTGGCATTCGAACAACCTTTGATGCAAAGATTGTTTGAGAAGGATTATTGAAGCATTGAAAGGGAAAAATTCCCGAACTTCTTATTAACCCCAGCTTTATAGCAAACGTGCGAAAAGGGTTGGGGCCTTCATCCCTGTTTTTATTTGATTGTTAGATTTGTAAACAATGTCATACTATTTATACTATAAGTTATTACGGCCATAGGAAATTTATTGAACATCTAAAATAAAATCCCGCCCAACGACCATACGAGAAGGTTTTACCCATGGAATTCCATTATTAAGAACAATGGTACTCATGAGAAGGACATATCGTCAAAAGATGACGGTGACTAGCTTAATATAGCAACGGATGATGTATGCATGCGTGGACACAGGAATACATTTCTAGACAGGGGGTGGGGTATACAGGGTGGTGCGGTTAAACAATTGCAGCCATGTACACCCGAGCAACACAGATTACATCGGCTAGTGTATATATATATATATATATATGTACAAAGATTGGGGATATAATTAATTTCACATAATAATTCTTTGAGGATAGAATAAGAAACCTCAACAGAATGCAGAAAATACCCCTACCGTTACGATACAACACGTCTCATTCATATATATATATATATATATATATATATATATATATATATATATATATATATATATATATGTGTGTGTGTGTGTGTGTGTGTGTGTGTGTGTGTGTGTGTGCGTACTCACGAATAAGATATCAACTAACACTATTAATTATAACAATATAAATAAAATCCTTCAAGATGACAAACAGATTAGTCGATAGCACAAAATCCCAAAATGTTTATTTACAGTTATTAAGTCCAGAAAAGAAAAGAAAAAAGTTGTTCGCAAAACTGTATTACCGTAGGACCGTATTTCATCAAATCATGTGGATTGATACTACAAGATTACACTCAAAGAAGTATACTAAATAACAGAAACGCCATCTCATGAAGACGTCCAACAGCAGCAACAACTAAAATGGGTGTCACTCGAAGAGAAACTAATCAAGAAGAGGTTAACTTTCCACACAAATCCCAAAAAGTTTATAATGGAAGACAACAGCGAAAAGCGTCAGCAAATATTCCTGTGATATTCCTCGAGGGCCTCACTGTTTCAAAATATGATAACTTCCATTATATATATATATATATATATATATATGTTATAAATTTATCATATAGACAAAACCATTTTACTCACTACAACGATGCATCTTGGTTTCGGTGCATTTCAACCGCACTTCGACGGGTGAGAGTCGAAAATGGTTATGAACAATCCTGCTCTTTTGAATTAATGTTGTGAACTTTGGAATTTATATATTACTTTCGTTCTCATCGCATCGGATATATATATATATATATATATATATATATATATATATATATACATATATATATACATATACATATATATATATACATACATATATATATATATACATATAAATACATATATATATATACATATAAATACATATATATATATATACATATAAATACATATATATACATATAAATACATATATATATATATATATATATATATATATATATATATATATATATATATATATATATATATGACTATTTATACTCCCATTTGCCGATTGAGCACTATGGAGAAAATAACAAATTTAATAAGTGTATCATAATAAAAATTATGAAAATAATATTAAAAAATTTTAATGAATTAAATATATTCAAGTATTAAATGAATTCTATATCCCCTATTATAATATTTGAATAATGATTTCGGTATGTCGACTTTTGAAGCACTTTATAAACAATTTTATTTTACATATAATGTATTGGTGAAAATCTAGTATACCCATTTCATAGGAATAATCGCTTCGATTAAAAATGGATGGCATCTCTCTTGAAGCGTCACTTTCAGAATTCCAATTTAAAAATATACAATAGAATTTTCTTTCTTTTTACCACTTTTTTTAAAATTCAGTCATTAAAGGTCATTCTTTTGTCTCTGTCAGGAAAAGAAAACTTTTCGAAAATATCAGTGACATTATTTAAACATTGCCATGTATATTATCCTGGCGAGATATTTTTGTTTTTCTTTTCCTTGTAAACAAAGAAGCATAATGTTCTCTTTTCTAACAAGAAGAGCAGTAGAACATGCTCAAGTTATTAAACGATCATTACTGAATCTGACAGGGACGCACGTCGTCATTTCACCGTGGGCCAAATACATGGGTCAACTGACTTACCCGTTTCGGAACCCGTGAAGTGGAAAATGTTCCCTTCCATAACATATGCCCGGCGTTAGCCTCAAGAAATTAAACCAACCTGACCCACTTGACGGTGATAGAAATGGCTATGGTCCTGGGCGCTAATCAAAGCACAACGTTCGAAGAACAATATAATTTTGGGGGGGAAAATGATAACGATATATTTAAAATAAGTCTTCAAAAATTCTCATGCCTTGCAGTTCCGTATAAAAAATAGATAAATAAAATTTAAAAAATGAATAAAATTGAAAAGCAAAATGAAAAACTATTGACTTAATAAGACCCAATCATTTAACGTTGTTAAGCAAAATTAACAATTTAAAATTCTCTTCTTCTTAAAATATAAGTGGGCGCGTTTTATTTTTAAGTAACTATTAATCTTTTTTAAATTGAATTTTTAAAAATTGTGTTTTACACGCAAAGTTTCTGATTCTACAACACAAAATGTCTCGTTTTCTATTCTTTAGTAATTATAGGCTTTCTTCGTCCACATTCACTCGTACATAAAAGATACAAGAAAATGCCTTTACACCGTTTGGTTAATTTAGTCATACAACCATAAAATGTACTGTATATATATATATATATATATATATATATATATATATATATATATATATATATATATAGCATACGAACACACATGCATTTAAACCTTTGAGCTGTTAACAATATAAATTAATTCCTCCTTTTCACTCGATTCTTGTAAAGTTGTACGCATTTTACTTGAAATATTAAACAAAACATCGGTAGGTACTTTTGCAAAATTATGCCTAACATACAACTAATAGATACATTCTTTAAAGATTTCTACACGTTTGGGAGAAGATTGCTAAATATCCAGAATAGAGCGTTTGAATATATAAAATGACAAACATTTCCCTCAACATACATGTACATTATACATACATACACACACACACACACACATATATATATATATATATATATATATATATATATATATATATATATATATATATATATATATATATATGCCGCTTTTATCCCAGAGACTATTAAGTAGGAATATTTGAGGATAAAATGCGGTTCTTTTTAGCATATATATATATATATATATATATATATATATATATATATATATATATATATATATATATATATATATATATGTATATATATATTATTTTTATAAAACTGTGCTCAATGTAAATTTACAGAGCATAAATAATATAAATTAACTGACTTAAAATATGTTTTTTTTCGCTACACAGTAATAACTATGTTTCAAAACTGAAGCTAAAAACTCCAAATTTAATTATATGATTAAATTAAAAGCATTAGTTCCGTTTCACCTTCAAGCGAATTTTCGGATAACCTATTTTTAAATTTACTGAGTTTTAAACGCACATATAAATTCATAATTTCTGGTTTCCAAGGATACAGAGAGAATATATATATATATATATATATATATATATATATATATATATATATATGTATGTATGTATGTATGTATGTATGTATGTATTACAATGAATCATTCATACAAAAAGTAAATGAGTAAAGTTAATGATATAAAATGGAGAAATCCCTTCGCTAACATAATCTTAAAGGTGCATTAACCTCGTAATCATTCGATGAATGTTACGATCCTTGTTTTTTAAATTTATAAGCTGTTTACGGTCTTGCTTAAATACGCAAGTACTTTCGACTGTACATTCAATGATCTTCAGGCATGGAAATTATTTTGTTTTTGGTCAAATTCAGGTAGCATAGAGACAAAAAAATATAATCCGAATCGAAATATTTTTTTGAAATGTGTTATTAATAACGAGTACCAAACTTTGGCGCGTGGAACTTGAATAGTCTACCCCAGCGAGCGAAATAAAGGGTTCAGTTCGACATTTCTCACTATCTGAAGGTTAGAACGTACAACAGCCGAAACGTTGTGATAAATATGGCAGCAAAGATGAAGACAATAGTTCGAACAATGTAAATAATATGCATAATGTATGATACTGTATTTTCGCCCGCCACGAAATCAGAAGCAGTTATTCGTGGTGTTGCATTGAAAATTGAAACTTCCTTTCAAAGATCTATATATTTAGTCTTGTTACATAAAGATATGCAGCATTGGTGACTGAAATATAAGTTTTAAGGAAACAAATATGTACCAAGTGGAGAACTGCGGAAACAAACGACTTCATCGACAACTGCTGAACGCTTATGGAGACCAAACACGGGATGAAATTAATGTGCGCGTAATGCAACCCATCAGAGATATTTAATAAAAACAAACAGATATCAATTACCGAAATAAATTGAGCCTCGATCACCTAATCGCCGCGAATCGTTAGAATTACTAGGCTGAATTTTGGTTTCGATAACGATATTGATAAAATGTGTGCCAGGTGTGTCCTACCGTTGCTCTTACGGCATAGAAAAAAACAAACACATAATTCAAATCTATTAGGGCGTGCTGAATGCTAAAATGTCCAGGATTGTAATATATTTGGTAAGAAGACGTCGTATCATCGCCAGGAGCCGGATTAAAAAAGGACTGTCCATGGAGGAGACTCCATTAATTAGCGATAAGCAATTCCTTATCGAAGATAAATCTAAAGGCATAGCTATCAGCATGCTAAACTGTCTTTTAGGAGAGGAAAGGTTTGTTCCTCTTAAATTTACTGAAATTTGGAGAAACTAATATATTTGACAGTTACATCTCGGTGCTGATTAAACTAAAAATCTGTGTTTGCAGATTTAGGGCAAAGAAGAAGGCAATGTTTCCTTTGCAACAAGCCAAGACCACTCGCCACTTCAGTTGGGAGAACCATAGATCACTTTGCATATTTCGGCCTACCATATTCATCGTATTGTCCGGATCTACAGTATACCAATTTTTATCTGTTCACTGATGATTCATTTTGCTAATATTCATCTAAACATAGCCCAAGAATCACTGAAGGTGGGGGGTTTACTTAGTGATATGTGCGATAAATAATGATTTACCCAAAAGATGGCAAGGTTTTATTGTTTTGGAAAGTATCAACGTTGATGCTAGTCGTTTCGTTGTTCTATTCTGGTACAATTGCAGGTATTTTCTTTCACCAACTCTACTTCTACTCATATTTATAAATCCGTTAGGCTACGAACTTTTTAGCCGACCATCGTGTATGTCATTTAATGGATTTTAACTGTATATTTCTGGAATAGACATATATGACTAGACATCCCTTTTTTTTCAAGGAGTGTAAATTTACGTCTGCTGTGGATTCAAGAAACTTAGTAAACATAATGTTTTCTACGGCATCGCTCGAACCATCCCGTCGACGGAATCCATCATTCAGCCACAGACATCTTACAGTAAACTTAATTACCCTATTTAAATCATGAGCATCTCTTGTCCGATCCATCTAAGGCCATACAGATAAGTTTCGTATCCGGTAAGTAAACACTGTGATTTCTTTGTAGTTACTGCATTTTATTTATAATCCTATGACATTTCGTGTTATTTCAAACCATACATTTAACTGATAAGCTATTTTGAATAGAAATCCTTGTTTTTATAAAGAGCGTATATGGTCTTCTACGCAAATCTTAGACGATATGATCAATATTCGCCTATGAATAAAACGTCTTGACAACAAGGATTACGTTGGGAAAGAAACATTTTGGTGTAAATTAAAATTATATTTGGAACTTTATTCTATGGTGTTTTCTTACCCACACGCTTATAGAGAGAGAAATATAGTTTTAAACATCGTTGACATGAAATTCAACGCTGCATGATGACTAGAATTTTCACGCTTTAAAGGATAATCAGAAATGTGTGTAATCTTTTTCTGTTGCTTCTTTATCAATTTTTATTTCATTTTTTTTATAAATTGGTATTTTTGATATATTTTTCGGTTTAAGTAGGAAATTGCTTTCGTGTAAAATTCCTACTACGCTACCGAAAATAATTACTAAACTATCTACAGCCACAGCATGATTTGAAAGATTAAATAACTATTAACCCATGACCTAAAATATTAAAATTATTTCAAAACAAATACCAAAATGGAAAACTGAAGAAAGGATAAAAATAACTGTTAAAAGCATAAATAAAATAAGATATAATTAAAATGCCATACAAAATAAAATAAATATAAGAATGTCCATAAAAAAAA
Organism: Acanthosepion esculentum; assembly: GCA_964036315.1. Lineage (NCBI taxonomy): Eukaryota > Metazoa > Mollusca > Cephalopoda > Sepiida > Sepiidae > Acanthosepion > Acanthosepion esculentum. The sequence goes on along the minus strand of OZ038482.1, from coordinate 125,417,256 downwards.
TACAAAATGTGACTGATTCGTTTTACGGCTTATCAACCCGTTGCAGATTATTTAAAACTAGAAAATATTTTAGATTGCAAAAATTGTTTTTCGATAATAATACTTTAGTGATAAAAGTCTTACTAATTAACCCATAGCTGGAGGGAGTAGAGGTGGATTCATATATTTCCCAAGGAAATCTGTGCGTAAGTGAATATAACGAACTCAACTGGAACTGAAACCCGGTTCTCTGATTCACAATTCCGAGCCATTATCCGTTACACAAGCCGTGCATGCAAGCTTACAGCAACTGGTATTCCCAAGCTGTCACCCATCTAGTTACTAACTAGGAAAACAGTTTGCTTAACTTCGGTGATCGTACAGGAGCCGGTGTTTCAACATTACCCCTTAAGTACGTAATTAATATAAGTATTTGTTATAGGTATATATTAATATTTGTAATTCTTTATGTGTGATTGTTTTCGGAGTTTAAATTTTAAAGTATTTACAATGCGTATCGTATACAGGATACAATGGAAATATTTGTCGTCTATATTACGCAAAAATGAAAATAGCACTGACATCGAGGCCCAAGAACCACTCTAGGCAGAGGGCTCCTGAATCAGGTTGTTTTAATAATCAGACCTTTTTAAAAATACTATCGCCCACACAAAATGGAAACCCAAGAACCACTCTAGGCTCATGGCCCCTGAATGAGGTTGTTTTAATCAACACTTTTTAAAATAGTATTTCAACAGATATATTTACCAAACTTACACAAAAATATCTTGAAATATTAAAGAGTACATTTATTCAATAAAATTGCTATCGGCTTTAACCAAGGCCTCTAGACGACTTAAAAATCGCCTGTATTTCTTTCGAACGGTCTCGTCTAAGTTTGTGAATGATGCCATAAACCTTGCATTCAGTTCATCTTTTTTTTTTTTTTTTTTTTGTTGGTCTCTCGCTCAACTGCGCCCCACACATAATAATCAAGGGTGCTGCAATCTGGGGAGTTGGGTGGATAGATGCAAGGTGTGATGTGGTCACAGAAATTGCTTGATAGCCAGGGCTGGGTCTTCCTGCTTGTGTGTCATGGCGCAGAGTATAGAGTATTTCAGCAGCCACCCTCTTGACCAAGGGTAGGACTAACACCTCAATACAATTGATATAGACATAACGTCGCCATAACTAGTGCACTCCGAACATGATGATGTTGATTTAATATATCATCCAACTTCTTCCAAGTCCTTTGCACTGTTCTCGGATTGACACTCAAACACTCTGAATGTTTGCAATTGGAGCTTCCGGTGTGAATGCCAAGGAGTACTGCACGCCGTTTCCAAATTTCTGGATGAGTGAATTGCCAATAGCAATTTTATTGAATAAATATACTCTTTAATATTTCAAGATATTTTTGTGTAAGTTTTGTAAATATACATCTGATTATGACGCTCTTTTTCTCACAGACGATGCCCAACTGGCCCTACTATACTAAGCAGTCGACAAAATTAAAAACAAACAATGCGCATACGTGAAATATAAAAAAATATAATGCGGTGACAATTTACCCATCGCACCCTATAATACATTGTAAAAAGCGTAAAAAATATCTTTTTCACTGTTTAACAGTTGATCAAAACAAACATTCTTACTTTTATTTAAAGGGAGATAATTATTTATTTATTCACATATATTGATTGAATGATTGAGTGACCGAATTGTTTCTTTGCGGCTATCAACACTTTCTTGGATATTTAATGCCGATATATGTTTTGTAATTTCAGAATAACAATGACTATTGCAGTGCCAACTGTTTTTAGAATTATAACGGTATTTTCAAATATATGTAGTAATATTTAACCCATAGCAGGTGGATAGATTTATATATTTCACAAGGGTATTTGCATGTAAGCGAATATAACGTACCTGACTATCTGATTTCTCATTCTGAGCCGCTATTTGGTAGAAAACACGTGAATCGCACACATCTAGAAAAAGACCTATTATCGTTAAAATTTCAGATTTATCAATTCAATATTGCAATAAATTTGGAAAAATTACTCTGAGCAATAAATGGCTTTTGAACGACAGCAAAAGGTAACTATGTAAAAGGGAAATTCTTTGATAATAATAAAAATTACAAATTTGTAGATTTTTGAAAATTTTCGGCCAAATAGCGAGGAAAGAAGGAATAGAGCATTTAACACTCACAGGATATATTGAAGGCAAGAGGTTAACAAGAGTAACTAACAGCTTTTGTAAATGTATAGCAGAATGGAGATTGGAATATTAAAAAGACAAAACTTTTCCTTTCTTTTTATGTGCCAGGACGTAGACTCTATTCCTTGCAGGTTCCTTCTCTCTGCTTCCTCTCCACAGACCTTGTTCTGTTATCCACCTGCTCATGCCCGCCAGGAATGTCACGCGATGATTTCCCTTTTTGTCCCTCTATTCGACCCGTAAATATAAGATACTCCAGGTCCCCACCCCTGTTCCGTACACAAAACATATTAGGAGCTATAAAGGATAAAATGTAGTGGAGCGCCATCACCGTTCACGTCCTGACACTGCGCAAAAAGCAAAGGAAGAATGCTGAATAGATTCATAAACAATTGCAAAATAGAAATTCAGAGGAATGTTCCCATTTGTAGTTTCCCACTAGTGACAATTTTAGTTGTCTGACTACAAATAAAGGGGCTGTGTTTCAAAAACCGAGTATAATGGCAGGGAAATCTGTAGCATTTGAAGAGAAATCAAAAGAAAATGTGTCACTAATCTGGAATTGTGTTTTAATAATCAACACTTTTTAAAAACTACTGTCCGCACAAAATGGAGGCCCAAGTGCCACTCTATTCAAAGGGCTCCTGAATGAGGTTGTTTTAATAATCAACACTTTTTATAAATACTATCGCCCACACAAAATGGAGACCCAAGTACCACTCTCGGCAATGAGCACCTGAATTAGGTATTTTTAATAATCAACACTTTTAAAATAGATTGCCCATACAAAATGGAGGAACCAAGAACCACTCTAGGCAGAGGGCTCCTGCATCAAGTTGTTTTAATAATCCAAATTTTTAAATACTATTGTTGACACAAAATGGAGAACCAAGAACCACTCTATTCAAAGGGCTCCTGAATGAGGTTGTTTTAATAATCAACACATTTTAATACTATTGTCCACACAAAATCGAGTCCCAAGAACCACTCTAGGATGTAGGCTCCTGAATAAGGTTGTTTTAATAATCAAGACCTTTTTAAAATACTATTTCCCACACAAATTGGAGGCTGAAGAACCACTTTAGTTAGAGGACCTGAATGAGGTTGATTGAAGGGTTTAAGAGTCATCACTAAGAAGTGCATATGATGAGGATGTGTAGGATAGATAGTAATTGACCGGAGACTTGAAGAGGTAATTATCGTTATGAAGAGAGAAGTATCCAGGAGGGGGTGTCTATTTACTGTGAAAACGGAAAGGAAGGATTTGGTTTAAGATGGAATTAGAAAGGAGGTAAGGTTCGAAGGGTGAAATGAAGGGAGAGAAGGAGCAATAATGGGAAAGAAAGACAGAGATAGAGAGGGGGAAGGAATGTGGGAAAGGGAAAAAGAAGGAGAAAGAGAAGAAATAATGAAGAGAAAGATAAGGGGGTGGAGAAGAAAAGGATGGAAGAATAGCGAGAGACGAGCAGAGTTTTCTTTGTAAGAATGGGAGGTGAATGATTCATAACCCGCAAGGCTTCGTAAATGTTTTTGAACTTTCTACTCTTGATTACCTAGAATATGAGAATTGGACAGTTCCTGCTTAGATATGATAGCAATACTCCATTTTAACTCTGACTAGAATATAAACATAAAGCGTCAGAAGATGTTAGAACGACTTAGATAATTTATGGGGTGATGTAAATCGTCCACCATTTTCCCAGTATCTTTAGTGATGGATCGTATATATCTGTTCTACTTGGGGTTTAGACTGAGCTTGAGTTGCAACAGATATTTAAGGCATCATATTTAAGAACCCCATTTGGAGTACATCATGATTGAAAAAATTCAGTATCTGCTCGGTGACGCTAAAACGTTACTAGCTTGATTTTAGAGGCATTGAATGCTACAAGTATTTCCCCTCATTGAATTGTTAGAGCCTGGTCAGAGAATAGATTGTCTGCCAGGCTCTGGTCATCTAGATTTTGGGAGATGCCTCTTAAACCGTCGTAATGTCTGCATATATACTGACTAATGATTTCAGAATGTTCTTCGACTGAGTCAAAGAATGAAGGATTTTTTTTTAAAAAAGAGGAGGCTGAATAAAAAAAAGTGAGGAATGCATGACTAAAAAATCATCTGAAAAGGTAAAATTGGTGAAAAGGTCAAGGGTTAAAGGAAAATAGTAAAAAAACAAAAACAAAAGGCGAACATAATAAGTGATTTAAAGAAAAATATGAGTTAAAAAGGAAAAGAAAAATCAAAGCAAAACGAAAGAAAGAGAGGGAGAAAGAAAGAAGAAGATTGAGTAAGAATGACTGAATGATGAAAGGAAGGAAGGAAGGGAGGGAAGATGTGAGGGAGGGATGTGGTAATGGAGGTAGGACGGAAGGAGGGCAGGAAAGAAGGAAGGTTGGGAGAGTGGAAGTGAGAGAAGCCTTAAGTAATTTAGAAATAAAAGAAGGAAAGAAGTGAAGGAGGGAGGTAGCAATGAAGTTGGAAAGACAAGAAGGAAAGAAGGAAGAAAGTGAAGGAGTGAGGAGGTAATGAAGATGGAAAGAAAAGAAGGAAGGAAGGAAGAAAATGAGGGAGGAAGTGAGGTAGGTAGGTGGTAATGAAGTTGAAAAGAAAAGAAGAAAGGTATTGATGGAAGAAGTGAAGGAAGGAGGTGGTAATGCCATTGGAAAAGAAAGAAGGAGGTAAGGAAGGAAGGAAGGAAAGAAGGAAGAAGGAATGAAGTGACGGAGGAGGGATGGGGGTGGTGGTGATGAAGTTGAAAAAAAAGAAGGAAAGAAGGAAGGAAGTGAGGGAGGGAGGTTGTATGAGGTTGGAACGAAAAGAAGGAAGGAAAGAAGGAAAGAAGGAAGGAAAGAAAGAAAGAAGGAGGGAGGGAGGGAGTGAAGGAGACGGTAATTAAGTTGGAAAAAAAGGAAGGAAGAAGAAAATACTGAAGTCGGAAAAGAAGGAAAGAAAGAAGGAAAGAGGAAGAAAGTAAGGGAAGTGGTAATGAAGTTGGAACGAGAAAAAAGGAAGGAAGCAAAAGAAGGAGTTGAGGAGGAAGTGAGGAAGGAAGGTGGAAATGTAGTTGGAAAAAAGTAGAAAGGAAGGAAAGAATTGAGAGAGGAAGTGAGTGAGTGAGGTCGGAATGAATTTAGAAAGAAAAGAAGGAAGGAAGGAAAGAAGTGAGGGAGGAACGTGGTAATGAAGTTGGAAAGAAAATAGGAAGGAATAAAGGAATGAGGCGAGCGAAGAAAATGAGGTAGGGAGGTGGGAATTTAGTAGGAAAAAACGAAGGAACTAAGAAGGGAAGAAGAAAAGAGGTGGTCATGAAGTTGGGAAGGAAGGACGGAAGGAAGGAGGGAATTGATACTGAAGTTGGAAATAAAAGTAGGAAGGAAGAAGCGAGGTGAGGGAGGGAAGTGAGGGAGGGAAGTGGTAATGGAGTTGGAAAGAAAAAAGGAAGAAGGTGAAAGTAATGAAGTGAGAGAGGAAGAAGGTAATGAAGTAGGAATGAAAAGAAAGAAGGAAAGAATGAGGTGAGGGAGTAGAAATGAGGGAGGGAGGTGGTAATTAAGTTGGAAAGAAGGAACAAAAGAACGAAGGAAGGGAGGGAGGAAGAAAAGGAGGTAGGTGGTAATGAAGTTGGAAAGTAAGAAAGGAAAGAAGCAAGGAAGGAAGGAAGGTAGTGAGGAAGGCAGTGAATGTGGGAGGTGGTAATGAAGTTTGAAAGAAAGGAACGACGGAAGGAAGGAAGCTTTGAAGGAAGGAAGGTAGGAAGGAAGGAAGGAAGGAAGGAAGGGAAAAAACAATAAAGAAAGAAAGAAAGAAAGAAAGAAAAAAGAAAGAAGAAAAGAAAGAAAGAAAGAAAGAAAGAAGGAAGGAAGGAAGGAAGGAAGGAAGGAAGGAAGGAAGGAAAGAAAGAAGTGATGGATGGATGTGGTAATGAAGTTGGAAAGAAAAGAAGGAAGGAAGTATAAAAGTGAAAGATGAAGTGAGGGAGAGGGGTGGGAATGAATTTGGAAAGGAAGGTAGGAAGGAAAAAAGGAAGAGAGGCAGGAAGGAAGTGAGGGAGGAAGTGAGTGAGTGAGGTGGTAATGAAGTTGGAAAGAAAACAAGGAAAGAAGGAAATTAAGTATTATGGAGGGAGTAAGGAAGGAAGATTTGAAGGAAGGAAGGAAAAAGGTTAAGAGGGAAAAAAAGAAGGAGTGGGAAGGAAAAGAAGGAAGGAAAAATTGAAGAAAGGAGGAAATACTGAGAAAGAAAAGGAATGAAGAAAGGAAAAATTCAGGAAGGAATAAAAGAAGAAAAGAAAAGTGGAAAGGATAAATGAAGAAAGGGTGGATGGCAGGAAGTGGGGAATGAATTTGGGAAAGTGTGAAATAAAGAATAAATGAAATAGCGTGAATGAAGATTGGAGGATGAAAAGGAGGAAAAGAAAATAGAAAGGATATGTACAGCAAGAAAGTAAAGGGGGGAATGTGAAAAACAAGAGAGGAAAGAATAGTGAAGAAAGAAGGTTGCGGGGGTGGGAACGGAATGAAGGAAATACGGAGAGTGTGAAGGAAGTAACAAATGATTAATGAATGAATGAAAAAATAAATGAAAGAGAAAATAATATATAAGAAAATAAATAGATATAATTATATTTTGTTTTGTTATTATTAGTTACTTTGTTCAATAAATAATTTCTTTAAAAAATTGTATACTAAAAAAGAAATATCTGTATGTTTTTCTCCGCTAATGATAAAGATTTAATTCTGGTTTTATTGCGTGACATAATTATTTGAAATATATTTACGCTGGTTTTTATTTAGAAATTTAACCTATTGTAGCATTAATAAATTATTTATTAAATTTTAAATTTAATTTTAATAAATGTGAAAAATTATTAGAGATCGGAACGGGAAAGGGAGATCACTCGTAAAATACAATCTGTTTCGGACATTGAGGAAAAGGGATAAATGAAAATTGAAAATTTTATATGTGTAAAAAGGAGTAATAAGAAAGCCAATGGATATGTCTTATTAGAAAATGTCAAAACTGAGAGTAGAATATAAACAGAACACGAGAAAGTGAAAAAGAGATAGAGAGAAAAAAAGTGAAAAGAACGAAAGGAAAAAATAACTTCGCAGGGTGCACTGGAAACTGCAGGATGCAGTGTGTAAATTTTAATCTTATCCTGTTTAAGTAAGATTTGATTGTGAGGAAATAATTGCTTTTCAAAATAGAAGCAAAATTATATCAATGAAAATATACAACAAACGAGATGTAGAAATTTTTGGATGTTATTTGAAAGAAAAAAAAAAAGAAAAGTGAAACGAAAAGGAGAAAAAACGCCGGAAATGTTATACGCAAGAAAGCGAGCGTGAATCGAATGGACAAAAGTTCGGATGTTAAAAGACTTGCGGATAGATTTTCTTTGAATACAGAATGGTTAATTCCGTCATGGCACCATTGTCTAGCTTCCCTTATGTGACATTTTCCCAATTCTGTTCTTTGTTTCACGATATTCCCTGACAGAAATATCAGTATAAAAAGAAAGTGAAATAGAAGTGATAAAATAAAAGAAAAAAATGGATCAAAAGAATATAACAGAATTGTGAGTATGTATATATATATATATATATATATATATATATATATATATATATATGTGTGTGCGAGTGTATGTTGATAAATAGATATAAACAAACTGAGATAGATAGATAGATAGATAGATAGATAGATAGATAGATAGATAGATAGATATAAACAGACTACGATAACTAGCTAGATAGATAGAAACAGACTGAGATAGATAGATAGATAGAAACAAACAAACTCCGATAACTAGCTAGCTACATAGATACAGACTGTGATACATACATAGATAGATAGATAGATAGATAGATAGATAGATAGATAGATGGGAAGACACTGACACAGATTCGTAAATTCTAGAAAACATTATGCCACATAACAATTCTGTGAGAGACAGAAGGTAAATAAATCTAGAAAGAAAAAAAGCAGTAAGAACAGAAAGAAAAAGAAAAGAAAGATGAAAAAGAAAGAAAGATGAAAGAAAAGAAAGATGAAAAAAGGAAGATAAAAGAAAAGAACGATGAAAGTAAAGGAAGATGAAAGAAAAAGAAAGATGAAAGAAAAGGAATCTGTAAGAAAAAAAGATGTAAGAAAAGAAAGATGAAAGAAAAGTAAGATTTAATAAAAGGAAGATGAAAGAAAAGAAAGATTTAATAAAAGGAAGATGAAAAAAAGAAAGATGAAAGAAAAGAAAGACGAAAGAAAAGTAAGATAAAATAAAAGGAAGATGAAAGAAAAGAAAGATGAAAGAAAAGAAAGATGAAAGAAAAGAAAGATGAAAGAAAAGAAACATGATATAAAAGGAAGATGAAAGAAACGAAAGATTAAATAAAAAGAAGATGAAAGAAAAGAAAGATGAAAGAAAAGAAAGATGAAAGAAAATGAATATGAAACAAAAGAAAGATGAAAGAAAAGGAACATGAAAGAAAAGAAAGACGAAAGAAAAGAAAGATGAAAGAAAAGAAAGACGAAAAAAAGAAAGATGAAACAAAAGGAAGATGAAACAAAAGGAAGATGAAACAAAAGAAAGATGAAACAAAAGGAAGATGAAACAAAAGAAAGATGAAAGAAAAGCAAAATGAAAGAAAAAGAAGATGAAAGAAAAAGAAGATGAAAAAAGAAAGATAAAAGAAAAGAAAGATGAAAGAAAAGAAAGATGAAAGAAAATGAATACGAAACAAAAGAAAGATGAAAGAAAAGGAAGATGAAAGAAAAGGAAGATGAAAGAAAAGAAAAACGAAAGAAAAGAAAGATGAAAGAAAAGAAAGACGATAAAAAGAAAGATGAAAGAAAATGAAGATGAAAAAAAGAAAGATGAAAGAAAAGAAAGATGAAAAAAAGAATGATGAAATAAAAGGAAGATGAAAGAAAAGAAAGAGGAAATAGAAGGAAGATGAAAGAAAAGAAAGATGAAAGAAAAGGAAGATGAAAGAAAAGAAAGATGAAAGAAAAATAAGATAAAATAAAAGGAAGATGAAAGAAAAGAATGATGAAGGAAAAAGAAAATGAAAGAAAAGAAAGAAGAGGTGACAAAAAGAGAAAAGGAGAGAATACGAGAAGAGAAGAATATTGTAAAATTCAAAAGTAATAAAAAAAACAAATATTTAACGCAAAAAAAACATTTAAAAGAAATAATATGAAAGTAAGGACGAAGAAATTAAAGTCTCTGTCTCTGTCTCTCTCTCTCTGTCTTCACACACCCACACACACGCACATATATATATATATTGCAAAAAATATAAAATGTAGAGATTATTAAACTGTTATAAATGTGAATGTTATATATATATATATATATATATATATATATATATATATATATATATATTTAAACAGGGACGCCATTTTATTAATCAAACATTTTTTTTTATTATTATAGACGTGAACACCTGAGATATCTTTCGGCCAACACTTATTCATAGGTAACGCGTTGGCACATTAATTATTAGTATAAAGGGGACACATATATTGAAATATTTACTACAATGGAAGAAAAGTCCGAGCTCGTTTAAAATTAAATTTATTGAAAATATAATTAAAACGTAAGGAGGTGTAAATCTCAGCTCAAAAAGAGTTAATAAAAGGGAAAAAATTTTTTAACTCACAATCCTTCCAAGAGTTTTAATGATCTTGTGAAATTTGGGCGATGTAATTTTAAATATGCAGCTTCCAAAACACGTAAATGAAATTCGGTTTGGACGCTGTGCAGGACAGAAAACCAAGTGTCCTGATAAGCAGAGGCACAGTCCTGGTTGTCCATAAAATGTTGGCCAATAGCCGACTCCTGGGCCGACTGAGAAACTCTATTCCCGTGTTCGGGATTACGTAGATGTGAGGGAACATGCTGAGAAACGGGCGTTTGTCATGTAATGTTTCTCCATCTTTTATAAGAAACGGGCTGACTAGAATCAAAAACAATTCTATTACTTAATCACGTACGAAATAAATAAGTTATTCGATTTTTCCATCAATTGTGAATATTCGTTTCGAAAGACTTATTCTACTTTACGTTCAAAATTGTTTTTTTTCTTCGATTATTTCGGTTCAACCATTATTTGCTTAATATGCGTTGGAAATTAGATAAGACTGTTCGCGATAACAATAATAAATATTTGAACAGCCTAATTGTAAGATTTGGTTCTGTCGATAATAATTTAAATCGGCACATCTTCAATTTTTCTAATTTGACCTTAACCGGGATAGAACTTTCTGTTCCCTCTAAAGTTTTAAACTTTCGTGTTCCCCCCTCCACTGTCAGTAAAGAATTAATTTCTTCTGACTGAGTTGTTATATGCTCAACTCTTACACCATGTTCCTAGATCTTCGGAAAGGTGTTTGGAGGTTAAAGCTAAGCTCTTCTAGTTATCGAATAAATATTCTGCACTTAGTTGTGACAGAGATCAATTTTTGTGGCGGAGTATTCACTACCAAACAGTTACGGTGTTGAAAATGCGTGACGATATATATATTACCAAGCCAGATAAAGGGTCCGGTATGGTTATATTAAACAAGAAGGATTATTTGGACAAAATGCAGGCAATTTGGTCTGACTCTGCTAAATTTAAGAGAATTGGTCCAGTTGATTCTTGTGATAACACCGTGAAGGTTGAAGCCATGACACAGAGATGGTTACTTTCTCTTTACAAAAGCCATCTCATTTCAAAAGATGTTTATAATAGGATTAGGCCTCTTGGTTCTCAGCGACCGAGAATGTGTGGTCTTCCCAAAATACATAAAAATGGAGTTCTACTAGACCAATTTTATCTATGGTGGGCTCTATTCAGCATGAGATGGCCAAGTGGTCGGCGGAGTCAATACAACCCGTATCTGATGCACTGTCGACTTTTAACATTTCAGACTCCTTCAGATTTTCCATTTTCATGAGGAATGTGGATTTTTCTTCTGTCAATAAAATAATAGTCTCCTTTGATATAGTTAGTCATTATACTAACATACCATTACAATAGACCATTGCGATCTGTGCAGACCGGTTATACAGAGGAAATTTAGGTTCAACCTGCATCCCGGAAGAGTTGTTTCTCGAGTGCATGCGGTTTGCCACAGAGGGGGTCCAATTCAGTTTCAACGGTATTATGTATGTCCAAACAGATGGGGTCGCTATGGGCAGTCCTTTGGGTCCAGTGCTTGCCAACATTTTTGTTGGTCACTATGAGTAAGTTCTTTTCGAGAAAATCAACATACCTTTAGTTTATAACAGGTATATTGATGATACTTTTTCCGTTTTTGAATGTTCTGGTGGTTCAGACAATTTCTTGGCGGGTTTAAATTCCCTTCATCCTTCCCTTAGGTTCACTATGGAAATTGAGAAAGAGGAGTCTCTGCCCTTTTCGGATGTCTTGGTTCAACGTAGGGATGGGGTTTTCGATATTTCCGCTTTTCGCAAACCCATTTTCACTGGTTTATATACCAGTTGGAATTCCTTTGTCCCCAAGTCCCGTAAGACAGGTCTGATTGAAACACTGATTCACCGCGCTTTGATGATTTGTTCCCCCAATTTATTGGACTGTGAACTTGAGAAGTTACACAGTATTTTTGTAAATAATGGGTATCCTTCCAACATAATCAAGCGTGTTATCGCTAGAAAAGTTAGACGATTTAAGGAACCAGCTGTTTTAGGACCAAGTTGTTGTCCCATTTATTTAAAGTTACCCTGGCTTGGCAGGAACGGAAAGCTTATCGCTGATAAGGTTTCGTCTTGCATTTCTTCATGTTATTTGCTGTGAAATTGCGGACCATTTTTAAGACCAGAAATGTGTTCCCCTCTTTTATGAAGGATAGACTGTCCTATCAAATAAAAATTCAGTAATTTATCAATTTTGTTGCCGATGTGAGTCGGTATATATAGGACGGACCAGGTCTTCGTTTGGAAACGCGCGTTTCTCAGCATGTTCCCTCACATCTACGTAATCCCGAACACGGGAATAGAGTTTCTCAGTCGGTCCAGGAGTCGGATATTGGCCAACATTTGATGGACAACCAGGACTGTGCCTCTGCTTATCAGGACACTTGGTTTTCTGTCCTGCATAGCGTTCAAACCGAATTTCATTTACGTGTTTTGGAAGCTGCATATTTAAAATTACATCGCCCAAATTTCACAAGATCATTAAAACTCTTGGAAGGATTGTGAGTTAAAACATTTTTCCCTTTTATTAACTCTTTCTGAGCTGAGATTTACACTCCCTTACGTTTTAATTATATTTTCAATAAATTTAATTTTAAACGAGCTCGGACTTTTCTTCCATTTTATTTTTAAATATTATTTAAGGAAGATTTTTGACAATGACGGCACGAAATAGCTATTTAAATATATATATACAGTTGACTATTTATATATATACATATATATATATATATATATATATATATATATATATATGTATATGTATATGTATATGTATATATAGTTGACTATATATATATATATATATATATATATATATATATATATATATATATATATATATATATATATATATATAGTTGACTAGAATAATCCTGAGGAGCCATGCAAACCTACCTACTTTTCACCTAAACGGATCTTCAGGATAGAACTGGCTAAAAAGGAAAATAACGGAATAGTATTTATTGATAAAAAACAAATAAAACCATGACCACGTGACAATAAAAAAACAAAAAAAAAACCAAAAGGGTATGTTACTTTATTGATAAAAAACAAACAAAATGTTTATGTTACTTTATTGATTAACCAATAACGAAAAAAAAACTCTATTCTAATAACCAACCTTTACTATGTCTACACCTACTAAGAATTTCAAATTTTTGCTTTTATAAATTATTAGGTTCCGTTTGGGTACCGATAGGTACTTTTTCTTCCATACATAGTGAACAGAACTTATCACCTGCCTTATATTTATAACATTTTTTGTAATATTTCCTATTTCAAAATGGGACATCATTATCTTCTTGTTTGATCTTCCATATATATGTGGACAGGAGAGTACTATGTTTATAGTTTTCGTGATTGGAACTACTCAGGTGGTTGTAATAAGGTTTTTTGAAACTGTTCTGGGTGGATCCTATGTAAACTTTAGGGTTCTTATCAGTACTATTAAATTGATTTCTATGTATTTTGACATGATGTTT
>OZ038482.1:125391370-125401370 GCA_964036315.1 Acanthosepion esculentum | reverse complement strand
ATATATATATATATATATATATATATATATATATATATATATATATATATATATAAGAGAAAAGCCAAATTTTGAATAAATAGGACAGACTAGTTTACCATTTCCATAAAGACATGTTTTATTTACGGACTATAATCCCTTCCATCAATTGTAACCTTCATTCAAACGAATTTGTCAAGTAGGTGAAACATTTCCGAATACACTATTTCATGCAATCATTAAACTTTCCAAAGTTCATTATCGCCAAGTATTGTCGAATGATGCCATTGTGATGTTCGTGTATATATTATTTAATATAAGAGTAAGTACGCGAACAGGAAAATGCTTTACAAGTATATCTGAGTAATTAAAAATAAAAAACAAAACAAATCACAACAAAAATATCATGGAAAATAAAGAAAAGAACATAGCCTACAACAATCAATCCAAAAACTGAAAACTCTGATTAGAGGACAAAATAGTTATAATTTCCTTCCCAGACCAGTACAAACTACTAAATAAATGATCAGGACTCATCTCAAAATGCAGACACGAATACAATTTTTTCTACGTTACTTAAAAATCGAAATATGAAAAGAATAAATAAAAATAAAAACAAATAAGCAAAACTAAGTAACTGTTTATATTTCTGAGATGAGGTATTGTGTACATTATTTACATTATTTGGACTATTGTCCTCATCTTTGTCGCCATATTTATTTAGTTAGATCCAGTGACAGGACCCAAAGAGTGTGAGTTCAGTACCCGGTTAAGGCAGTGGAGAACTTGGAGAGGGAAATTACCAGAAGATATTTGATAACTGACATCCATTAAACATGGCACGTGGAACTAGAACAGTCTACCTCAGTGAGCGAAATAAAAGATTCAGTTCGAACCACCTGAAGAAGGCCGGAGCGTACTACGACCGAAACGTAATAAATATGGCGACAAATATGAAGACAATAGTCCGAATAATGTAAATAAAATTAAGTAAAGTAAATTAATTCGAATATAGTAAGTAATAAACAAATTAATAAACCACTCCGCCATTAGGTTAGTCACAATGCAAAAGACTTCCTGTATCACTGATCCGTATATATAAATAGTCCAGAAAAAACAACACTTGTGGCCTGACGATTGCGTCTAGCATGAAACAGTCTGTTGCCTCTGAATGTATATTCCTTTAAACTTTTATGGATCAAATTTGAATGGGAAATAAGCTGGAAGTGTGTTCCACAGGCGAGAAGTGCGAGTGAAGAAACTGTCGGCATAGAACTTACGGTTATTTCTAACAACTGTATATCGATGAAACTTTTCAGTCAATCTTGTAGTACGCTTAAATTTATAAAGTCTAGGTAACAAAGAGGAAATCTCATCAGAACTAGGGAGTTGGGTTCAGTTAGGTGCTCTTGCCCAGGAAATACAACGGCGGGAAAGTAACTGATGCCGAGATGACAGGCCATGACTAATAACATTGCTGATTCACCAGTGTTTATTAGTGCGTATATGTATGTGCTAATTTATAAGTTTGTATTCATATGTCAATAGCGGTTCACAGGGGGAGAGAATAAACAAAACAACATCAAGCGGTGAAGTAAAATTGCATTCTTTCAATAGCAGGCGAATTAAAGAACACGCACAAATGAAAACGTTTGCAGACGAATATATAGAAGGATTGAAAAAAATCCCTGTTTGACATTTACATGAACATCCCTGCTACTGAATGAATAATACGATGCGCACATTGTTGCTAAGCGCAAGTTCCGTTCTTCACAGCGTTCATCAATTGACGTCATGTTGCTCGGAAAAATAAGAATGCCAATTCTTTAAGAAGAAATCATTACTTAGCTGATAGCCTTGTTTAATTTAGAACATTATATTAAAAAAATATCGTGTGAATACAGTAATACTTTGTAGGCAGCTGTAGAAAAAAAAATTACTTAATCCTATGCTTTTCAAATGATTTATTCTACATTTTTATATCTACTAAATTTAGCTTAGGCCGGTATAGAATAGAGGGTGGGCAGGTAATGTAATTGTTGTCGTCGCCCAAAACGGAATTGACGTAAGTTCAAATTTTGATTGAATCTATTTCCTTCATTTTACACTAATCTCTCGACAAAGTAGGAACCCATCTTTTTCCTGTTCTCGGTTTAAATCAGGCCATGATGGGATCTCGTGCCTTACGTTTAAAATAGTAAACGGGACTTTCCAAACTTTTAGGAAATAACTCCGAATTAAAAAGAAAAAAAGGAATATACACCCTCAGTCTATCTTATATTGACACACACAGCACAGCGACGACGTGAATTATATAATTCGTGATCCTCTTATAGTACAAAATTAAACTTACAGAGAAATTCAGATTGAATTCTTTATTGAAACCTCCAGTGATATATTCTTCCCGATCAAATGTATATCGATACTAGCAGTATCGATATACTGCTAGTATCGATATTATTGCTAGTATCGAGATATTGTTCTTTTTTATACTTATTTATTTTTAGTATATTTATTATAGTGTTTCTTCGTGAATTCATAGGCATAGAAATTGCGAGTTTAACCCCTGGGCTTCGAAATGTAGTTTATTGTAATAATAACAACAAACAGGTGGGTGTTCACGATCACGAGACCCGTAACCCATTAATGTCTTAGTGGCACTACATGTAGCATCAGTGTTTTCAGGGCAGGAAACCCAATGCTCTACAGGCTGGTTTGAATTCAGAGATTTCCTGGCTGCAAATCCCAGTCTGTACTGATGTTTTCCCATAGCTGGGAATAGATGGATTCATGCTTTTCTCAAGGGTATTAGCACAATTGTATTAGCATGCAATTGAACTTAATGAATGGACTCGACGAGAATTCGAACTCGGCTCTCCGATTCCTTAATCCAAGTCGCTATTTTTTACTCAATCGTGCCTCCACAAAACAGATGGTCATTAGGAAAACGAGAATAATGTACCACTGTATATGAATTAAAGTTCGAAATCCTTAAACAGTTGCAAGGAGTGACACCTACCTGAAGAAGTCCAGAGGGTACAACCTTGAAAAGGCTGGGATAATAGCAACAAATATGTGGCCATTAGCGACAAGAAAATAATCACTCCTGTAAATTACGTAAAGGGTTAAGATCGAACACTTGAAAACAAAATATTATGATAATAACAACAAAGAGAGGGACATTAATCCGACTGTAAACAGAAGCCTCACTATAATGACCTTGTGCCGGACTAAAATATCCTAACATATAACAGGCTTGTTTAATGAGTGAAGTGGTTCTGAGTTTGGCCCTGTGTAAAATGCAGGATGCTGAAGATTGTTTTTATCGGAAGGCAGTACTTTCACATTTCGTAAATCGATTTGTCGTTTGAATAAAAATTGCTTCTGTGATTTGAATAGCAGATTGAAGAACGTCGACCAAGACGTTTGTCGCAGAATTCATCCTCCATTGGCAATTTTACGATGCCCTTACCAGCGGACAATTGTGTCGTCCGTGTCTGATCGGCCAGACAAATATCATCACACCATTTAGATAATTATAAAAACAGAAAACAAGAAAAGGTTGCACTAAATAATTCCAAACCCAAAGCAGGAGAGAGAACGATAAAAGAGAAATTAAGAAGACAGAAGATAATGATTGACACTGCATTTAATTTCTTGATCTGGATATCAAGAAGCCGAAAGAGAGTCCCGCAAGCTGCAAGTATGGGAGAATAAATTGTTACCATTGAACTTACGGTTATATCTAACCATTTTAATTGTAAAATGATGAGACCTTGCTGCCACTCTGCTAATGCTCTCGCATTCATAAAGCCCAGATACCATATAGAAAAACTCATCAGTAAAATGACTATGAAAAAAGTTATAGAAAAAGGCAGAGCTACATTACGTCCGTGGAAAGTGACTGAAGCCGAGATGGCAGGTCAGGACCAATTAGATTGCAGATTCTTCTTTGTATTTTGTTAAGAATCTCTAAATGCATATTACAAATACCAAACCATATATACGTAGTTTATAGAATATGACCCATTTTTATGTTAGTGTGTCAAAATATACTGCACCGATCTCGTTTTCATGGATTTCTATTTCCATTTAAATAACTTTTTTCTTGGTCACGTCAAGAAAAGTTAAATCTTGTGTTTAGAATGGCAGTGCAAGCTTCGTGTCATTATTAACAGCTGAAGGGGTTTTAAATAGAAATATATCATTGTTTGCCTCGAGGGGAAAAGAAAGTTAACAGAATATTAAACAATTAAAAAGAAAACTTTCTTCAAGTATTTCTCTTGAAGGGAATTGCCAAGAAATACATTTGACAATAGTGCCGAGTTTTTTTGCGTGAACCAGCCACTAAATTATCGTCGGTTGTACTTTGGTATATTTATTCCTTTATTTCGTTGTCTTTTGCTTTTTAAATCTTTAAGCAATTAGTTATCAGCATGGGAGTAGGCGCCATATTGTTGCGTTTGATATTGACACGAGAGAGCGCTTCAAATGCAGAATCTCACTTTACAAAACTGAAACGAAATTTGTCGTGTTAGAGAAAATTATTGAACAAGCACAAAATGGCGTCGTAAATGATGACACGTACAGTTTCTTTCGGTGCCTACTCACAAGTTTAAGAATGATAATAGACAGAAATAGCATTCGAGAGGCTAGCTATCTTTGAAATGTTTTCGATTAATAATTAGTAATAATTGCTTTCTGAAATCAAAATGAAAGTGAATTTAAAAAGCGTAAAAAATAAATATTAAAAAATAATTTCTTAGAATACAGAGCAAAATTTTAGAAATTGAAATATACAAGTTTCTTTTGTTTTCCTTCGGTTAATTTATACGCGTTTGCTGTTTTGAATAAACTAAACTTTATAGAAAATTTAGAAAAAGAATCCAGGGGATATACAGAGGAAATAAAATATCAGTTGGAGATTAAAGACTGTAATATTTGTAGCGAATAAATGAATGCTGTTGTAATTGTGTGTTTCTACAAAAAAAATAAGAGAGAATGAAAATGGAAAACACAAAAGAAAAAGAAAACTATGAATAATAAATGAGCAAATGTGCTTGAGAAGGAGAGGACAAACATAGACAAAAGAACGGAAAAATGAAAGTAAAATTATAGAAAGAAAGAAAGAAAGAAAGAAAGAAAAAAGCCCCCCCCCCAAAAAAAAGAGTGGTTTGCTTATAAAAGCTAAAATTATAGAAAGAAAGAAAGAAAGAAGAAAGGAAAGGTTTGCGTCTAAAAGCAAACATCAATGTTAAAATGAAAAGGGGAAGAAAGAAAAGACTAGGGAAAATAAAGCTTGATAATAAATAAATAGTTTCAGGCAAGAAAGAAAAGGAAAGGTAGTGTAAGAGAGGAGAAGATAGAGAAAAATGAATTGTCTGAGGCAATATTACATAAGTGAAGAATGAAAAACGTAAAGAAAGAAAGAAAGAAAGAAAGAAAGAAGCAAACAAACAAAAAACGGAAGAAAGAAATGGTTACAAGGAAAACTACGTTTTAAAAGAAAAATGAAGGAAAAAATAATGAATGAATATTTTTGTCAAGAAAAAAAAAAACTTCAATATAAGAAAGAATAGAAAAAGAATAAAGGAAAATATAGAAAAAAGAGAATTCGTTCAAACAAAATAACATTAGCAAAGAAAGAAAGAAAGTAACAATAATATTGAAAGAAAGTGTAAAAATGTAAATCGATGTATCCAAGAAACTGAAGAAAAAAACAACTGAAAAAAGTAGCAGAGAAAGATAAAATCAAAACCAAAAAAACAACAACAAAACCAAAAAAAAAAAAAAAACGAACGAATAAAACAAAGAAAAAGAAAAATGAAAATGGGTTTTATACACAAGACGGAAACGTAAAACGCCATGTTCGAAGAAATCACGCAAATTTAGAAAAAAAAAATATTTTGGATAATGGATCATTAATTCGGAATTTTCTTTTATCCGCCAAACGGAATGAGACTTGCTCCCAATTTCCGGCTGTAACACGGAGATATTCTGATTGGAGTTCTGGTTAATCTGACGGCTTTCTTGCGGAGATTCTGCTTTTAATTTAAGGTTTTCAAAGGAATATTATTTCATCGGCACAAAAAAAGACAGAAAGGAGAACGAAATGAACAGAAATATCGAATCAAAGTAAATGAAGAAATAATTGGATAATTTATAAAGGTTTTTATGTATGAAAGTTTTTTATTCATAAAGGTTTTAAATTGGATAATTTATAAAGATCTTTCAAAGCGTTAATAATACTGAACCCATCGGCCTTTCGCCTAGAAAAAGACAAAATACTGAAAATTGAAATTGTGAAAGAAATTTCATAAAGAAAATAAGTTTTTTTGAATTGGTGATTTTAACTTTTCGAAATATTAACGCTTTCCTGGACAAGTGTTGTTTGGTTTGGTTTGGTTTGTTTTACGGCAAATGAACCTCAATAGGTTATTTAATGCCGATAAGATTTTTTTGCTAGTGATATTTTTCCAAAACATTATTTTGCTAGTAAGATTTTTTCTTCAAAAATGTATTGCTGGTAATATTTATTTTCTTCAAAAATGTATTACTGGTAATAATATTTCCTCCAAAAAAATTATTGTTGGTATTAACATATTTTTACACTTTTTTTTTTTGACAATTTTCCTATAGTTGAGACCCTATCAGGTGCTAGTACCCCGGGTCACGGTGGACCTGGTAACACCGTCAATTAAGAGGTGGTTTCACGCTGCTCAAAACATCCTGATCAGAGGCCTTCCTGTTGAACGTAGTTTATCGTCTTACCCAGAATTTATAAAGATATGTTGCTGTTCCACAGGCCAAGCTGACGGGAATTTTCAGTATAATCATCGGTGTGGAAAAGTCAAGTTACGTGAATAAATAATTTATATGAGTTTCAAAGCGAAAATGAAATTCGTTATATATGCGCATCAGTTCTTTTATTTTTGTCGCCATTTTCTTAAAAGTTTAATTTTCCTTGCTATTTCCCATTAAAAGTTATTGAATGCCAATCGTTTTTCGTATTCGTTAATATGTTGCTGTGTGTGTGTAGGTGTGAGTGACTGTTCAATTTATTTACTCTGTAAACCGGATCATTTTTTTCCGCTAGCTGACTGATATGTTTGCCATGATTAAGATTTTAGAAGAGAAAATAGACAGAAACAAGATGCTTACGTTCCACGTTACATTAAAAAGAAGGGGAGATAAGAATGGACTGACAAGTATGAAAAGAAGAGGTTTTAAGAGATAGATTTAATAATTGTTTAACTATTGTATAAATGAATGCAGGAAACGGATTTAAATTGAAACACTTACATTCAAATTCCTTGCATCTCTTGTAAATATTTATTCAATAAATTGTATAAATTATTATAAGTCCTCATTGGAAAACTATACGTATGGAACTGATTCGGACATAGCATTATAATGCCTTTATTACAAATGTGTAGTTTAAATGAGAATCTTTATATATATATATATATATATATATATATATATAAACACATTTGAATTGATGGGTTAGTGATTGAGGCTACCTAGGTAAAATGAGAGGACAGTGTTATATATATATATATATATATATATATATATATATATATGTGTGTGTGTGTGTATATATATATATTATAAATAATTAACTGATTTTAAAAATTTGTTTTTTTTCGCTACACAGTAATAACCATGTTTCAAAAATGGAAGATAAATGCTTCGAAATTAATTTTGTAATTAAATTAAAATGATTCAAATTTCGCTTTAGGATGAAATGGAACTAATGTTTTTAATTTAATTACAAAATTAAATTCGAAGCTTTCAGCTTCCATTTTTGAAACATGGTTATTACTGTGTAGCGAAAAAATATTTTAAATCAGTTATTTTATAATATTAATGCTATGTAAATTTACATTGAGCATTATTTTGTAAAAATAAAAAAATATCAATAAGAACACCGGATTATATATCTTACCGTTTTTTCTTATTTAAAAAAAAATAATATACCAATCATTATTTTAAAAAAAAAATCTTTAAGCGGTCAATTGATAAAATCCGCGTGAAGATACCATAAGTTTGAATTCATGTTAACGGATTCAACTTATCTCCTGATTTTTAAAGTTAAAACTTCTACATGTTATTTTTACTTCTATTTTTTTTTTTTAACACGTGTATTGACCACTTTTTTGGCGGGGGGGTGTTTACTGGTCTGATTCAACTCTAACCATTAACCTTATGTACAGGGGTTGGACAAAATAATTGAAACACTTGTCAAATTCAAAGAAACTTTATTTAATATGGAGTTGGTCCTACTTTAGACTCACATAAAGCTTTAATATAGGTATGTCCAATTTTGACCTTTTTAGCGTTTTTTTTTAGTTGTTTTTTTGTCAGTTGAAAGACACATTAATTTCGAAATTCTTGTAAAAATTAACTACTTGTTGGATTTTAATGAAAACTTCAGAACTTATTCAGAAATGAATGAACTTAATTTAGAAATGTTTGTCTCTTTGAAAGTCATGGTATAAATATTGTTTTTTATATCTGTTACCCCCCTCGAACTTAATTTTATGAAAACACAAAAAAAAATTTATTTGCAACCTCAATTTTTTTTTTTAATTAAATGCACAAAACTCTGAAAAATCTAAATCATCGATTTTTTTGTTAAAAAAATGTCCGAAATTGTCCAAACTTTTACCTCAATTGTAAAAATACAAAACCCAATAAAACTAAGACAATATTTAATTAAGAAAGTTTTTAATGGCTTTTCTGAATAATATATACGAAGGTAATTATTATCTGAAAGAAAAAAAATTTTTTGATGAACAATAAATTTTTACATTAATTTTCTTTTTTTTTTCAATTTTAAATACACAATATGACAAAAGGTTGTTATATATTTATACATTAAGTTCTTTCTGCAACCTTATGGAAATGATATATTATGTTCTCTACTTTTTAAAGATCATAAATTTGAAAGCTTATTAAAATCTGACAACCATAATTATTTTAAAAATAATTTTTAATATTCCAAAATTGTATTTAAAATCGTCTACAACGAAAGTACGGATGCACATTGTTGAAATAATGTCACATGAGTAGTTTCCTTTGATAGAAGCAAGTTTTTTTTTTACTTCAGAAATGGCTTTGTAACAAGAAAACAACGCTTGTCAAGTTTTCTGAATATCGTCGTATTATTTTCAATTTTTTTCTTTTTCTATTCAAATATAATCGAATAGTGGGATAAAAGAAAATATCGACTATTTACAATTACAAAAAAAAAAAACGCCCTTGGAAGTCCACCCAAATTTTCAAGTTTGAAATCGAATGCATAAATTCATTGTACATTACTTTGGAATTATTATCCACACGACAAATTATCAATTAAAACGATTTTTGGAGTTTAAATTTTCTGGAGTTAGCTCGCTACTACTCAAACTAAAAAATACTTGTCGAGTCAAAACAAAACCAACATAGCTGCTATTAGCATGTTAATTTTATTAATAAATAAAATAAAACTCATATTACTGCCATATAATTATTAATAAATAGAAAAAAATCTGCCTTAATAAAAAAGAAATAAAATCTCATTTCATTAAGTTAACCCGTTTCAATTAATGGTGTTTCATGTAATTTTTATATTCTCAGAAAAATATTTCATGACTGAAATAATAAACCTCAATTTAAAAAAATGTATTTTTTTTACTGTTTTATTTTTACTTGTAAAATTTGATTTTCTTTCATAATTTAAATGTTATTTTCAGTGCAGAATTCTTCCTCAAACGTAAGGTAAAAAAAAAAAAAAAAATTTGAAAGTGAATTTTTAAAAAAAAAATTTACTAACCAGATTCACTTAAAATTAGAACGAATTATATCACTTTGGCGGTACCGTACAATAAATTTCAGTACCGTAAGTTGTGAATATATTGACGTACATCAATCAACGCCTGTGAAAATAGACTACCCTGGTGGGAAATATCTCTCTTAAAAAATTTTCTGCTAAAAATGTAAGTAATGTTTCTTTCAAATTACATTAAGTATACTT
>OZ038482.1:125373870-125386370 GCA_964036315.1 Acanthosepion esculentum | reverse complement strand
TTATTTGTAATTAGCTTAATGTACTCTTTATATATGTAATGATACACATGTGAAAGTCATCTAATAATTTTAAGGACTCCATAAATTATACTTACAATTTTTTCAGCATGGATAAATAAGCATTTATATATTTAATGTATCACATGGGAAATCGTTCTCTAATGAGTGGAGCATTTAATAAAATTCGAAAACAAAACGGAATTTCTGACGTCATGGGGAAAGTTTGCTTTCTGTTTATTTACCGATGCACAATTGAATAGGTTATAATAATAGAAAAAAACAGTTTTGAGCTTGCATGTAACACTTTTATATATATATATATATATATATATATATATATATATATATATATATATATATATATATATATATATATATATATATATATATATATATAACGACACACACACACACATATATAACGACACACATATGAAAATCTATTAATACTAAGAAAATAAATATATGTCATTATGTTGAACGGCAAAGACAAAATAATTTCTATCCGCTTAATGACTCGGAAAAAAGCCTATAACATTAAGCAATTTACAGTATATGCTGTGAAATTTTATATCTTGAATGAATTATAATTTTATGTATTTAAACATTCACTAAGGAAAATGAAGAAATAATTGCAAGAACTTAATAAAATATTCCCTTCTTTCAGGAGGCATGGATAGGCTAACTTTTATATATTTAAAATATCCAAAATGTTTTTATGTCTGATTACCCCCCCACCACATCAACAAGCAGAACGTCATAATTGGCTACATTCATGATACATTTGTCGCTGGCATGTTCTCTACAATCGTCAAGGATTGACATGACTAAACGCCGGTTTATCGTGATATGAAAAATAACTCACTCACCTCTTATTTTTCTATTTAGCGTAGATCGGGCTTTTAATTGTTTAATCGAAACATACCCACAAGTCTATTTTTAATTCTAACCTTAAGAACCCACCTTCTTTAACTTTAGAAAAAACGATTTGTTTTTAAATTTCCATAAAAGTCCATTAACTTTCCATAAAATCATACTTCTGAGGAAGTACAATCATAGTATTGAAAAATGCAAGCTTTTCGTATCTGTCTATATTTCTGAGATGAGGTATTATGTACACTATTTACATTATTCAGACTATTGCCCTCATCTTTTTCGCCATATTTATTACAACGTTTCGGCCGTTGTACGCTCCGGCCTTCTTCAGGTGGTTGGAATTCTCGAACTGAACCTTTATTTCGCTCCACGTGCCATGTCTAATGGATGTCAGTTATCAGTTATCTCCTGTTAATTCTCAAAGTTCTCCACCGCCTTAACCAGGTATTGAACTCACATTCATTGGGTTCTGGATCTAACTAACGCCTTAAACCACTGTGCCATGTGTCCTTGAGAACATCTGTGTATGAATTTCTGGGTATTATAAACCTAATGTCTTCAGCAAACATTTTTTACCAGTGCTCATATTGCATTTTTGCTGTTATCATCATATTATTTTACCAGAGCTCATATTGCAATTTTTTTTGTTAGTATCGCGTTTCTCTAGCATTCTTATTACTTGTTCTCATATTGTATTCATTTATATTCTTGGTCGGCTCAGGAGATTTTTTGTGGCCTATCATATGTGCTGTTTCCTTAATTTTACGAATTTTCCAAGGTTGTTCTTTGTCTATGATCTCAATTTGATCCCACGGAGGGCGGAGATCTCCATTTTCTCTCCATATCTAGTTAGCCAAGCCTGATTTTTCCACTTCTCTTCGTGTTACAACTTCCTCGTGTTCTTAAAGCCCTACCTTAAGGGAGCGGCCTGTCTCCCCTTTATATTTCTTTCCGCAGCTTCTGGGTTCAGTTCGATATTCCAACCACCTGAAGAAGGCCGGAGCGTACAACGGCCTAAACGTTGTAATAAATATGGCGACAAAGATAAGGACAATAGTCCGAAAAATGTAAATAGTGTACTTATTACCTCATCTCAGAAATATAGACATATATCTCGTACATGTTTAGGTCTACCATTTATCATGGTGCCACGAGACAATAGCTTAGTGGAACAAAGCTTTAGTTCGTAAACTTGCTGTCATTGTAATTGAGAGTCCAATCCCTTGGAAGAGCAGCGTGTACTAGGGTTCAGTGTAAACAGGGAGAGCAATAACTAAGCACTACTAAAAATAAGATCGAGACAAGATATACCTAGATATGGACAGTGGAAAGAGAACTGTATATTCACATAGATTGAATTAAGTCTTCAGTTCGGAATCTCCTGTAGGTTAATCGGATCGATATACTTCTGATGCAGGCGGGGGGTACAACAGGAGAAACTTTGTGATAACAACAACAAAGATGAGGAAAATTGTCCGAATGTAAATAGCATAATTACTAAAGAATATAATTTGTGGAAAACCATCATAAATTATATCCTGTAGGAAAACCGCATATAAATGATAATTGGGTTGGTTTGGTTGATTTAGTTTGGCTGTATATCAGCTTCTGTGGTTTATTGAATGCCGATATCTATATATTTCATAAGCAGTTTTAAGTCTTCAGTTACAGATTTTTTGTACAGAATTTTATAATTTCAGAGCAAACGTGTTATTAGATATATAGTTTGTTAATGATAAAATGTGTTGTTGGCAATGTTTTAAAATGTATTGCTGGCAATTTCAGTACAGAAATTTATTGTAGGTAATTTGAAAAATATATATTGCTGGTATATCTACGCTCCTCATAACCTCCAATCTCCCAATCAGAAGCCTTGCTGCCAGATGTAGTTTATTTTAATACCCAAGACTAACAAATGAAGATGATGATTGTATTATACCACGATTTTTCTTTCTGTTTCCTTACCAGAAAACCAGATGTAAATAAGAATGAAACAAAGAAAAGATGAGGAATTGTTGTGGTCAGGAATATTGTACTTTGATAAATGTTTAAAAATCATGGTTAAATTTCTCTTCAAATACACTAAACATTTTATCTACTTTATTCAATATTTATATTATTTTCATATTCCTTTTCTTATGTAAATAAAAGGGTTTTATTTTAAAATACTTTTAAATGATTTTCTTCAAGGCATATCAAGTCGCAATTTTATTTTACTAACATCTGGATACGTGAGACACGATGAGAAAATGGAAACAAAAACGGACTCATACTTCACATCAGAAAAAGACATTATAAATTTCTAAGGTACATATTGAGGAGAGAGGGTTTACAAAATTTGACACCCACTAGACATAGTAAATGCAGGCGAGACAGGAGAAAACAGCTCATAGCTGAGGTAGTGGGCTTGTGTAAATGGTTGGTAGAATAGTGTTGAGGACAGATAGCTAAACTACAAAATTTAATAAGAGCTACTAAGTACAGGACATTTTGAAGCAAAATTATCGCCAACGTCCCTAAGAGATGCACCTAGAAGAAGAAGAAGAAGAAGAAGAAGAAGAAGAAGAAGAAGAAGAAGAAGAAGAAACAACAAGAAAAAAGAAGAGACTTGAAAAAAAATGCTTCCTACAGAAGGATGCTGAGAATACGATGAACCGAACATGTTAACAACAACAAAGTTTGAGAGAAAATGGAAACAAAAGAACACTCATACTTAACATCGGAAAATATAGTTGAAATTTCTTGGGTACATAATGAGGGGAAAAGGGCTTTTGAAAATTGACAGGCAAGAGGGATAAATGTAAACAACGCATAATTTGCCTGGCGAACTTGAGTAAATTGATTGCAGAACAGGTTTTAGAACGAATAGCAAAAGAAGGGTGCAGGGCTACTAATCATTGCCAACGCAACGCCGCCGACTCAACACCACCGACTCAACGAGATGCGCACTATTAATTTTGTCGTCGACTTCTTAAAAACAGATAAAAGTAATTCATTTTTAAAATGTAACTTATTAAAACCAATTAAAAATAATTTATTAGGGATCATTTTTATATACATTTCTTCACTTCAAATTAAAAATTTACAGAAAGTAGTATGAAATTCCCCTCAAATAATCAGTTGAAGATCGTTGTGAAAAAGAAGAAATACCCGGCAATATTCTTTCATCTGCGTTCATGTACTTCTTCATATTAGAGGTGGGCAATGACCTCCAATTAATTACACCTCGAGCCTTGGTCACAACGCCAAAATTTTATGTTACTGTCTATTTACTATACTTATCAAATACAAATAAATATTCTTCGTTTACAAAATTTTCTTTTCCTCTTTGATTAAAAATTTCCATTTTGGGTGTGATGAAAAGATTAAAAATTAAACACCAGTCAAATAGGCTGTTGTAACAAATAAATCACTAAGACAAGCAGCCAAACTTTCAAAATCTTTAAGACTCAGGCCGATCTACTATGACAGCCAATACCGGTTAACTGGTGTTGAGTCGGCGGTTATGAAATGTCTCCTCACGCAAAAAGAAGAAACTTTATAGAGAGCTACAAAAAAAAAGATATTGTGAAGGGCCCTCATTGGCAACGCTCTGAAGGGATACAGAACATAGAAGGAAAAAGATTATAATATTATATACATATAGTATATAATATAAATGCATATCGTATATAATATAATGCATATGGTATATAATATTAATTAAGAGATCAAATACATAAATCTTGTAATTTTTGCATGGTGAAGAAAATAAAAATTGTAGAATGTAAAAATGTGATAAATTAAACAAACGTAATAAAAAGTTTTTAACTGTCAGCAAGCTAACGTATTCTTTTTAAGGAAAATGGATCTCGGGAGGGTGAATACCGTGTTGATGTTACATGAAGTTTCAACATTTTTTCTTTATTTCTATGAAAATTTCCTATTTATTAAAACTCTGTTTAGTTTTTGAAATAAAGTTGTCGATATTCAATAGCAACTTCGGCTTTCTGTGTCACATATTGCGTGTTCTGATATATCATTTACAAAATGGTTAATGCCGGTACATACTTGAACTTGGTGTCGCTAATTTGCATTTCGCATAGTACTTTTATTCCGTCAAATGAATATGTGAATATTGTTGAGGTTTATGTTTTGATAGCTGTCATCAAATCAAGTCAGAAGATAAAATCATACATATTGTCGGTGAAATTTTATTTGCCAAATTGCGATCCATGCGTGTGTAGCTGTGGTTATTTAAATATTAGTCCTAGTGAGCGAAGGCTTTAAAATTCTATTCTTTTTATTTATTTCAGACATCCTGTTTATGATAGACCTGTAATGTACACCCTCGAATCCCGAATAAAGATCACAAAGTTAAAAAGGCCACCAAATGTCATGTGTGTGAAAGGGATTTTTGTAATGAATTTACGCTGGCTAGTCGCTCGACTTGCAAAGAAATGCCATCAATTAGCTTCAGATAGGTCAGCTAAAGGTGGACAAGGACACATTTATATCAATCAATGGACGCGTGCCACGTGGCGTGGTGATTGTTACTGACAACCAGTCCCGGCCTACGCTATCAAATATTAATATTTTTGTCTGTACAGCAACTGATTAACGCATGTGCGTCCTTGTAGCCGACATCTCCTAACCCATTCCTTTGTCTGTCTGTCTGTTTCTCTGTCTGCCTTTGTGTTCTTTAGTGTGTGCCATTTGGAAGACTGGTTTTGACTGGTTAAGACCGTTTCTTGCTGAACCTATCCATTGTGGCAAAGGCTTCCGTGAACAATAACATCTTTTTATGTCAGTTGCTTAAGCGTTTGGGTAGGAGGGGGTTATGTGGTCGACGATAATGTCACAGGTCCTTGAAATGCTGCACATATGAATCTATGCGTGTGAGTAGACGGGTTTGTTTTGCATATGCTTGTCGTATTCCGAAACTATGATTTTGTGGTTTTCACAATCTATTAGAAGTGGTGTTTTATCGCAAAGTGTATCCAGAAGATTCATGTGTATATGTGAAACTCCAAGTATATGTATGGTCGTATATTAATGCAGTTGTACGTAGATCATGGCACACTATATACATAAACATTTTGTCTTGTTTATTGTTAGAATATAGGTTGGATTTTGAGGTGATAAATTATTTCTGAGGCATCTGGTTACAATAAAATAATTTAATGATGTCTTTATTTGAGTTTCTTGGACGTTCTAGGAGGATGATTTTATTGCTTCAATATATAAATAGCCCAGAAGTAAAAATAAATGTCTTCTTAATTATAAAAGAGAATGTGCTCACATATATAAAATAAGTGTCATAAAAAATATTAACCGTGCGAAAAAGATACATTGTTCTATAGAGAGATAAGCGACATAAAACAAATACGTATCAACAATAATTTCCAAAACCATGTTGTTGATAAAGAAATAAAATTTGTTTTAAAGAAATTTAGATAATATAAGATAAGCAATCAACTTGATATACACAAAAATGAAGACTTAATGAAATTATTTTATTCTATGTGGATACATCATAAATAATTTATCACAGCAAATGTCATATATATATATATATATATATATATATATATATATATGTAAGCAAATATGTGGATGTAGATCCGACGGTATGATGAAAAATATGGAAAAGACAAAACAAAATCCGAATATGCAAGTCTACTGTTTTAATGTTGTTTTATTTAAATATCGTCAAATCCTAAGTACGTTTCTAATAACCATGTCCAGAAGATGGTCTACTAGACCGAAACGCCTTACGTCGACAGTAAAACAACATTAAAACAGTAGACTTGCATATTCGGATTTTGTTTTGTCTTTTCCATATTTTTGTATATATATATATACAGTGTAACCCGGATATAAGAGAGTTGTCGGGACCGGAGAACAAGTATCTTATATCCGGGTTTGGTATATTATATATACATTAACACAGGCTCTAATTTGGGACCAGAGAAAATCTCTCTTATATCCGGGCTTCTCTTATATCCGAGTCTCGTATATCCGGGTTACACTGAACATGAAGAAATATAGTCTTAAGAAATGCTATATTTATTGGATAAAGTGCTCAATATCAGAGATAGAGCGTGTGTAAATATAAAAGTGAACATAGAAGTCAACCCTTAGAGGCTACAGTCTGTTTCATGCTAGATGCAATCGTCAGACCACTCGTGGCCTGACGATTGTATCTAGCATGAAACAGACTGTAGCCTCTAAGGGTTGACTTCTATATTCACTTTCATATATATATATATATATATATATATATATATATATATATATATATATATATATATATATACCCCCGGAAAATAAAAATTCTGTCGAGCACTTTAGAGAGAAAGCGTAAATTTGTAAACAGTGACTGCTACTGCTGATGCAATGCTCTTCTATGAACCGAGCACTGTCATTCACTGACGTGCTTATTCAAAAATAAATACGTAAAAATTCAAATTCTTCTCTGATAGCATACGGAAAAAAAATCTCCGACTGATGCCAAATCAGTTGGGTTTCGATCCTGGCTTTAGGAAATCGGATGTCTAGCCACACTGATTAGCTGTGATACAGCTAAACTGTCTCTCTGTGGATGACAATATATATTTTTTTTTTCCTTAAGGTGACAAAAATGGACGTGTTAAAACAACATGAAAAATTAATAACTAAAATAGTGTTAATAGGATATTATATTATCCTAGTGGTAATATCAAAGTACTAAATGAAAAAAAAATGTGCAGAGCGACTAAAATTGAGTGCCCCAAATCAAATTTTATTAAAATACAAATAGCGCTTACAGGCGAATTATATTTAAGTCTACGAATCTTGTTTTCTGTTTAGAGAGATGACTTGTAGGACTTAATATAAACCGACTCTAACCCCCTTCAAAGGAAACTGATATATTAGTCTTCCCCAGTCATGAGAATGTATATTGGTTGTGTTTAAGCATCTGCACAAATTATCCAAGTTGCCCTTGCGAATATTTGTTCGCTCTTCCGCGTCCATCCTTTTCAGCCAACTTTGATCTTCAGAAATTTCAATTCAATGTCAAAAGTAATTTACTATCTTCTTGATTACTCTCCTTGGTAGGCCCTTGTGTTATCGGGTCTTTACTGCCTTTCATAGGATGAAGTGATAAAAAAAAGACAAGGATGCATCTTCTCAGATCTTTTCAACCTATACTGCGAGGCCATTCTGAGAGAATTAGAAGTCCTACCAGGATTTATGATTGCCGACCACAATCTTAAAACCATAAGATATGCAAATAATACTGTATTGATAGCAGGCACAAAAATGAAACTACAAGAAATCCTACAAAAAGATAGGGAAGGAAAACGAGAAGAAAGGACTAATTATCAATTGTAAGAAGACCGAATGCTTGGCTGTTAGCAAAACAAAAGAAAATAGCCTAACATGGAAATTACAGATTTGAGATACCGAAATCACACAGGTGCAACAATTTACCTGGGAAGGGTAAAATGTTGCACCTGTGTGACAGAAGACGGAAACGGCGAGACGGAAATCCGAAGTCGCATTTGGAGAACGGAAGATGACTTCCAAAACACTAGTAAAGTATTAAGAAACAGAAAAATGTCCTTTAGATACAGGGAAAAGTACTAAATTACAAGGAATGTATACCTATGTATTATAGATCATGAAAAAGCATTTGATAATGTACGTCACGAAGAACTGCTGGTACAGCTAGGTAATCGTAACATATGTGGGAAGGATATTAAAATAATCCAGAAGTTATAATGGCAACCAACCGCCTGCATAGGGATAGGAAATGAGTTCAGTAAATATAGAAAGAAAAAAAGGGTGTAAGAAAAGGATGCATCTTTTCACCAGACCCTTTCAACCTACACAGCGAGGTAATTCTGAGAGAATTAGAAGTCCTACCAGGATTCATGAGTGGCGACCACACTCTTAAAATCATAAGCTATGCAAATGATACAGTGTTGATAGCAGGTACAAAAATAAAACTACAAGAAATCCTACAGAAGATAGGGAAGGAACGCAAGAAGAAAAGACTAAACGCCAATTGTAAGAGGACTGAATGCATGGCTGTTAGCAAAAGAAAGAGCCTCACATGGAAATTACCGTTTGGAGATACCGAAATCAATTCGTCCTGAGTATGACGATAAACTACATCCACGTCCTGGGTATGACGTTAAACTACATCCGCGTCCTGTGTATGACGATAAACTACATCCGCGTCCAGGGTATGACGATAAACTACATCCGCGTCCTGGGTATTACGATAAACTGCATCCACGTCCTGGGTATGACGATAAACTACATCCGCGTCCTGGCTATGACGATAAACTAAGTCCAACAGCAAGGCCTCTGATAATAGGTTTTTTAAAAAATAATGTTGCCAGCTTTTCAAAAAATATTACCAACTATACGTTTTTTTTTGTTTGGAAAGAATAGTGTTGCCTGCTATGAGTTTTTTAAAAAAATAATATTACCAGCTATACGTTTTTTTTTTAAATAATATTACCAGCTATCCGTTTTTAAAAAAGTAATATTACAAGCTATACGCTTTTGACAAAAAAATATTATCAGCTATACATTTTTCAAGAAAAAATAATAACAGAAATGGATTTTTGACAAAACAAAAGTATTACCATGAGAAACAAAAAGTTGTCGGCATTAAATGACCCATTGAGGTTGATGTGCCGTAAAACAAAACAAACCAAACCGAAATCAAACAGATGCAAAAATTTACCTGTGAAGGTTATTAGAATAACGTGGGAATCATATCAGTATAACACAGAAGCTATAATGTCAGTCAATCGATTACATACGGATAAAAAATGAATTCAGTAAATGTACAAAGAGAAAAAGAGGGTGTACGAGAAGGAAAGCGAGAAGAAAGGACTAAACATCAATTGTAAGAAGATTAAATGCATAATTGTTAGAAAAAGAACAGCACAACATACAAATTACAAACTGGAGATACCGAAAAGAAGCAGCTGCAACAATTTAAATATCTGGGAAGCGTGTAAAAAGAGGAAGAAAAGTTAGAAACAAAGAACAAAGAACTCTTATCAGTCCTCATATATGGCAGTGAATGCTGGGAAATCTCCTTAAAGATGAAGAAGCGAACTGAAGAAACAGAAATGTAATTCTACAGAAGGATGCTGAAAATAACATGTGAGCGCTTTGACGTTGGAGAAGCAATGGCAACGAAAATGATACTTATTCTTAACATCAGACAGAGATGATTTCTGGGGCACCTAATGAGGAAAGTGGGTTAAAAAAATGTGGTGCTCACAGGAAAAATTTGAAAGTGAGCGGGTCAGAAGAAGGCAAAGAAGGATCTACCGGGCGAGCTTGAACGAATGGATAGCGGAGGGGGTATGTGAGAGAAGGCAAGAAGACAAAAAAGTTACAACGTACAGGAAATTGTGTAGAGCCAACGTTCTGACGGGACGCATAGAAGAAAAGAAGTCTTTAATCACTAAATCTCATCTACTCGTTTTATATATATGTCAGTATGAATTGAAAGGTTACAAGTAATAATGACTTCATAGCCTTATTTGACAGCTGTAGCGGGAGTGTTCATACAATTTCTCTGCCTTTAGCGTGCTACAATATTGACAGATCTTCCAATTAATATATTTCCAAATATAATCGTATCCTTATTTCATTTCTTCTGTGTCAGGATTGGCCAACCAGGCATTAAATCATTAACAATCACAACATGTTGTTTTTTTTTATCAGTTCACCACAAACAAGGCAACAAAGCCAATAAGACGCAAGGTGTTGAAGAGGGTGAGAATAGGAGAAAAAGAATTAAGGCGAGAGAATAATAAAAGAACAGGAATTGAGAAGACAAAAGATAACGATTGATTTGAATTTAAATTTTTGAAGATCAACGTTGACTGGAAAGCAAGAACCTGGAAGACAGTTCCACAAGCGAGAAGTGCAATGAAGAAACGTTATAGTTACACCTAATAATTCCAACTATAATATGGTGAGACCCTGCCGCCAATCAAGTACTGCCTTTAAATCCATAAATCTAGGTACCATAACAGTACCTATTTATATAAAAATTAATAACAATGCATTTATCTATTGTTGAAGGCATACAATAGCACTCAAAATATATTTAGTTTAATCCATAAAATTGTGTTCAAAATATTTTGATTTCGGCATTAGATAACTCACAGAGATGTTGATAAGCCTCTAAATAAAATCGATCAATCAAGAAACACACGATAAGGTTTCAGAATTAAAAATCCAGACAAAACTTGGGAATGAAAACTTTACTTGGCCCAAAACAATCGTTATCTTCTCAATTCCTGTTCTTTTATTGTTCTCTTGCCTAATTCTTTTTCTCATATTCTCTCGCCACTGGAGAGCAAGCCTCGACATACGATTTTAACACTTCCACATTGTTAGACATGCAAATGTTAACTCGCCGAAAATCCCATTGTATCTCGCTAACATTCCCACGTTGGGCTCAGCCAATCAAAATCGACATCCCTATTTTGTCTACCATCTGACCTTAAAGGTCAGCCCCAGAAGGTCTGGACGAAAATACACTGCCACTAAAATATAATAGTCTGAAACTATAATTTAACATTCCTTACTGTTATGGTCCAATATCCTCACACCACGATTATGGTCCAAGGTAGAACCAAGGAAGAACAACACGAACACAAAAGTAGTAAATAAAGATATATTACAACATAAATATAATACAAGACGTTGAAGGTGTTAGTATTAACTGTCAGTCTGCTTTAGAGTGAACTAATATGTCTTGACTCGTTAGCTCTCAACTCATTCTTCATCCCTCTCTCTCAGAGAGGCGCAGTATTTATAGAGTCAGGAAGAGTCCATTATCGTTATAGTAAAGTTCCCATAAC
This sequence comes from Acanthosepion esculentum, assembly GCA_964036315.1. Lineage (NCBI taxonomy): Eukaryota > Metazoa > Mollusca > Cephalopoda > Sepiida > Sepiidae > Acanthosepion > Acanthosepion esculentum. The sequence continues at coordinate 125,374,626 of OZ038482.1, read as the reverse complement.
ACTTACCTAACCATAAAAATTCATTTATGAATTTCATTTCATCCAGATAATATTTAACATTTGTAGAAGCAATTCTTCTGTATTATTTTTATCTATTTCATTCACAGTGAATCTGAGAACCTTTAATAAATTTTAGTTATTATAATTAATAACTCTCCTATTTTTGTTCATTTCTTTTTCTGTTTTTGTTATTTCTATTTTGTGTAGTATTTGTTGTTGACTCATTGAGCCTCCGGCTTTAACTGATGTTTGTCGATCGAGGTATCCTCCAGGGAATTTCGAACGGAACCCTTTAATTAATGTAGGATTTCTCTACTATGTCTAGCGATATTTCGTCTCGTTCATAGTTCGTTCTGCTCGGTTATTGCTAGCCCCGGTTCCCAGGAGTCCAAGTACACACTGCCCAGCTCAGGGACTGAATTCCCTATTACTATTCATCAAGAACATTGAAATGTTACGCAATATCAGTCCTTTTATATGGCAGTGAATTCTCACTAATGGATAGGAGAAGATGTAATCAAAAAGGAAAATTCTTGGGTGCATAATGTGGGAATAGGGCTTGGAAAATCTCCTACTCACAAGGCAGACTGAAGGCCAGTGGGTTAGAGAAAAAGAACGCATAATCTATTTAATGAGCTTGAGTAAATAGATAGTGGAGCAAGGTTTCGGAGAGATGAAAAGACAATATTTATTACGAGGTACAAAAGACAGGACATTTTGGAGACCCATGATCGCCTACGTCCTGAGAAGAAGAAG
>OZ038482.1:125358870-125363870 GCA_964036315.1 Acanthosepion esculentum | reverse complement strand
CTTTCTCAAGCCAATATAATCGACCATAAAAATAAGAAAAAGTAATTACAATATTTATTCAGTTTGGTTTACTAGGCATTACACTTATATTACGTTGCGCCTCCATAGTTTACAATGAAGTTTTACAATTAGCTTGAAGAATATTTCTGAATTTTTGAAATTTAAAAAATTTGAAAACACAAGGATATTTTTTCTTCTACTTCGAAATACTTCTTGCAAAACAGAAACCTTACATTTGCCTTGAAAAAGACCATCAGAAGACGAAATACGTTGCTGAAATAAAAATTGTTTTCCTTTTGTCCTTTTTCATATGTATGTATATATATATATATATATATACATATACATATATATATATATATATATATATATATATATATATATATATATATATATATATATATATATATATATTATGATCCTTTTTTTTAATAACTACAAGTTGTATAAGGTCTTTTTTTAAAATTTCCTAGTACATTCAACCGTACATACAGTCATCCTCAGGCATGAAAATTATTTTGTTTTTAGTAAATCCAGGTAGTAGCGGAGACGAAATATTGAAGGCGAATAGAAATATGTTTTTTTTTTTAGAAATGTGTTATTTTTAACGGATAAAATCTTTTGGAGCGTATAGTTTTCATATATATATATATATATATATATATATATATATATATATATATATATATATATATATATATATAAATTATGAATAAGCAGATCTCAAAAGAGTTTGCTTAATTTTGTTCACTGGAAAAAAGGTGCTCAAACGGCAGAGCATTAATATATTTTAATAAAATTTCAAGTGGGCAGTGACAAATTTCAAGTGAGCAGTGACAGACCATAGCTGTAGGAACCATAATACTACCAAGCAAGTAAACTCGCCAGGACCAAGATCAAAATATCCGAAAACAAAAAAAACAAAAAAAAAAACAAATTCAAAATTCCCCCAGAAAAGGCTTGCTGTGTGGAAAAAAGTTCTCAGTTCCACAGTTAACAATAGTACCACGGTAGAGCAGCTTAGAACATTAAGCAAAAAAGTGCTCTATAATAGCTGTCCCAGAAAGTCACCCATGTAACAGTATTTTTCATTAGAAATAAGGATAAGCGGCTCCCACAGGAGACAGGTGAAACTTCTAGGTTATCCTAATGAGAAAAGGACCCTTGGATCATGTTACCCTCACAACACAGTATGAAAACAAGTGGGACCGAATAAATCGCATAACCTATCTCGCGAATATGTGTAAAGGGATGACAGAACGTATAACAAAAATATGACAGATATATAACAAAATACAAAATTTCTAAACAGCTACAAAGGACAAGAAATTGTGGAAAACAGTTATCACCAAAGTCCTGATGGGACATGGTACAAAAAAGAAGATTGAAGTAAAGACAAGCTTTCATAAATGGTTATCATAACAAGGATAAAGAGAGATAAGAAAACGACAGTCATTGCAAATATTTAAAATGATTGGAACAGTGGAGAATACTTATCTCCGGGTACGGAAGGAACACGACGCAATAAAAAAGAATACCCGCTACTTTAAAATAGTTAGCATTTTTCAAAGCAAATACAAATGTATTTTAATCATTTACCTTTTTTTCAAACATAGCATATATACACTAATTAGTCCCCAATATTGCAATGTTTCTAGAGCATACAATCTGGAATGAACTGATTAGATTTATTGCAAATATGTTTTGGATATAGTGAGAAAATATGGCCTGAAAAATATATTTGATTTCCTAAATTTCTTTACGGTTGTCTCCACTAAGGTTAGGTTTTCATCATCGATATGGCCGGACGTGATTCGGCGGGGACGGATGATGTGACGGCGACCATCTTTACGCTTTGATTAGCAACTGTACATTCTTTTCTTTTATTCCCAGAAATTATCCTTTCCAGGTACATTTTTTCCAACAGCTTATTTACGAGCTCTGTTTCACGGCACGGATATATTTCAATTTTTTTTATCTACATAGAGTCAAATGAAAGTTTCTCTATTTCTCCTTAACCAAATTAAAATATGAAATGTTGCCATATTTTATTTAAAAAAAAAAAAACTATATATAAAAATCTAGGTTTCAAACAGAAAGACGGACAATATGTTGAATTTTATTGTGCATCTCATCCAACAAATGAAACAGTAACTATTCAACCTAAGTCGTTTGTCTAAATGGATAACGGGGTGGTGTAATTAATTGTAAGATGACGAACGTTAATTATACCTGCAATGAACAGGAAAGTGTGGAGAACCATGAACATCCATATCCTGAAGGGACAATGTATATACGCTTTCTTTAGTTGTTTTAATAAATTTGATCCAGATCCTCTTGTGGTTTTCGAGAAATGACAAAGGCTTTGTTTGTGAGACGTTTGTATATCAATTCCTTTATAAAGAGACTTTCATAAGGTTCGTCGTTACCTCAAAAATAGACGTGGAGACAAATAATGACGAATTAATATAAAAAAACTGAAAATTGAAGAAGGGGCAACGGCGTAGATAAGGGACCACCAAGAAGAAATCATTTGTCATTTCTGACCTTTAGTAGTTAGGGTGGAATTTGCTAGGTGACTATCCCTTCAATCGAGGAATGAAGAAATTGGAAGATTAAGAGAAGAAGCAGTAGGAATTAGAATAGTTGTAACAGAAGAAGAAGAAGAAGAAGAAGAAGAAGAAGAAGAAGAAGAAGAAGAAGAAGAAGAAGAAGAAGAAGAAGAAGAAGAAGAAGAAGAAGAAGAAGAAGAAAGAAGAAGAAGAAGAAGAAGAAGAAGAAGAAGAAGAAAAGAAGAAGAAGAAGAAGAAGAAGAAGAAGAAGAAGAAGAAGAAGAAGAAGAAGAAGAAGAAGAAGAGAAGAAGAAGAAGAAGAAGAAGAAGAAGAAGAAGAAGAAGAAGAAGAAGAAGAAGAAGAAGAAGAAGAAGAAGAAAGAAGAAGAAGAAGAAGAAGAAGAAGAAGAAGAAGAAGAAGAAGAAGAAGAAGAAGAAGAAGAAGAAGAAGAAGAAGAAGAAGAAGAAGAAGAAGAAGAAGAAGAAGAAGAAGAAGAAGAAGAAGAAGAAGAAGAGAAGAAGAAGAAGAAGAAGAAGAAGAAGAAGAAGAAGAAGAAGAAGAAGAAGAAGAAGAAGAAGAAGAAGAAGAAGAAGAAGAAGAAGAAGAAGAAGAAGAAGAAGAAGAAGAAGAAGAAGAAGAAAAGAAGAAGAAGAAGAAGAAGAAGAAGAAGAAGAAGAAGAAGAAGAAGAAGAAGAAGAAGAGAAGAAGAAGAAGAAGAAGAAGAAGAAAGAGAAGAAGAAGAAGAAGAAGAAGAAGAAGAAAGGATTAAGAGAAGAAGAAGAAGAAGAAGAAGAAGAAGAAAAGGATTAAGAGAAGAAGAAGAAGGAAGAAGAAGAAGAAGAAGAAGAAGAAGAAGAAGAAGAAGAAAAGGATTAAGAGAAGAAGAAGAAGAAGAAAAGGATTAAGAGAAGAAGAAGAAGAAGAAGAAGAAGAAGAAGAAGAAGAAGAAGAAGAAGAAGAAGAAGAAGAAGAAGAAGAAGAAGAAGAAGAAGAAGATTCTTGGAAATGGTTAAACAGTGTTCTGGAGTCTCTGATAAGAATCCAGGGAGCACCCAAATTTCCTTCTTAGATTTCCTTCTAATTTGCTGAATATGTCCCCATATATTTGAATATGATGCTTTCTTTCACCCACCCACATTACTGAGAGTCAGGGTCCAAGGACAATTACACCAATGCTTTCCTCTGTCTCTTCTCTCTCTTGCCATCACCTTGCATTCCACCAGTACTCTCCTTGTCCAATCTCTGACATCATTGATCTACTGTTGCCTTCGTCTTCTTCTTAGTATCCTACCATTAATGTGTCCCTCCAGGATGTAGGTGCAGAACATGATGTCTTGTGGCTTTCTGTTAAATCTTTGTCATCTTTCGTTATTAATTTGATTATTAAAAAAAGAGTGGAGACTGTAATATTGTAATAGATATTGACCTTGTGCCTGACTTAAACTTACAAAATATCTATGATCTATTATTATTATTCATTTGTATTAAATATTAAATAAACTTTTCAGTTAATAAACATCTAAAATACGAGATGAAACAAAAAGTTATCCTAAAGTATATATGTATATATGTATGTATATATGTATATAAGAAAATATATTTATTCTGATGTTTCTTAACGACAGTAACTTTTGTCTATTTTATTTAATAAAATTATTTGAAATATTTGCCTTTTATGAAAATAAAATATTAAAATAGTTTTAGTGGAAATGCTGTTGTTTATTTTCATTGACATCTCTATTTCATTAGGAAGACAATGGAAAAAAAGCATTGAAAATAAATTAATCAATAATTAGTTTTTATTACAATTGAATCAAGTAAATATTTTCTTCTTTTAAATGTAGAGTTTTACTTCTGTTGATTATTTATATTTAAATTATGCAAGGGTCAGTTTTCAGTTAGCACCTGATGATTGCTCAGAGTTGTGCTACTAATGAGGAAAAATGTATATTTATTATCATTATTAATATAAATTCTAGGGCTGTTATCATACATCAAGTGCTATTTCATTAGCACCAGCACTTAAGGTGCAATATTTTATATACAGGGTGCGATGGATAAATTGTCGCCATTTTATATTTTGAATTTTGTGTATGTGCATTGTTTGTTGTTGATTCTGTTGACTACAACAGTATAGTAGGGTCAGTTGGTCACTGTCTGTGAGAAAAAGAGCACCATGACACAATTCACTCCACCAGTAATTTGGGGACAGCATGCTGTACTGCTTGGCATTCACACCGGAAGCTCCAATGTGAACATTTCAGAGTGTTTGGGTGTCAATCTGCGGACAGTGCAGAGAATTCAGAAAGAAAGAGTTGGATGAGTCTAATGGTGATTACGAAGGTATGGCAGCTTGGAAAACTCACACTGACTGTTCTGATGATAAAAGAACTCCTGAATTTGTTGGTGAGGGCTTCAGACTCAACATACAGGTCTACATCAAGTGC
>OZ038482.1:125352564-125358670 GCA_964036315.1 Acanthosepion esculentum | reverse complement strand
GAAGAAGAAGAAGAAGAAGAAGAAGAAGAAGAAGAAGAAGAGAAAAGGATTAAGAGAAGAAGAAGAAGAAGAAGAAGAAGAAGAAAAGGATTAAGAGAAGAAGAAGAAGGAAGAAGAAGAAGAAGAAAGAAGAAGAAGAAGAAGAAAAGAAGAAAAGAAGAAGAAGAAGAAGAAGAAGAAGAAGAGGAAGAGAAGAAGAAGAAGAAGAAGAAGAAGAAGAAGAAGAAGAAGAAGAGAAGAAGAAGAAGAAGAAGAAGAAGAAGAAGAAGAAGAAGAAGAAAAGTATTAAGAGAAGGGGAAGAAGAAGAAGAAGAAGAGAAGAAGAAGAAGAAGAAGAAGAAGAAGAAGAAGAAGAAGAAGAAGAAGAAGAAGAAGGAAAGGATTAAGAGAAGGGGGAAGAAGAGAAGAAGAAGAAGAAGAAGAAGAAAAGGATTAAGAGAAGGGGGAAGAAGAAGAAGAAAAGGATTAAGAGAAGAAGAAGAAGAAGAAGAAGAAGAAGAAGAAGAAGAAGAAGAAGAAGAAGAAAGAAGAAGAAGAAGAAGAAAAAACATTAAGGAGAAGGAAGAAGAAGAAGAAGAAGAAGAAGAAAAGGATTAAGAGAAGGGGGAAGAAGAAGAAGTAAAGGATTAAGACAAGGAGAAGAAGAAGAAAGAAGAAGAAGAAGAAGAAGAAGAAGAAGAAGAAGAAGAAGAAGAAAAGGATTAAGAGAAGGGAGAAGAAGAAGAAGGAAGAAGAAGAAGAAGAAGAAGAAGAAGAAGAAGAGAAGAAGAAGATAGAATAAGAAAAACATGAGGAGGAAGAATAAGAAGGAATCAGAATTGTCCTAATAGAGAAACAATTCAGAAGAAGGTGGAGGAGGAGGAAGAAAGAAAGGAAAAAATAAGTAGGTTAAAAGAAGGAGACAAAAAAGAAAGAAAATAATGAGTATAAGAAGAAGGGAATAAGAAAATGAAGAGGAGGAAAGGAGAGAAGATTAAAGGGGAGGATAAAAAAGGAATGGAACAAAACAGAGGAAGAGGATGATATAACAAGGAAATATGACGAGGAGGAAGAGGAAGATACAGAGGACCTAACGAAGGAGAAAGAAGAGCATGAAACTAAGGAAGTGAACTGTTATAAAATATCCGTCTTCTTCTATGACAGTGAATACTGGATAATCTTTCTAGCGATTAAAATAAAACTGGATGCAAGAGAAATAGGGTTCTACAGAACAATGCTGAAAATAGAAGCAATGAAGAACTTTAATTTTGCAAATTAAAAGAAAACTCTCCCAGAAGCAGAAAATGATAGCCGATATCTCTTGGACACATAATCAGGAAGAGATCTCTGGTTAGAGATGATATGGAAAACAACTGAAACATGAAGAGTTAGGTTTGGTTTATTTTGTTTTACGGCATATCAACCTCAATGGGTTATTTAATGCCAACAACATTTTTAGGATAGATTCGTATGAATAGAATATGTATTCTTTGGTTTAGATTCGTTTGGCATATTTTATTTTACGGCATATCAAGCTCTATGGGTTATTTAATGCCAACAACATTTTTAGGATAGATTAGTATGAATAGAATATGTATTCTTTGGTTTAGATTCGTTTGGTTTATTTCGTTTTAACGGCATATCAACCCCAATGGGTTATTTAATGCCAACATTTTTAGGATAGGTTCGTATGAATAGAATATGTATTCTTTGGTTTAGATTAGTTTGGTTTATTTTGTTTTACGGCATATCAACATCAATGGGTTATTTAATGCCAACAACACTTTTAGGATAGATTCGTATGAATAGAATATGTATTCTTTGGTTTAGATTCGTTTGGTTTATTTTGTTTTACGGCATCTCAACATCAATGGGTTATTTAATGCCAACATTTTTAGGATAGGTTCGTATGAATAGAATATGTATTCTTTGGTTTAGATTAGATTGGTTTATTTTGTTTTACGGCATCTCAACATCAATGGGTTATTTAATGCCAACCACATTTTTAGGATAAATTCGTATGAATAGAATATGTATTCGTTGGTTTAGATTAGTTTGATTTATTTTGTTTTACGGCATATCAACATCAATGGGTTATGCCAACAATATTTTTAGGATAGATTCGTATGAATAGAATATGTATTCTTTGGTTAAGATTGGTTTAGTTTATTTTGTTTTACGGCACATCAACCCCAATGGGCCACTCAATGCCAACATCTTTTATTTTGTCAAAAATCTGTTTTTGGTAATATTTTTCCTTCAATATTGTATTGCTGGTAATAATTTTTTCAAAAAGTATTGCTGGTAATAGTTAACTATTTGCCCATAGCTGGGACCCTAACAGGTGCTACTACCCCGGGTCAGGGTGGAACACCAGCAATTAAGAGGTGGTTCCACGCTCCTCAAAACCTCCTGATCCGAGGCCTTACTGCTGGATGTAGTTTATCGTCTTACCCAGGACGCGGATGTAGTTTAACGTCTTACCCAGGACAAATGAAGAGTTAGCGTCCACCTACCTTACAATCTGTGTGAATGGAAATAGGAAAGGTGTGTGAGAGAAATGACAAGGGAACAAACATTGGTAAGAGCTACATCAGATAGAATATCGTGAAAAGATGCAAGACCAATTAATTACGCCCAATCTGCGGTCAGAAATGATGGTTCCATAACTTTGTTAAAGGTATTTGCTCGTAAATAAATGCAAAGAACTCTATGCTAGAATTCGAATCGAACTCGGCTCTCTGATTTCTCCTAACGAGGCACTGTCCATTACCGGCAGATAGCTGAACATTTTTTCTGAGGTTTTTCATTTTTTTAAAATTTATTTATTTATTTTGTTGTTGTTATTCTTGGGAAACGCAGTGATAATGCCCACAATCGCAGAATTCTCGTTTTTTGTCTGTATCGATTCATCAAAACTGATATCAATATAATATTGCTTAAGTAAAATTTTCTCAGAATTAACCTGTAGAAAAGACAATATCTATAAAGGAAAGACAAAACAATAGGAAAACTGTAGTATTAGCCGACACGTTTCGTCCAATAAGGACATTTTCAAGGCAAAAACAAAATGAATTTATTGAAACAAAGTATCTATAAACAACAAACAAAATGTAGTTAGCAAATAGAAGAGTTTAGAAAATGCTACTGAATAATCATATGGTCAACTAAAAAATTATGTCAATTACTTTATATTTGAAAAGAATATTTTCACATGTAGAAATATTGTTTGTATTGTTGAGTTGACATATTCAACCATTTTCTTTTGATTTCTTGATATATTTGTTGTTGTAAGTAGGCTTGGGAGAATATTAATTCTGTTAGAAAAGGTAATAATTGGAATATTTTGATTTTATAAATGCTACACTGCTAAAAACAAATACTTCACTGAGAAGCAAAATCCTCGAGAGTGTTTCCATTGAATATTATCCAAATATTAATCTACGCCCAGTTTTTTTTCCCAATACCACCTTTCTTAACAGAATTACTACTCTCCCAAGCCAACGCACACAACAAATATATCAAGAAATAAAAAGAAAATGGTTGAATCCGTCAACTCAACAATACAAACAATATTTCCATACGTGAAAATATTGTCTTCAAATATAAACAATTGATGTAATCTTTCAGGTGACCAAATTAATATGCAGTAGCATTTTTAAAATTATTCTAGTTTCTAACGACATTTTGTTTGTTGTTTATATATGCTATGTTTCAATAAATTCATTTCTTAGTTTTTTTCCTGAGAAAGTGCACATTGAACGAAATGCGTCGGCTAATACTTCAGTTTTCCTATTGTCTTTTTTCCTTTATATAAATATGCTTGTTTATGTGTTTCCTAGTTTACAAATCGATACCAGGCAACTAGTAATTGTGTTATGAATTTGAGTGAATTTACCACTAAGCTAAACAAACCTTTCAACTGATATTTAGCACAGATGTTTTAAGATAGTCATATTTCATTCTCAATAGCGACGACCTGATTAAAAAAGACAGAAGGAAATTATCTGTTTTTTTTAAACGTCTTGTGAGGTAGGAATATTTCAGGAGAATGCGGAGTAAAGCATTAAGAAAGAAAGGCAGAAGAACGTGATTTGAAAAAGGAGAATCTAGTTTCATAAGCCAACGTACAGACAATAGCTATATTTACGGACCTCCAACTAACATCAGAAACGGATTTCATACTATCTGAGAAGTACAGCGTCGGGATCTGACCTCTCCACCTCGTCAGCTATTTGATGAAAGGAAACCTGCACAAAGGCGAAAATGTCGCCTCACAAAGTAAACAGAGATTTGCTTCTCAGCTTATACTTCTTAAGAATTATCAAGCGAGGCATTTAATTTTAATTTTTTAGTTTTTTGGCATTTACAAGGGTTATCCAAAAAGTTCTAAGCCTCACACAGAAGTATTTGGAGAAACAAGACTGTTTTTCATTATTTTTCAATATAGTTCAATTTGACATACATGTACTTGGTCCAACAATATTTAAGCATTGCAATCCCATCACTGATGAAAGTGGATTCCTGATCCGCCAGAATCTCCACCACAGCGCATATGCCTTCATCAGTTATTCTAGCAAGGCATCCACGTAGGTGGGATTTGAATGTAGGAAACAAGAAATCAGATGGATCTATGTCTGGTGAGTAAAAACTAATGTCTATCGACTTAACTCTCCGTTGGTCAAAAAGACGTCTGTCATCGAAAACAATACGGTGAATGGCATCAACTTATTTATCAGTAACTGAGGTTTTTGGACAATCTCACCGAGAGTCAGTTTTTGTGCTGTTACTGTCTCGCTTGAATTTCCGCAGCCGACTTCTTCACATTTACAAAGGAAGTGGGGTCGTCAGAAAATGTCTGTAGCATGTCGTAATAGATTTCCTTGTTAATCATATATTTATTTTGCATATAATTTATGACTGCTCAGGCCTCTATATTCTCCATTTTTAGATTTGTCGCACACGTCTCAACTTGTATAGATATCACCTGCACGGAAACTATGGCAGAAATATTAATCAATTTTTCTAGATTTATAAGAAATGGTAGTGTGTTGCCACAGCAAAAATGTTCAGCTATGAATCTTCTTTCTAAGTGAGACTCGGAAATTTTGGAACAAACCTCGTATTTCTCAATTGCCATGTTTACGTGTTGTAGACTCCATTGTAATCCATTAATTCACTAATTAATATATTATGTGGAATATCCTCACTTTAGGCACGCAGACGGTATGGGACACAAAAATGAATGTCATTTGATATTCCAACACACAAATAAATATTATATGAGATTAAAAATAAAATCTGCATTATCAGAAATATAAGATGGCAGTCACTTCATACTTCTTAGTTCATAATTATTAATAATTTATTATCACTGTACATCTGTTCTAATAAACTTAATTAAAATACTTCGATATATATATATATATATATATATACCACAGTGAACATGAAGAAATATAATTTTAAGATATGCTATATATAACATGAACCAGCCTGTCGCATCTGAGTGTTGACTTCAATGTTCACTTTTATATTTACATGCGCTCTATCTCTGATATTGAGCACTTTATCCCACATACATATATTCCTTAAAATTATAATTTTTCCTATATATATATATATATATATATATATATATATATATATATATATATATGTGTGTGTGTGTGTGTGTGTGTGTGTGTGTATGTATATTATATCAGATGTTATTTATAGTGGATATATTTATTTGAAATTTGAAATAGACGCCCCGGTTTTATTTTAAGCAGTGTGGATTATATCTCTCCACTCGCATACAAACGCACACACGCCCCCCCCCACACACAGACACACAAAAATCGCTCAGAGGACGAAACACGTCGTAAAATAAATTTTCCTTTTTTTCTTTATTTATTTTGTCCTTTTACAGATTTACTCTACACTTTTTACACAGGCGTATATACATACATGTAGATAGATAGATAGATAGATAGATAGATAGATATAGGTCTTGGAGATTTCTTTATAGAAATTTATGCTGAAGAAATAATGTATATGTACCGTATAGAAGCTAATATTTTAATGAACATTTAAACATTTATATATATACAGTCCTGCTCGATAAAAGTGACTCACGTGATATTTG
>OZ038482.1:125307564-125340064 GCA_964036315.1 Acanthosepion esculentum | reverse complement strand
TCTGAGAATATGGCTTCAATTGGTCTGCAGACCAGGCATTGTGATCTCTGCACCACTTCAACCTCTTCTGAATGTTGCCAGTGGAGAGAAGAGGTTGCCTTACCGCGGCTCTTCCATGATATGCAGCTTTATGGAGCTCAAGACGGACAGTTTTAGTAGAAACTGGACTATTCAGATGATTACTCAACTCAACAGTCACTTTGGCCGCAGTAGACCGATGATTTATTGCCACCTTGCATTTCAATGCACGTCAGCCCCTGTCAGAAAGTTTGCAAGTCCGGTCGCATGAGGTTTTGCCCTGTTTCTCGAATTGCGTCATAGTTCTTGATATGGTAGCTCTTGAAAAAACAAATATTTCAGCAACCTTATTGATCGAGGCTCCTGCCATGCACGCTCAAATAATTTGTCCTTTTCCGAACTCGGAGAGGTCACGCATTTAGCTTAAATGTAACTAAATTCTAAAAATAAATAAGACAAAGACAGTAAATTAGATAAATAAATATATTCACAATAGATATAACCTCCAATTACGAAGTTTTAATTAAAGTTCTTAATATAATAAGTCTTTGAAACATAAGAGTGGAATTTGCACCTGTTTCAATTATTTTGTCCAACCCCTGAAAATCTACATTGGTTTCGCATGTATATATATATATATATATATATATATATATATATATATATATATATATATATATTGAACGATAAAAATTATTAAAAAAATTAATTAAAATCTTCAGACATACTGGGTTGTAGATTAATATTCTTATGTTTTTATTATTATTATTTCATTTAGATTCCTCGACTAGTTTCGGACAACATGGCTATCATCGGGAGAGAAAAAACTTGCTGGTAGCAGTAAACTACAGAAATATATAAATATATATATATATATATATATGTGTGTGTGTGTGTGTGTGTGTGTGTGTGTGTGTGTGTGTGGAACTGTTGAAAACTTCTTGGCCATACACACTTCCTAAAGTCTAACCAAATGACCAAACATCGCATTTTTTATGTGTTTATTTTTATTGCAGAACGGTTTCTTGTAGTAAGCGTGAATATTCAGAAATTTTTGGGCATATATATTGCTTAAAATACGCTACCGTTATTGAGAAAGAGGGTCCATTATCGAAGATTGAGAGTTCATATATATATACATATATATAGATGAAAATCTATATCTTCAGTCAATGGTTTAAATATTGCCTGCGATGTGGAAGCGACCCTCACCCAGCAGCAGGGATATCTATGTCCATCCTCTCTGTGTATATAATGTTCAAAATACTCTATTAGATGTTCTTCTCTATACATTTACTTTCGGGCACTTAACATCATTGGAATCCTTAAATTGGTTGGCGTGAAATATTCTGAAGCCTAGAGATTAATCAAACCACCCTGTTTAGTAATTTCACACGTTTTAAATTTTTAAATGATTATCCGGCCCCACATTTATGGCATAATGAGAAGAATTTCAAAACATCCAGTTAGTAAGACACCTCTTTGTATTAGGCGCCTAACGTCCAAATTGACACTAGCAGCTGATGATACGTAATTATTTGTTCTCTTAATTCCGCCTTGCGCTATTAGCCACTTAATGAATTAGACGCGTCTTAATTTAGTGGCGTCATGCTAAAGAAGATGAGAGACTCGTCCTTTGATCTCCATAACCATAACACACCTGGGCGTTGCTGCACATATTTGAAGTTCTCTTCAAGGATAAGCAAGGAATACATGTTTTAGTTAAAAGGATCCTTGCATCACTGGATAATCAAATAGTGTAAAATCTGCAAAAAGTCAATGGCGTGGTATCAGCGTACTATATTTTATTTTATGTACAACATATGCAATCATAGCTTTTCAAATGTTCTTTCTCTGTTACTCAAAATAAACTTTAACATGTTTCCATCATTCTTTGGTTCGTGCTCTCCGAGTCCGTTTGTGTGACGAATTAATCCCCCCACCCTCGCACCTTCCAAACACTCTCTCAAAGGCGGGATGTGTTAAGACTCTCGCTGCTCTATCGATACAAAAATGGAAAGTATTCGGACGAACAGCATTCTTTGATTCTGCAAACGTCTGACCTTCACGGCTAGGAACCGACATGCCACTTATATTGTATCAAACCACCCACCCACATTCCCACCTTTTACCAACGGTGAGATTTCAGTTTCACTCGAACAGCCTCTTCGTGAGAATCATTGCTCCGTGGAACATTCTTCCAAGAGGATATTTCCCCAATCACTACAATCCAAATCCCTTCATTATTATAGCAGTTGGGCGAGAGACCAACAAAACTCGTAATAACACTAGAGATGAACTGAATGCAAAGTTTATAGCAGCATTCACCAACTTAAAATAGGAGGCCGTCCAGAAGAGTTGCAGGAGATTCCGAAGTCGTCCGGAGGCCGTGGTTGAAGCCAATGGCGATTTTATCGAATAAATTTACTCTTCAGTATTTCAAGATATTTTTGTGTTATTTTTGTAAATATAACTGTTAAAAATATGTCAATATTATTTTCATTTTTTGCGTAAATTAGATGACAATTTATCTATCGCACAATGTGTGCGTGTTTCTTCATATATATATATATATATATATATATATATATATATATATATATATATATATATATATTCTAGAATTAGCGGAGATATCTTGACTATTTTTGCTGAGTTCTGTGGAACATTATCTCAACTGGATGTTTCCTTGATCACTACAATCGTAACCGGTTCAGGTCTAGAGCTAACTATTTTCTCCCCTTCTTATCCGTATACACTTCCTCTTAATTTTAACTCGCTGTTTCACACTGCTTCACTTTTCTACAGTATATTGTGTGAGTATTAGATTCTCTAGACTGTGTTTTCTCATATATCCCAGACATGTCAACTGTGACTTTCAGATTGTAAGTTAATACTTTATTTAAGTAATCTTCGTAGTTCGCATGAAAAGTCTATGTGGGGTGACCGTATCTGCGTCAAGAGACTGACGTCTTTTTCCTTCATTGTATGTTCATCATATTACACGTGTGCCTAATTGTATTAAAATCCGGCGGCATATTAGGCTAAAGTTAATGCAATCGAGTACTTTTAAAATTTGCAGCTTTTTAAACTATTGGTTCATTCGTGGATTGATTTGGTCCATGGCCAAATTCATCTTTTTTTAATTGCAAGTCTGTTTTTAAATATTGCTCCTTTATTTATTTTTGTAGTAATTTTGTTTATTTATCTTTTGTAGTAATTTTATTTTTTTCAAATTCATTCATCTTTTTAAAAAAGTGCACTCCAGACTATGTATGACACGAAAATTAAGAATTAAATGATATATCCATATGTTAAATGTTTTTGAAAACATCAGAGGCGTAAGTCTGTGGCATTACCAGACATTGTCAACAGACGGATAAATTTTTCATGTGTAGAAGGGATGTTGTCATTTGTGGTTGGCATAGTATGAAAGCCTTAAAATTTTATATTATATATTATGCGATATTATATATTTTATATATTATGTATTATATTATATACATATATATATTATATAACATTATATATTGTATATTATATGATATTGTATCGATTACTACTATGTTTGACACGCCTACATTTTTCTCAACTGTCAAATAATAAATACTAACTATCACAGGACAATTTACTGATCGCATTAACCACACTGAATTTTTCCTACTGTTAATTCACAAACATGCTTTTGTTACAAAATCACCGATTTGGTAATTTTTCATCCAATCAGATATTGTTTGTGTGCACTCGAAATTTCTCCCGCCATTGTCCTGGGAGCCTACCCATGGTTATATAAACCGGAATTCGTTCCAAAAATAGACAGTAGAAGCAGAACTCAGTAGAACTCAGCAACTGACACGCGTCTACACAGACTATTCATTCACGCACGCACGCACGCACACAGAACTTAAATATCATTCACCATCAGTTCTATGTAACAAGCCAAGTTGCAACAGCTCTGTTAGTTATATTTAATCCACAACTGATTTATTGCATGTTCTTCTGAAAACATAATTCTATCTAATACAGAACTTTGAACATTCTTTCAGAAAACTTGTTTATTTACATTTAATCTTTCAGCTAACAGTTAAAGGGAAACCACTTCTCCTATCTTATTGTTTCACACATTACAAAAAATGTTTTGTATTTGTTGATTTTAATATATATTTTATCGTTCAAACAAAAATCGGTTTTACATTGTTTTTTCTTTGATACAAAAATGTATAATTGTTAAATGCTATTCAACACGCAGCCACATCAACCTTTTCAACACAACAAGCATTTACAATATTATATATTAATATTATGATATGATATTACTATTAATATTATGATATATGATATGATAGTATGAAAGTCTTAATATTATATGATATGAATACTTATTCAAAACAAATAGATCATGCGTTGGCTGGTTGATTTTGTTCAAATGCATATCAATCTCGATTTAATGACGAAATCTAAATATTTTGAATACAATTGTAGGCCTACAGAACAAATTTAGTGCTAATCATTTTAGTATAAATAGCTGTTGCTAATAATTTTACTGTAAATATGTATTGTTGCTAATTTATTTATATCAAATATATTTTTGATATTTTTATTATAAAAATGTATTTTTATACTTTCATGAGGTTTTGTTTTTGTTTGTGGATTAACTATTTGCCCATAATTGGGAGCGTAACAGGTACTACTACCCTAGCTCAAGGTGGACATATGAACAAAAGCAATTAAGAAGTAGTTCCACACACCACAAAACCTCCAATCACCCAATCAGATGCCTTGCTGCCGGATATAGTTTATCGTGCATGCGTTGGTGGCATCCAATCTCTGTCACATCAAGTCTCTTCCTTGTCTGTGAATGGACTGTCTAAAATGAATTGCAATAGATATTACATAGCGGTCCATCGTACTTTAAGTTGTTTCTAATAAAACTAGCATGTTTCTTAATATCTGCTTAGTTTTCCGAATGCATGATTCGCTGTTCTTATGCATATTTCTTTTTTTTGGCACCTACTTGATTATGCCTTCCCTAATATGAGGTATGATCAAAAGGTGTCGCGACTGGTACTATAAAAATAAAACTACAACATATATCAATTGGGTATTTAATCTCTTCCGAAGTAGTCTCCTTCTCAAGTCACACCCTTTATCCACCCTCGTTTCCATTGGTAGAAACATTTTTGGAGCTCCTTTTTTGTGGTATAGAGCAGCTGCCTCGCCACATACTCTTGGATTTCACCGAAACGTTGAAATCTTTCAACTGGGATTTGATTGTTAGAAAATTTGGAAAAATCTCAAGGGGCGAGATCTCAGAGTCGTTCTCCGACCATGTGGTATTTAGACAAAAAATGCTGCACATACCATGGACCATGATGGAATTTCTGTAGTTTGAGACGAGCACACTCTAAACACTTTCCTTCCAAGCACTGCTATAAGCATCAGCTGGGAGCAAGAACGTGATACCTTAGTGTGTATGCATAGCAGCGTTCAAGGTCAATCAAGCGGCTTCAATCTGCGTGTTTTAACTCTGTTACCATAGCAACTGTAGCGATACATTTTTTGTCATATTTCGTGCATAGCCCTCACATTAGCCAATGTGAGAAAAATAAAATGTAGCAATAAATTTCGCGCCAACAGAAACAAATTATGGATTAATGTGATAATTCTTCTTTTAACAACGGTCGACCCCCAAACTCTAGAAGTCAGAAGACAGATGGTGACATCAGCATAGATGAGGTAGCAAGAATCTTGTAGAAAGTTCTCCAGATTTAATGAAATTTATTGCCACTTCATTCTCAGCAGTGCTTACTATAAACCTCTGAGATCAATTGATTGATTGATTTGTTTTATGGCTTATCAAACCTCTGCAGGTTATTTAAAGCCATAATATATATTTTTAGATTGTTTGACTTTTTAGGAAATAATAATAATTTTCTGATACATCTGCTACTAATTAACTCATCGTTGGGGAGACAAAGTGAATTCATACAATGTATAAGGGTATTTGCACGTAAATGAATATAACAAACCCAATTCTAACTGGAACTTGGTTCCCAGATTTCCAATTCGGAGCCGTTATCCAATAAACTATCCGTACAGTCACGCTAACCAAGCCTGGTATTCCTGTGCGGTCATCCATCTAGGTACTAATCAGGTTCGGCGTTTCTTAGCTTTGCTGACTTTACAAGAACTCATGTTTCAACGTAATACTGCTTTAAGTGGTCTGAAATGAAACTCCAAAAATTAACGCGTCACAATCAAGAACAAAAAAATAAAATTACGCATATTTACTCCGAATGTATTATATTTTTCTGAAATTCATGAATGTTTTTTTATAGCAAAGGAAATATGACTTCTGTATTGAATATACAGTCTTTAAGCACATAGCATACTATCTATAAACACATACTCGCATATCTGGGCCTTTAAACAAGCTAGCATAAAGCTGTTATCGCCTATGAATGAAAGAACTCACCCATGCCATTGATTTTTTTCTCCTGCGCCAAATACAGCAAGCAACATAGACTACTGCTCTAAAACTATTGTTAAAAATCTGAATATTTTACCGAGCTAAAATGAAAACATATTTATTAATAATCGGTATTTGGTGTGACCACCTAGATTTTCAATTACTAGAAATTTTTGAAACACGCTTACGTGTGTTGAAATCCCCACGGTATATGCTATTATTGAAATTATCGCTAATATTTTTGTTGAGATTTACAAACTCTATGTTTCATTCAATCTCGCAAACCAATGGAGGAAATTTGAATAAAATGATTTGTTTGGAAAACACTTTAACCAAAAACGGTTTAATAATTAATTTAATTTTCGTGGGCTTCATGATAAACAATATTTTTAAATAAAATTTCTTTTTAACAACGAAGAATAGATTCTTAGAAATTTTTACTCTTGAGAATGCAGCATAAAACTGGCCATGCGTAAATATTTCTTCTGGAGCCAAATTCCGACGTTTTGAAACATTTGCCCTTGTGATTTGTTTATAGTCCTCGAAAACGCAGACGGAACCGGAAACTGGATTCTTGTATAAGTAAAAACTTAGTGAAAATATGCAAAAAACAATATTGCATTTTTTTAAATAAGTTTTTGTTATTTTAATCATTAAGTTGTTTTTAAGTTTGTGGGAGTATTTTTTAAGTTAACTTTTATTTTTTCAAAAAAATTAATGTAAATTTATTGTAATAAACTACCAACCCTAGTAAAACCAACTGCACTTTGAACCCCCTTTCCTGGTTAAACTTCTCCCCCAAATTTAGTTTCGATCGGTCAATGTAATTTCGAGTATGTGACAGAAAGACGGACTAAGGGAAAGCAAATATATTTATGTGTAGCCCCACTGTATCGATGACGACACTGAATTCGTGAGATTTTTACAAATATTTACCAAAATGATTGTACGCATTCTTTCAAATCTCATAACCGATTTAATGTGTGGTGTCCGTACGCGTGCCTTGAGACTCTCGCATTTCTTCTTCCTTGTTCAGCATATTTCTCATGTGCTCAAATACTCATAAATCCGAGGAAATGCTAAGCTAATGTTAGTGCAATCCAGAAATTTAAAATGTTAAAACGTAAGAAATTGTTGTTTTATATGTAAAATGATTTCGATCATTATTATGTTGAAACTCAACACTTCCATAGGCTTTCAGCAAAGGCAAATATGTTTTTATTCAGTATATTACAGTAATATTTAATATGTACGATTCCGACGATGAAATACAACTCATGTGTTCCAATGTGGCTCATAAAACATCCTATCATGACGTATCATCCATTATATTTAATTGACGTTGACAAAAGTTTTTCTTATAAACATCGCCATGGCAACGCTACTCAGTGAACTTCATCAGGGCCAAATAGATTAATTTGTATATGATTACAATACATATATTCCAAAAGGTTGAATGTTTTCGGCTCATTCCTCTGTGCTACCTTGCTACTGTCTTGCAGGCCGCCGGATTCGCACCCGACTTCTGCCGCTGGATTAGCCTCCTGTATCGCTCCCCCAGTGCTGTGGTACAGGTGAACGGAAAGTTGTCGGGCGCTTTTGTTCTGTCGAGGTCGGTTCGTCAGGGTTGTCCGCTGTCGCCTCTCCTTTATGCTTTGGCGTTGGAGCCTCTCCTTCGCCGGCTGAAAGACGAGACGTGCAGTCCGGCCCTACGCGGGATCGCCGTTCCTGGAGGGACTCGAGCCAGGGTTTCCGCGTACGCCGATGACGTATCTGCTTTTGTGTCGTCCCGCAGCGACATTGAGGCGGTACAGTAGATGCTTGATCTGTACAAGAAGGTGACAGGGGCCAAGATAAATCGCGACAAGTCGTCCGGCTTTCGGTTAGGTGCCTGGAAGGGGCGTGATCTTCCAGGCCGCTTCGATTGGACGGACGGTCCTGTCCGCATTCTTGGAGTGTAGTTTGGACCCGACCTCCAGCTGGAGAAGAATTGGTCAGAAGTACTAGCAAAGGTCGATTCTGCCGGTAAGACTTGGAATCGACGGAGGTTGTCCGTGAAGGGCAGGGCGGATGTGTGTGTTACATACATTTTCCCCCTGATTCTTTATCGATTGTCAGTACTTCCTCTCTGTGAGGCCCACATGAAGGCGGTCGAGCGATCGCTTGCCTCCATTTTATGGAGGGGACGCGGGAACAGGGTCAACAGACGAGTCTGCACTAAACGTCCGTGTCATGGGGGGCTGGGAATGCCACACTTGATGAGTCACATCGATGCCTCGGTTGGCTTTCCTACGTCGCGCATTGACTAGAGGAGATCCGATTCTGGAGGGGATTGTAAGGGACGCTTTCCCTGGCCTTACCATCAGCCCCCCCCCCATCTCGAGGGTTGAGCGCCGTCGTAAACCCCGGGATGAATCGCTTTTCCTCCGCAAGTGTCGGTTAGCCTTGAAGGCTATTCCGCAGTCCAGTGACATGTCACGGCCTAGGAAAGTCTTCTATCAGGGAATAGTGGAGGGGCGCGCGAAGGATTACCTACGTGATACGCTCTGCTTTTCGGAAGAGGAGTATCGCTCCTACTGGTCTTGGGCGCCAGCGGCGGATTATCTCAGTAACCCTGAGTTTTCGCTTACCTGGCGATTGGCTCGGAATCGGCTGCCTCTCAACGACAAGGTTTTCATATGGGGCTTGGCGGATTTGCCAGACTGTGAACGGTGTGGCCTTGGTTTAGAAGAAACGGCTGCGCCCGCCTTCTACCATTGCCCCCGGGTCCGCCCCTTATGGGACCATGTCGGCGAGCTGACGGCTCGTCTCGCTCCCGAAGATCTCGTGTCCATTGATCGCGCATACAGGTGTGACAATGTGTCGCCCCGTATTCCGGGGTGAAACGAATGGTGTTTCTGACGCTGCTAGCCACGGCTCGAATGGTGATAAAGACGACGCGCACGGAGGAAGTCTTGCGAAGCAATCGTCTTTCGCATCAGGATCTAATCCGATTCTTTGATCATCAGCTCAGGATGAAGATTAGAACTGATAGAAAATGATTGCAATCGACAGTCTTCAGCGAAAAGTGGGTAAAAGAGGTGAGCTTGTTTCGTTTGAACGGGGCTAGCCTTGATTTTCTTTTCTAGGTCAACGTAAGTCACATCGGGGTGGTTTCCTGTGGAACCCTCCCCTTGGTTAGGTTAGACAAGCTTAAGTGTACCTAGTTAATGTGAGTAAGTGTTGTTCCCGGCTATCTCTTTAGTTGTGATCCATGTCGAGATTCCCAACCTCCCCAGTTTGTTTTGGCCCCCTTTTATCTCGATTGGGTCAGCCTTTGATTTCCCCATGTCCGTGTTATTTTATCTCTCTCCCCACTCCCTTAGCGAGAGTGCTTCTTGATTTTGCCCTATGGGCAGAATACAGCGGCCTCTCTGTTTTGAGGGTTGGACGGGCCCTACTAACATAAATTGTTTAGTTTAAAATTTGTTGAATTTTTGTTTGTTATTGAGTTCATCTCCCTCCCCTTTCATCGTTTCATTATTAGAATTTTAATGTATTGTTATCATCATCCAATTTTTATGGTGTGGGGCGCGTTTTTGTAGGTTCCCCTTGTCAGGATGTGGTATTATGGTGTAAGAAGGATTGAATGGTGACGGACGAGTTCTTGTGGTGAATGTGTCAATTGTAATGTATGAATGGGTCGCGAATCTGATTAGCTAGGTATAGGATAGTTAGTTACGACCAGCCTTTATCTCTCCACTTTTTCGGCCTTGTGCCACAATTTCTGTGTCTTCAGAAATAAATCTCATTCCTCTGTGCAATGATTAATCGGGCCTCTTTGTGTCAGGATTTTGTAGAGGTTCTGTTCACGTTCATTGCACGAAAATCTTTACCTCATTAGTGACATTCCGCAGCTTGATAAACAAATCCCTTTTTTATTTCATCTTGCATGGGCGAACCGATCTCTTTGGTACACCTCGGACATTTGCATTTTCTTATTAAACTGTAAAAATAGGTTTTAATACCAGCAATACATTTTTTTATAAAAACTTATTATCAACAATACATTTTTGAAAGAAAAAAAAACATTACCAGCATTACATTTTTGAAGAAAAATATATCACCAGCAATAAAAAATCTTGTCGTCAATAAATAACCCATTGATGTTGATATACCGTAAAACCAAACCAAATCTTTTCCGCTTTTTGTATATTATTTCCACCTGATTCAGTAATTGAACGTATATCCATTACATGGGACTAACTCCAATACCCACTTGATCACCGTCGATCAAACGAGCAGAGGATACGTGACTGCAACGCTATGTTTATAATAAAATTTGTAATAATCAAAATTTGAAGAGCTCAAATAAATTAATGTATATTGACAATTCCACGTCGCAAAAATAAACTAAAAAAATATGAAAAGCAGTCCGAACCAACCATAACAACTTATAATGAAAATAAAAGTTTCAGTAATTCATTATATTAGGAACGATTGTGTAATGAGTATAGTTGGTTAAAAATGAGATACTATCACTTAATGAACAGGAAGTGAAACAATATACTCTTGTTTAACATGAACGAACAAGTACTGGCATGACACTGATCAGATGTTTCATATCAACCAAAATATTGGAGATCTGAATATGGCCAGATTGGATGGGGTCGAAGCTTTGTGTCTTTAATAACATATATAATAATTAAAAGTGAGGAGAATAGTTTGAATAAATATGTTGAAAAGTCCTGTTCATATATATATATATATATATATATATATATATATATATATATATATATATCTCAAGTATGTGGTGCAGTTCAATTTACGTTACATGAATCATTCATACAAAAAGCAGATAGTGAAGTTAATGATGTAAATGGCAAGAATCACTCTCGCAAACAATTTTTAATAAAATACGTTAACCTCGAACCCGTTGATGAATGTTATGATCCCTGTTTATAAATTCCAGTTGTATAAGGTTTTTTTTTACTACAAGCTTTCGATTGTTCATCCAATCATCGTCAGGTATAGAAATAGATATGTCTTTTTTACATCCAGGTAATAACAGGACAACGATAGTTAATTTATATATATATATATATATATATATATATATATATATATATATATATATATATATAATACAAAACAATTTTTGTAATTTCTTTTTGCCTTAAGATGTGCGTCTTAGACAAAATCTTACTTCTACCGCAGAAGATTCGCATATGAGTCGAATAAGTAATACACCCTTAATATTTCTTAAACTGTTGTTCCCCAATTCAAGGCGCAAGAGACACTGAGTGTAGACGGTTACAGAATGAAGTGTATATTATGACGATATGTAGGAGAAATAACGATTGACCTGAAACTTGAAGAGATTACCATCGTAGCGACCGTGGGAGCGTCTTCTTCGAAGTTTTTGAACAAAGCAATAGTTTAGGAATAAACTGTCTGAGTCGACTTTCTTCATCATCAATGGGATACAAATGGAATGACGATGAATTCACCTTCCGTAAATGGTATGGTGAGTCCTAGTTGAGAAGCTGAAAGAACTAAGGAATGTAGCTAGTTCCGACATTCTGCGATAGGAAAACATATCCTGAAAATATCAGAACCTTAGCAAGGGGTTTGCAACATTTCCTGGGTAAGCAGTTATAGAGAGGAAAAGTATTTATTCCCCACAAGGCCGGATGATCGCTTTCGAACTCTGGAGGGGGTTATTTGCCAGCTTCAGCGCAGATATGGCTGCAATATTTCATTTTTGGCCAAATTTAACTCTTGTATATATAAAGCCTAATAAGAGTATTAATTGTAGAATGTTACAAGATGCCGACTATTTTTCTAGATTTCTTTAGCAACGGATCGTATATATGTTGTATTTAATGCTTGAAGTAAGCTTGACTCCGATGAGACCTTCAATAGAAGGAACCTCGTTGCGTGTTCAAACATTCGTCATGAAAAAATACAGGGCCTGTCCGGTGATGATGAGACATGATAAAAGTTAGAAAAATATACTTTCTTTTTTTAATTGTAAAATTGCTTGGATCGTAAAGTCAGGGTAATACGCCCACCCCAATTTAGTTACCAACCCAGAAAAGCCGAGAGGTTTTGTCAAAAAAAAAATGCCTCTTATAACGTAAAATATTATACCTCTTTATACCATAAAATATGATAACACCTCAACACTGTGCAAAATTGAGAAAGCGCAGTTTAACAAGAAATTAAGTTCTACTGTCTTCCATATGTGCCACGTCCCACCAGTAGATTAGCAAGCCTGGTTATCCACAGCTTGATTTCTTGTAAACTGTTAATTGCCATCACTGTTCGTGGGAAAATTGTTTGATATAAAATCATTAAGAAAATCACTGAAAAAACATATCTGAACAGGTAAATACACAGACACGGACGGGCGTGCGCGCGCACACACGGAAGGTAAAGTCTCCGTCCCTACTTATAATAATACCGAATGCCTAGTTTATTCATTTATTCTCCCACACTAAGCATACGCAAACAACTTTAAGTGTATATTTGCTTGTACAAATAAATAAGATTCCAGGTGTGTTATGGTGGAACACACCTAGTCTATAGATAATAGACTGTCCCACCTAATATAAGTAGGAGACATTGAGGGTCGACTGGGCGTCGAATACGAAAGTAGTCAGCTACCACAACTAGATTACTCTGCGTAATACTTATTATAGCAAGTTCCTAACGTTTTTGTACGTTGAATCTATTTAGGACCGAATTTAGTCCAAATACAGTTTCCACTGCGGAAAGTTACTCGACAACAAGGTGTAAGCAAGCATTAAAAGGTTTAAGGATCTAAGTTCGAGCGTCAGTTTAACACAGTCTACAGGATTCAAATATCGGTTCAGTCCCTGGGACGGGTTGTACATACTCAAACTCAGTTACGCAGAGACATGAAAAGTGGAGCGACAACAATCTATCCTCATCTGCACTTCATTAAATGAAGGATTCTGAAGACAGTCTCTGGATGTTACCCGGATCTTGGAACACCTGAAGAAGGACGAAAACAGTAGAAGCATTTTGCAAATATTAAGAAAATTTGAGCATGTTCGCTAGACTGTAAATATTGCGAATAAGGATAAACCCTCTTCACTGAAACAGACACAATCATGGGCCTCCATATTCGAGCATGTTTTGTGACTTACATCAACAAACGTTTGCACTCTTTGACACCCTTGTCCAAATTAATTGAAACAAAACGTATAATTCCGTTATTATTAACTTTTTTTCTTATGAAATAGGACCTAGAGCACGTGTTAGTACTTCGTATCTCCATTCCACGGAGTCGTTCCTTTCAGATAAACCACAGATGCTCGATTGGTTTTAAATCAGAGTTTAAGGGCCAGTTTATAGTACTTTGATTTTCTCACTGGTAAGGCTTGCTTGTGCGTCCGTGCAGCGTTCCAATTTTTGTACGCTTCCTTGGAGTAACGTCCATCGCAGACAATGGTTGTAGGACAACTAATCAACAGTGGAGACAATAGTTTCTGGGCGTGATAAAAATCTGATGCAATCAAAGATCACGCATTATTTTTCAAAGCCAAAAAAATTTCCTTATACACCCCGAAAATAGATCCACATGACTGCAAACCACTGTAAATGACCTAATCAGAGAAAAAATATAAATCGATTACACCCTGTCATTCCAGTGGGTCTAAAACTGACCGTAAGGTGAAAGAAAAGAAACTAAATCGGTTGTTTCAATTAATTTTCACAAGGGTGTAGATGCAGAAGGATATACGCTTTCATTAACTCGGTCGCTTGGTTTTACTCCTTCGTTGAAACACTCGTAATTACCTCAAAAATCATTCATAACTTTTTATCTTTTCTCGGTTTATTTCATACTCTTTTTCTCTTTCTATTCTTTTCTTTCTTCTACACCAAATTCTTTATGCGCCGTGCTATTTGACTCTTCCACTTCCAGTTATATTTTTCTCCACTTCATTCATAACTATTTCTTCTTAGCCTCTCACATATTCATAGAAATTCTTTTGAATTATTTCTCTTCCCTTCTTTTATTCACGCTCTTCCTTCACGCTTTCTTTATTAAGCACTGACTTTTAATATTTCGATCTGAATCTTTCCTCTCTACTCGAATTCCTTTCTCTCCTCTGCTTACAACCTTATTGACAATTTAATGTGAAATTCATATTTTCTCTTTTTTGTCCTCATTCCATAGTTTCACTTCTCTTTTTCTCTGTCTGTCTGTCTGTCTGTCTTACACATATTTATTGTCCATCATGTTTACCATGACAGAAAAATGGATAGAAATGCATAACTTCATCAGAGAATTAAGGAGTGGCACAAATGTTTCCTTATTTATTTATTTATTTTTATTTTTTTGGTGGACAAGAAATACGTAACCAAATATGAAGAAACATTTTCAATGAAAAATATACAAACCCATTCAAACGCAAATTATGAGGTAGGGACCAATCAAAACGTACATGTGTCGTCCACCTCCCAGACCAACATTCAACATTGTAAAAATTATTTACCCACAGGGGCTCAGATTTTGCGTCGATATCAGATCGTGTTGTTTTTTTTTGTTTTTTTATCATCATCATGCTGATATAATGACTATAATTATTATTTCTTTTTTCGAATATTTATTTTCTTTTCTCATTCTTATCAGTTTTCTTTCTCAACTTTTTTAAGAATTATTAATTCTTTTTCATATTTTCTGTCTTCCTATCTATTATTCCTGTCGTTTCCTTGTCAGACCGCTATTTTTTTTAGTCCATTTGCCTTCCCTTTTTTCTTTTTTCTCACGCCATATCGTTACAAATTTTTCCTCCATCTTCATTCAATCTTTATTTCATTCATTTTCTCTTTCTACGCCTTTTACTTATTTATTTTTTCTCCATCTTCTTTCTTTCTTTCTATATACGCCATTTTCTTTCTACTTTATTCATTTTCTTTCTTTCTACGCCATTCGCTTTCTTACTTTTCCTTCATTTTCAATCATACTTTCTTTCCATCGTTCTTTTTTCTGCGCCATTTTCTTTCTTACTCTTTATTCCGTCATATTTCATTCTTCTTTTCCTTCGTTCATTCTTTCTCTCTTTCTTTCATTCTTTCTTTCTTTCTCTCTTTCTTTCTTTCTTTATTTCTGTCTTTCTTTCTTCCCACGCCATTTTCTTTCTCACTCTTTATTCCATTTTCTTTCTTTCTTTCTTTCTTTCCACACCATTTTCTTTCTTACTTTTTAGTCTAACTTTCTTTCTGCTCTATCATTGTCCTTCTCTCTTTCATTCCTTTTCTTTTTTCACATTCTGTATTTACAGTTCCAAAAGTCTTTTCATCCAAATTCCATGTTGCCTGTACTTCTCCACATTTGCCTGGAGCGCGTGATGCCACCAGCCACATTGTCAGATTATGTAATATTCACCTAAATACTTTAAATTATTTGATTATCCGCCGGATATGTCTTTCAATATTAATAGAAACACAAACATCGTTTGTGAATAAAACGTTTATGTAAATGGCCGTCGAATTAAAATAAACTGACATTACTGAATTCATACTTGTAAAATACAATCAAATCAGAAATGTCGATCAACCCTTTTGATTAAATGTTGGTTGGATTAAAACAAGGTCGAATTACTTTCTTTCTTTCATTCTTTCCTTTTGTTTGTTTCTTTCCCATTTGATACATTTCTCTTCGTATTCTTTCTTTCTTGTTCTTTTCTTTATTTTCCATCTGATTGATTTCTCGTCCTATTCTTTCTTTATTTATTTATTTCTATCACCCATTCTTTGCATACTTTCAGTTTCCCTCTTTCATTCGTTTTCCTTCCGTTTTTCTTTCGTTCGTTTTTTTTGTGTCTGTGTTTGTTTGTTTTTTTTTCTATTTAATTAATTTCTCTTCGTGTTCTTTCTTTCATGTTTGTTTCTCTTTTCCTTTTAATCTGATAGATTTCTCTTCCTATTCTTAGTTTTCTTTCTTTCTTCCTGCACCCATTCTTTTCTTAAATTTACTTACCCGTTTGACTCTTTCTTTCGTTTTTTTCTTTCTTTTTTCTCTCTTTCATTTTTGTTTCTTTGCCTGTTCTTTTTCCATTTGATTGATTTATCTTCCTATTCTTTCTTTCTAGCGAATATTATTTTAAATTCATTTTTTTTCTTGTATTATTAAAATTTGCCGTCTAATTCACTTTATTCAATCCTTGTCATAACTGCTCAAAGTCATGGGAATTCTTTGAAATCTTATAACCGTTTCCATGATCATTAGCATCATCTTTGTCTGGTAAGTATCCTCCGTCTGAATGCCATTTCCGTCACCTTGTTATCAAATTTTAACTTTCCTTCACCATTATTTCCTGGCCAATGCAGCCGACATCTATTTTCACTTCCTTCCTCGACCTCGCCTTTCTAAACTGTCCGATTACCTTCACACTAGATCACACCAGAAAATACAGCTTCAGTTCTCACTCCCGATTTTATTTTCTTGCGAGCTCTTTCTCACAAAGCTTTCTACTGTAGATGGAGGCCACGTATTTGCAAAACTGCTCGTCTCTTAATTACCTGTCATTGCTAACCAACCAACAGTAAAATGGCACAGTCGTCCTTCATTCATCCGGCCGGCGGCGTCTGTCACTGCATTTTTGATTGGTAAACATCAATTTCGTAAATGGCATTCACGTCTTCACCAATGATATGGATTTTTCAGGCCAGAGTAAGGGTAGAGGGAATATAAAATCTTTGAAAAAAAGGTTTGCAGAGGAAGGACACACTGAGGGCAACGGAACGTGACAATGTGTTGTTATTTTTTTTTTCGATGTTTGTTATTCACTCTCCCCATTTCCGCTGAATCCGTACTTTCACTTTCACTTTCACTTTTAACCTGAGATTTTTCTTTCTTCTTTATATTTAATTTCTTTAAATTCTTTCTTTTTCATATATTGATACATTCCTTTCTTTTTTATGCCATCTATTCTTCATTTGTTTTTACTTTATTTTTCTAATATCTTTCGTTCTTATTTCCTTATATAGGTTATATTTTCTCTTTTTTCTCAGTTTTTTTTTCTCTCCCAATATTCTGCTTCATTTCACTCTCAATGTTCTTTCTTTCTTTCATTTAGCATTCTATTTATGCGTCATGTTCCTTCAGGGTGTGGCTGATCACGGCCCTCCAAAACTTCGGATCCTCTGTGACTCTATCCGTTGTTTCTCTACTTACTATTATTCAAAATCCATGTTCTAACCTCCAAAGAATCAAGCTTCTTAGATATACTACGAGCGGCTTTATTCTACCTCTCTTGCCTTCAATATGTTCTACGAGTGTCAAAGTCATCAAGCTATCATTCCTCTTTACACCTCCTGGAAAATAGAACTGCCTCTTTCCTCGGTATAAATATCTATCTATCTATCTTTTTCTTTCTTTCTTTTTCTTTCTTTTTCTTTTTCTTTCATTCTTTTTCTTTCTTATTTTTTCTTTCGTTTTCTTTCTTTCTTTCTTTCGTTTTGGTGCGTATTTTCTGCTGTTTTCATTCTTTACTTTCTTTCTTTTTCTTTCTTTATCTTTCATTCTTTTTCTTTCTTCTTCTTTCTTTCTTTTTCTTTCTTTCTTTTTCTTTCATTGTTTCTTTCTTTCTTTCTTTTTGGTGCGTATTTTTTTGCTGTTTTCATTCTTTACTTTCTGTATTTATCTTTCTTTTTCTTTCATTCTTTTTCTTTCTTCTTCTTTCTTTCTTTTTCTTTCTTTTTCTTTCTTTCTTTTTCTTTCATTCTTTCTTTTTTTCTTTCTTTTTGGTGCGTATTTTCTGCTATTTTCATTTTTTACTTTCTTTCTTTTTCTTTCTCTTTATTTCTTTCTTTCTTTTTCTTTCTTACTCTCTTTCTTTATTTTTGGTACGTATTTTCTGCTGTTTTCATTCTTTACTTTCTTTCTTTTTCATTGTACTATTTAATTGCTTCCTTTCCATTTCAGATTTATTTCATTTTTGTCTATTTAATTTCAGTTCGACTTACGGCCGTATAACGTCGAAACACCAGTCCTAGAACTATCAGCGAATTTAAGCCGGGTCAGTACATATGTGGGTAATTGTTTGGGAATAACAGGTGCAGTAAACTTGGATGTGCAGGTGGTGTAACGCATAAAAGCTCAGAATTGGAAAACGGAGAGCCGAGATTCAATTACAGTTGGGTTCTTTATATTAACTTATGCTCGTAAATACTCTTGCCATAAGTATCCATCGATCCTTACTCCCCCAGCAATGGGTTAATGAGTAGAACCTGTATCAGTACAAATCATCATTATCTAAAAAAATAATCTTACAATCTAAAAATATTTTATGGCTTTAAATAACTTGCAAAAGGTTGATAGTCTACAAAAACAAACACATCAATCAACTTCGATTCATTTTTTGCCGATACCTCTTTCTTGACATACCCGTCTGTATTTCCTGGAGAGATCAATCATTACTTTTCCCCTTTTATTTTTGATTATACATTTGAATGACTTAAAGATTTGCTTTAATTTCTTTTTAATCTTTCCATATTCAAATATTTTATTAATATTTTTCTCTGTTAATTCAATTCCATTTTCGATTGTACATTATTATGAATGGCAGCCGATGTCCAAAATGACCCTAAGTCCGTTGTTAACTGGGGAAAAAATTTCTAGTTATTTTTACCCCACCAAAACTAAACTTCTATTCATTAATCATATGAGAGACCCCAGCCTGCTTTCCATCATCATGTGTAATGCTAACCTCCAGAAGAGAGACTTATTGCGCCTACTCAGACTGACGTTCTCAGCTGGCATGCAGTAGAAAGACTATATTGAATCCATTGCTAGGTCAGCTGCTAAGAATGTCTGTTCAATGTGTCGTGCAAAACAATGTTTCTCTTCATAATATATCATATATATATATATATATATATATATATATATATATATATATATATATATATATATATATATATGTGTGTGTGTGTGTGTGTGTGTGTGTGTGTGTGTGTGTGTGTGTGTGTGTGTGTGTGTGTGTGTGTGTGTGTGGGTGGGTGTGCTATTCTTCCATGCTTTGAATATTGCCCCCACATATGGTTTGCTATTTGCCTTGAGCTCCTTGATAAAATCCAAAGAAGAATCCGCAATATTATCGGTCCTAAGCTGGCATCTCGGCTTCAGTTACTCTTCCACCGTCGTAAGCTTGCCTCTCTGTGTCTTTTTTTATATAAATATTCATGGTAATCTTTCGGATGAGCTCTTCTCTATGGTACATAGACATTTTGAATTTAAGCACAGTACTAGACTGGCAACGAGATCTCATCAGTTTACAGTAGATTCTATGCTAACAGTTTCTATTCCCGCACTTCTCGCTTGTGCAACCCCCTTCCAGCTCTATGCTTTCCAGCCAACTTTAATCTCCAAAAATGTAATTTCAATCTCAATCTCTATCTACTATCCTTCTGATTACTCTTTTCTCTTCATGATCATTAGTAATGTTTCTGTTCCTAATGTAGCTACACTTTGTAACCCTTTTTGTTTTAATGGCTTTACTGACTTGCTTTGAGTGAAATCCATTTAAACATCCATTATTTCCCCTTATATAAATTGCTTTGGTTATTTCGTCGTAGCTAATGTATATTTTATCTGCGTACACATGTCTTGAAGTGTACTTTTCATTTCTTCATTTGTTTCTTTTCATATCGACAAAAGCAGACCCTCAAAAGCTCAGATAATCTGATTGTTTTCTTGAAAATAAATGACATTTAAAATTCGATTCAATGATCTTCGTGTTTTAAATAACCCGATAACTTCATCAAGTTTTTATTTTATTCTCGTATAATAGTTTTCTTTTTAATATAACATGTTCCGAAATAATTTTGTTAAGGCCTCTTACGTTTTTTTTTTAAAAAAAGCCTAACCAGTAAAAATAATCGCGCAAATACAGTTTCCCCATTAAAATAAACATAAGGATCTTAGAATAATCTTCATTTTCATCTTAGCACACTGCTACAGAAATGGGACATTGGTTGAGGATAGAATTAACTCCAGTTGTAATGGTTTGCAATGCTAACTCCATGGTGAACCCCATTACCTAAAGTGTATGCCGTCATTTTCTCAGCTGAACTTAATCTATCCCATGTCTACATACCTTGAGGTACACGGTGAAAACTGTTCTCTTTATACAGTCTATCATAGTCGATCCTCATTGGTGCAACTACACTTGTGCTTTTGGTCCAAATTAGTTAAGGTTACAAAAAAATACTTTTATTATGTACCTTACTATTTGGAGCAGCGTTACCATCTTGGTTGTCATACTAATAACATTTCAGTAGTTACACTTACCGGTCTAATAGGGATGTCTGTCAATCGAACTCGTTAACCTCATTAGAATTTCGACTCGAGAAAGCCACAAGTAGATTATTCTTATTCTGTTTAGGGGACATTTTACATCAGTTGTTCATAGTCAAGTGGATTAAACCATCTGGTTCTTGAGAATTGTAAGTTCAGTCCCTGGGAATAGTATTGCTGAAAAGTTTTCGGCTCAAAATTCAGAGAATTCTACGAAGCACGAAGGCAGCTACATGCAGAAGGCTAGAGGTTACAACAGCAGAAAATTACCGGTGCCAATAACAAAATTTTATAAATACGAAATAAATAAATAAATAAATAAATAATAATAATAATAATAATAATAATAATAATAATAATGATGATGATGATGATGATGATGATAATAATAATAATAATAACTGACGCAAACAGAGTACTTTCAACGATATGAAATGGTTATTTTATACATATATTAATCAATATATCGCAGGTTCAACCTCCCTCACAAAGCGAATTGGTGGGAATATAAACCACTTCAAGTTTTCCACAATGTGCATAAGGGCATATAAGGAACCCAAGTCCGGTCTCCGATTCCAAATTTAGTGCTGCCATCCATTACCCTAACCACACAGCTTACAGCACCCCAAGCGGTCACCTATCTACGTATTGACTAAGCTCGACGTTGCTTAACTTCGGTGATCATACAGGAACTAGTGTTTTAATGTGATGCGGCCGTCAGCTCAGACCGATATGGATATCCGCGCAAATTGACCAGAAATAATTGTGGAAAATCATGTTGAAAACGCTTGTTTTCTTACAGATGTTTGCTGTCCATGCGGAGAAAAAATCGTTTGCGAAATTAAATAAATGATAGGACCTAGAGATAGAAATCAGTAGAATATGGCGTCTTAAGACAATAACATGACTTGTTGCAACTGGGGTTTTAGAATGATACCAAAAGGAACAAACAAACAGATGGAGCAAATCCCTCATCGCTATAAAATATATGAACCGCAAAAGAAATCTACGCATGCGTACTTCTCACAGCTTACATAAATTTCTCTCGAAGCAATGACCACAATTATATATTTTATTACCCATTCCTTGGCATATCATCGGTTTGCATATTCTGATATAAAACAAACCTTTTCTCTTGAAGTATGTTTGAGACTTAAGTAAAGTCAAATAATAATATTAATATTAATAATAATAATAATAATAATAATAATAATAATATTAATAATAATAATACAATACTTGCTAACTAGAAATTATAAAGCACACATGCTAAAATATTGTGTTAGCCCAAAATGCAGATTCTGTGATAAATATCCAGAAACAAGTGATCATCTTATATCAGGTTTCACGGTATTGGCACCCATTGAATATAAAACCCGTCATGACAGAGTGGCCCATATCTTCACTAGAAAATCTGTAACTTCTACGGGAAAGAAACTGAAATAAATTGGTATGAACACCACTCAGACCCGCTTACGAAGATAAGACCTGTTACAATTTTATGGGACTACACAATACAAATAGAACAATCAAAGCGAATCGCCCACACAATATACAAGGACCTTGAAATCGAAATCTCAAAATTTTTGCACATTGGTACTTCAACAATCCCTGTTGTAATTGGAGCCCTTGGATTGGTTGGAAAAGATTCCAGTAGAATAATTGAAGGGATCCCTGGAAGCCTATGCCTTAAAGAGATGAAAAAATTGTTCTCACGAGTACAGCCTACACCTTGTGAAGGTCTTTATCTATGTAAAATATGTGTGTGCGCGTGTGTGATTTTTTTTCTAATTTTTGGTCATTGAAAAATGTCATGATGCCATTTTTAAGCTTAGGTCTCTGGGCGGGACCCGGAATGAAATATGTACACATCAGAAATCAAAGGAAATAAAGTAATAATAATAATAATAATAATAATAATAATAATAATAATAATAATAATAATAGCAATAACAATAATAATAATAGCAATAAGAAGAAGAAAGAAAGAAAAGCAAATACAATGTAGCAAAATGCAAAAATGATGTCAAGATAATCATCTTCATGCTAAATACTCTACCTGTACGAAAGAAGTTGTTGTAAACAAACCAAGTACCCATCAGTGATTACGTAGTGCAGAGTTAAAAGCTGAGACCGAAGGTTCCATTCTTGCTCCACAGGACGGCCTGCTTGCTAACTAGAAATTACCAAACGGTTATACTGAATCAACGTGTTGATCCAAAATGCAAATTCTGAGATAAATATCCAGAAACTATTGATCATCTAGTATCAGGTTGCACAGTGTTAGATCCAACTGAATATAAAAATCGACATGATAGAGTGGGCCAATATCTGCACTGGAAAATATACATCATTTACAGGAAGGTAACTGGAAGAAATCAGTATGACCATCACCCAGAAGCGGCTACAGTGATAGGGCCTATAATAATTTTATGGGACTTTACAATACACACAAGCAGAACAATCAAAGGTAATTGTCCAGACATCGTAATCAGAGACTACAAATACAGAATGTTCTTTCTTATTCATATGGCAGTCCCTTCAGATTGTAATGTATCTTTGAAGATCTTCAAGACACTATCAGAATACAAGGAGCTTGAAGAAGAAAACTAAAAAAAAATGTGGCATATGTGGACATCAATAATTCCTGTTGTATTTGGAGCTCTGGGATAGATTGAAAACGTTTGCGATAGACTCATTCAAGGGATTCCTCGTAGTTCATGCCTTAAAGAAATACACACATATTATACTCGCATGTACAACTTACACGTTACGAAAAGCTTAAGGGTTTTTTAATTCGTTTTTCACAAAAATGATCAATGGAAAATGCCACGAAGTCATTAAAGACCACAAACAAAATAAGTACCTCCTTATTGATATGGCAGTCCCTGCAGACTGCAATGTATCTTTGAAGATATTCGAATAACTGTCAAAATACAAGGACCTTGAAATAGAAATCTCAAAAATGTGGCACGTGAGAACATCAACAATCCATGTTGTAGTTGGAGCCCTAGGACTGGTTGGAAAAGATTCCAGTAGGCTGATTGAAGGGATCCCTGGAAGTCCATGCCTCAAAGAGATACAAAAAATTGTTCTGACAAGTACAGCTCACAATTTAAGAAGAGATTTATCTATGTAACTTTTTTTTTTTTTTGCAGTGGAAAGTGTCATGATGCCATTTCTAACCTTAGGTCCCTGGGCAGGACCCGGAAAGAAATGTGTAAACGCCAGATATCAAACAAAATAAAAATAAAAATAATAATAATAATAATTACTCAACTTAAAATTTCAGATGAAAAACATTAATAATGTCCCACCCAGTGAGAATGTAATTCATTACAATAGATATTGCTTCCTAAAATAGCTCGCTATACAGTGAAGCGCTATTATTTAAATTGACTAAGGGGCGTACATGCGTAAGAGATAGACTAAATAGTTCAAAATATTTTCAACGGTTCTTTTTTAATTATTAAAATCATGTGAATATTTTTCCAGTTTTTCTTTATAAACAACATTTCTGGGTTTTTTTCTCCCTTAATCAAATAGCGTTAAGTGTTGATTAAACTTGCGGGAAAATGAACGGAAAACAATCTGAACCACGGGAAGTGGCAATAAAGCTGATTTTCTTACGTACATTTTTCGAAAATATTTTCTTGAATTAAAAAATAAAGAAAGTCAACAGAATTGATTTTTACTTTTTGTCTTTCCAGTTGTTTCTTCCAATCTTTCTTTCGTTCGTTTTTCCTCACGCTTAACATTTGTTTTTTGTTTTTTTTTGCCATCTCCCGTGTTCACGTCAACAACAATGTTCCGGCCCATTGCATTCTGGGATCTCTGCGTGAATTTAAGTGTTGTAGTCGATGGATGTTGTAGAATGGACTTCAAACAATGCATAACCCCCCCCCCAAACAAAAAACAAAAGGGCCAGCAGGCGCTACATTGTCCCTGGTGGTAATTTACATACCACTGTCAAAACTATTATAGAATATGAAAATGAATTTAAGATCCATCAACATTAATATGGGTCATGTGTGTTCATATATATATATATATATATATATATATATATATATATATATACATATATATATATATATATATATATATATATATATGATTTTTGCATATATATATATTTATATATGATTTTTTTTATCCGTTTGTTACAATCACGATCTTTGAATTTCACCAACCAAATGCGTATATATGTAGACAACAGCACACATACACATACATATGTCAACTCCCATACTGTCCACATATGTTTAAGTTTGTATGAGCCGCGGCGGTTGAGCGCGTGTTGATGTGTTTCTGCGTACCTCAGTGGGTGTACGGACATGCATGTATGTTTGCGTTAGCATGAGTGACACCACGACAACGATTTCCCACCATTTCCATAATAACACAAATACATGCAATCTACATAAATCCAAAATTTAAAAAAAATTAATCAGTTTTCTGATGATCGCAATGATGATGATGGTGTTGGCGGTGTTGGTAGTGATGTTGATGATGGTGATGATGATGATGATGATGATGATGATGATGATGATGATGATGATGATGATGATGATGATGATGGTGGTGGTGGTGGTGATGATGATGATGATGGTGGTGGTGGTGGTTCTGGGGTGGTGGTGGAGCTGGTGCTAGTGATGATGATGATGATGATGATGATGACGATGGTGGTGGTGGCTGTGGTGGAGTGTGGTGGTGGTGATGGTGATGGTGACGATGATGGTGATGCTGGTGATGATGATGGTGGTGATGTGGCCAAATTCGCATATGTGAAGCACACAGCGAAGTACGAAGAACTACAAATATTGTTTACTGGAAAGCCTGCCAACAATTAGCCACGAAACAATGTGTGCATATATACTTAGCATTAACTTAGTCTGGCACAAGGCCTTAAGATCAGGTTTTAGAGAAATAATCAGCCTTCAGTAAAAAGGGAACGATCTAGGGAGCCTGTGTTGCTAAAGGACATTCTACATTATGCTTCCTCTCCTCCTTGAAGTTCGACAACGTTCATATGGAAACTTCATACCCTTTTTTTTTTTTTTTTTTTTTTACTGAGTCAACCAAATGGTCAATAATTTAACCCCTTTCGTTTAAGTTCGGGTATCCCAAACTTCGCGATGCCACTGAGTCCTTGCCTAGACTAAAATTTTTCGTCAAGTTTTACCAATTTAATCTTCAATGATCACATGAAAAAAGAATAAATTCATCCTTAGCACTTACTACTTATAAATTTATTTTTGAAATTTCCTACTTACACAAGGACACATAACACAGCGGATAAAGGCGTTAGTTAGATCCAGTGACAGGGCAAAATGAGTGTGCGTTCAATACCCGGTTAAGGCAGTGGTAGAACTTGGAGAGGGAAATTAACATGAATTAACTGATAACTGACATCCATTAAAACATGGCACGTGGAACTAGAACAGTCTACACCAGTGAGCGAAATAAAGGGTTCAGTTCGACATTCCAACCATCTGAAGAAGGCCGGAGCGTACAACGGCCGAAACGTTGTGATAAATATGGTGACAGAGATGAGGATAATTGTCCGAATAATGTAAATATCTTCCAGAAATGACTTCGACAAGATTTGTATTTCAAATAATATTCTTTTTTATTTTTTTGGCAAGACCCTCATTATGGCATGAAGCAAATAATACAAAGGATAAGGAGGCTCTGTATCTCTTTCATGGGGCCAAATTTGGGAAACCCTGTTTTTCTTTGTATTTAAATAAAAAAGAAAGCATGAATGTTTAAATGGTCTTTTTCACCGAATATCTGGCTTATTGAAATTTCATTAAATCGAGGTAAATACAGAAATAAATAATTTTTAAATGACTCTCACTATTATACACAATAGGCTTTCAATTCGAATATGTCAAAAAACAATACTTAAAATGCTACATTTACGTAAAAATAAAAGTCGTTGACTCAATGATAAAAGCAATAATTTCGTTTGTTAATATCTGACAAGAATTATTCCCGTATCCGAAACGTCTAATTTTAATAATCGTAGCTTTATTATTAGTTCTTTTCAACAGACTGAGGTGTTAACACGTGATTGGAAGTTTTTATTATAACGCGGACAACGAGTTATCTCATGTTAGCTACGTGTTATCTACTGTTTGAAATTTTATGATATATTTTAATCTACTGGCGTCAGCAACAAGTTTATTCGTAGTGACTATTTTAGCGTGGAAACAATGCTAAGACTTCAGCTGAAGCTTTAAATCAACCATAAAAATATTTTATTGCCTCAGTGTGCTATTATAAAGCTGGCGTTTGACGTCAGATTTCGTAATTAACTTCTGACCGGCAACGTGTTAATGTCGTGTATCTAATTTGTTAATTAAACTCGGTGTAATTTCAGGAATATAAGGTTCGGTAAGATCCATAGTTTTAAACATTTACTGGTTAGAACAGAACCTATCACCAGCAGAAATGTTAGTGATGACTGAATTCGATTGAACTATCAATGTTCTAGTAACTTACATTGAGATTGAATTTAAAATTCCAACAGGTAAAAATTAACGTTTTGTTTTTCTCTCAGCTGACATACTTTGTATGTGATATATCCAGTAATTCAACAACAGATTAATTTTAAAGAAAGAGTATTTATCTAAACCATCAGTAAATTTGTACCTTTCAATTTACTCCCTCATTCCAGCGTTTCTTCGGTTTCTGAAACAGTGTGTAAATGAATCTCATATTATCGTCAACAGAGGCTTCATCGAATAATCCTAAATTCGGTTCCCAGAATTTCAACAACAAATGTAATTTTGAAAAAAAAAAGCATTGAAATCGGATCTTGAATTTAGATGTGGGAAAACACACTTTAGTGATACGATGATTTCTTAAAACACTCTGTATAACACAGTGGGCTTGTATACGAAAATCTTGAAGTTTTTAGAGTAGGGTTAGGGTTAGATTTAGCCCATATCGTTTAGGAAACCAAACGATATGTACTAAATCTAGTATTGAAGTAGACAGTCTCAGGATTTCAGAATTACTGTAAGTTTTTTTTCTAACTACAAGTATTCTTCAGTTGTTTGATCAATTGAAGTTAACCCAAAACTCGCAGAAATTCAGCAGTTTATTTTTTCAATGATCGATTTCTGATAGGTGATTTTGCTACCCCCTTTGCGAGGAATATATTTTGAATCTTGTTGAAATGAATGTTGTAACTTGACCCTTTGTACAAAAATTATGTTTCTCAAGTGGATTTTGTGGCGCTAATATAAAACATTTGAGTGAAATTAATAACATTTTTACCAATTGTTTCCTGTTTTTTCTGTCTTTGACCTTCCAGCTTCGAAAAACGCTAATAAATGTCCGACAGAAAATTATTTCTCCTTTTTAAGGTAAGTTCCCAGGAGTTATAAAAAATTCAAATCTGCAAAAGCTCGGGAAAATATTTAAAACATACTCGTTTTCTTTTATATGGTAAATTGATCCGAACTCGATTTTGATGGCATATGCCGCAAATTAAATATCAGTTTTTGATATAATTGCCCTTGTATTTATCATACCATGATCTAGACGTCAATTCTGATGCCTTGGGATTGCTGAATTTAAACTTGGAATTGAAAATACCCCCGAATATATCTCAATGGGTTAAATGCAAATTTTACGCGTTTTTCACAGATTTTGGACCTACACTCTTTCTTGACCTAAACCCATATTTTCTTAATTAGAAATGTAAACGTTTTTATTTTTGTAGTGAAAGAGATAATCAGCTAGCTTGAAAAAGATTTCATGTATTGTGTGCAATCTGTCGAGAAAAAAAAATACCAAAAAGTAGATAGCAAAAATCTACTTTAAGGACCAGAATCTATGCTAATGAACTTCCCTCCCCTGAATGGCGTGGTCAATCAGAAAGATCTCTCGGTGAACAAAAGCCATTGTTTTTCGATTATGCGGGATTAGATTTTCTGAGCTTGGTGGACGAACACACGTTTTTGCT
The DNA here is from genome assembly GCA_964036315.1 of Acanthosepion esculentum. NCBI lineage: Eukaryota > Metazoa > Mollusca > Cephalopoda > Sepiida > Sepiidae > Acanthosepion > Acanthosepion esculentum. Next base: position 125,311,279 of record OZ038482.1, on the reverse strand, counting down.
GGTGAGAAGTGAAAGTTGGATGTGTGACCCCATTTGTAGTTTCTACGTTACCTGTTGGACTGTTACGACGGACTATCGTTTGAACTGTGATTTGGCTACAAGTGTTGCGGTAGAGAGACAGAAGAAATCTATTGCTGATGTTTGTTGCTACTATAAGTTGACAGTTTTTTTTCTTCTTTTTCTTTTCTTTACAATTACAATTTTAATCTTCCTCTTGAGTACAAATTTCATTAATAAAGATGAAAGAGCTGAAAATATTCAGGTGACTCAAAATGCACACATGTCTGCGTTGCACGATTGTCTCATCCCATTATGTAAAATACAATCATACATTACGGAAACACGTATAATAGAAAATAAATTCCCTAAGAACCTAAAATAACACAACACGAATGTGTTTATTCCAGTGTTTAGTGACTTTAAAATATGTATTGAGTAATTCTTTTAAAGATTCAGCGCTTTCTATCGTTCAAACAGAAAATAGATCGAACTGAAAGAAGTAAACAGGGTATATGGAATTGATTGCTTTAGTTTGGTTTAGTTTGGTTTGGTTTGGTATGGTATGGTTTGTTTTACGGCATATCAACATCAATAGGTTATTTAATGCTGACAACATTTTTAGGATAGATTCGTATGAATAGAATATGTATTCTTTGGATTAGATTGGTTTGGTTTATTTTGTTTTATGGCATATCAACCTCAATGGGTTATTTAATGCCGACAACATTTTTAGGATAGATTCGTATGAATAGAATATGTATTCTTTGGTTTAGATTGGTTTGTTTTATTTTGTTTTACGCCGTATCAACCTCAATGGGTTATTTAATGCCGACAACATTTTTAGGATAGATTCGTCTGAATAGAATATGTATTCTTTGGATTAGATTGGTTTGGTTTATTTTGTTTTATGGCATATCAACCTCAATGGGTTATTTAATGCCGACAACATTTTTAGGATAGATTCGTATGAATAGAATATGTATTCTTTGGTTTAGATCGATTTGGTTTATTTTGTTTTACGGCATATCAACATCAAAGGGTTATTTAATGCCGACAACATTTTTAGGATAGATTCGTCTGAATAGAATATGTATTCTTTGGTTTAGATTGGTTTGGTTTATTTTGTTTTACGGCATATCAACATCAATGGGTTATTTAATGCCGACAATATTTATTTCGCTGGTAATATTTTGTTTTTGTCAGAAACCTGTTTATTGTAATATTTCTCCTTCAAATATATATTGCTGGTAATAATTGTTTACGGAGTATTTCTGGTATTAAAACCTATATTTACACCTTCATAGTATTTTTACAACAGTTTCGGGGTTAACTATTTGCCCATAGCTGGGACCCTAACAAGTGCTACCACCCCTGGTAAGGTTGGACCTGGGAACACCAGCAATTAAGAAATGGTTCCACGCTCCTCAAAACCTCCTGCTCAGAGGCCTTGCTGTTGGACGTAGTTTATCGTCTTACCCAGGACGCGGATGTAGTTTATCGTCATATCCAGGACGGCTAATTGAAAACAAAATAATAAATAATAAAGACTGTGAAATAAGATGACTTATTATCTGCTACCGGACAAAACAATAAAACGTACTGAATGCATATTACCTTCGTTAAAATTATTATAGATGGCTTCTTTGTTTCTACAAGAAGGATTTCTGAGTGTTGCAGCGGAAATAGGAGAGACGAGTTCAAATTCTAATCGGGTGTGTTATATTAAGTTACGCGCAATTAAATTTGGAAAAGGTGTGAATCCATCTTCTTACTCTAGCTATGGTTTAAATAATAGAACATGTATCTGGAAAAGTTATTGCAATTCCCAAAAATAGCTCAGGTAATATTCGCTAGCAAAAATCTTCTTCTTCTTCTTCTTCTTCTTCTTCTTCTTCTTCTTCTCCTACTCCTCCTCCTTCTCCTACTTCTTTTTCTCCTCCTCCTTCTCCTCCTCCTCCTCCTTCTTCTTTTCTCCTCCTCCTTCTTCTTCTTTTTCTCCTCCTCCTCCTTCTTCTTTTTCTCCTCCTCCTCCTTCTTCTTTTTCTCCTCCTCCTTCTTCTTTTTCTCCTCCTCCTTCTTCTTCTTTTTCTCCTCCTCCTCCTTCTTCTTTTTCTCCTCCTCCTTCTTCTTCTTTTTCTCCTCCTCCTTCTTCTCCTTCTCCTCCTCCTCTTCCTTCTTCTTCTTCTTCTTCTTCTTCTTCTTCTTCTTCTTCTTCTTCTTCTTCTTCTTCTTCTTCTTCTTCTTCTTCTTCTTCTTCTTCAAGTATGTTATGCATTGTTTTTCTCTGTTACCCTTGCGCTCAATATGTCCTGTGAGTATCAGATTTTCCGAGCCTTCCTTTTTTATTATGTTTCCCAGAAATTTCAACTCTGACTTCCTGATCTCAAATAAGTTTCCTGTTTGTTCCAATTTTCTCTAAGACATTGTTCCAATGCTCGGTTCATGTTGTCCTCAGCATCCTTTTGCTGAACGAAATTTATATTACTTCACGTTTCTTCTTCATCTCTGAGGAGATTTTCCAGAATTCACTGCCACATAGGAGGACAGATATCCCCTCACAGTTCGGTACTCTTTGCTTTGTTTCGAACGAATTAATCCAAAATATGATTCGGTTTTAACAGAGTCCGGAAAAGACTGATAAGACGCATAAATTACCAAATCCAAATAAAAATATCCGAACAAGAAACACAATTAAAAATATTACTTTAACGATTTTTAAGTAAATATATTAATGTCAGATTTCTCATCTTCTAATACTTCAAAACAAAAATTCTTCCTTGGATTTTAGCCATTCTAAAAGAAGAGTCTGTTTTCATTTAAGGAGAACAAAGAAACAGTGTTATTTTTTATAGCATTATTTTTTTTTTACTTTTTCTGTGACACACATGAAAAAATAAATAAAAAATAACTGAAAATTAGAACAAGTGAGATAACAAAAGAGAGATGCCTTCAACATGATAGTTTAATTATCAAGAAGCAAACAAAGGATCCAGAATGTAAGGCCTTTTTTTCATTTTTTAATAATAAAAAAATCTGTATGAAAAATGGAAAAATGCTTTTATAAAAGCTGATAGAATTCTAATGACATTTCGTTTTTCTTTTAATTTTTAAATAATATTTTTGCAAGAAAGAAAAAAATCTCGCAGCGCGTAATATAAATAAAGTGAATATTTTGTTCGCTTTTATTTTTTAAAGAATTACATTTTCTTTCTTTCTTTCTTTCTGTCGCTATTTTTATTTTGCACATTTTTCCCATTGATTATATTTATTTTCATATTTTGATTTGATCCATTCTTTCTTTTTTCATGCAAAATCACTTCCACAGCGGCGCAACGTAGCTTCCCTGTCCGCTTTCTGCAAATATTTTTATTGTTCTTGTTCTGTTCAGCTTTCGTCATTGTTAAGTCGACTTTACGAATTTAAGCGCAGTACTAGATTAGCAGTTCGGTCTCAACATTTTATATTTGAAATTGCTAGATGCAACTGTACGTTCAATGCTAATAGTTTCTTCTTTGACACTACCTGCTTGTGGAACTCTTTTTCGGCTTCTTCCTTTTTAGTCAACTTTGATCTTCAAAAGTTTTAATGAAACGTCAATCGTCAGATTTTGTATTCTTAATTCCTGTTCTTTTATTGTTCATTCCCCTTAAAGTTTTTTTTTTCTTTTTCTCATATCATTTCATATTCAGTAACCCCTTTACGTCCTAGTAGCTTT
>OZ038482.1:125267564-125302564 GCA_964036315.1 Acanthosepion esculentum | reverse complement strand
ATATATATATATATATATATATATATATATATATATATATATATATATAAATTTTCAGATTTTCAGACTGCCGTATAACAAACTGAGACTACATGAAATCGCGGCAAAGCAACAATAATTTTGATTTATAGATTTCTTACACACACACACACGCACGCACACACACATACACATATATGCATATATATATATATATATATATATATATATATATATATATATATATGAAGAAATATGGTTTTAATTTATATATATTGTGCGATGGATAAATTGTCGTCTAAATTACGCCAATATGAAAATAACTCTAGCATCTCTCTTATGTGTGTGTGTGTCTGTGTGTGTGTGTGTGTCTGTGTGTCTGTGTGTCTGTGTGTCTCTGTGTGTCTCTGTGTGTGCGTGTCTCTGTGTGTGTGTGTCTGTGTGTGTGTGTGTGTGTGTGTCTGTGTGTGTGTCTGTGTGTGTGTCTGTGTCTGTGTGTGTGTCTGTGTTTGTGTGTCTGTGTGTGTGTGTGTGTGTGTCTGTGTGTGTGTGTGTGTGTGTGTCTGTGTGTGTGCGTGTGCGTGTATGTTTAGTGTGTAAGGCAAATATTATTAAAGTCAATAGGATTTGTGTCGATTTATTATCGCTTTATTGTTTACGAATTATGCTCCTCAGATAAGGATTAAATTCCGTCAGTACAAAGTTCATTTTGGAAGAAATATGGCCCAAGCTTTCAACTTTATGAGTCATCACCAAGTGAAGTAGAGACGAATGACGAGTTTCCTAGAACTGGTGAGTGTATTGACGTGGACGGATAATGTTGTATAAGGGATTGGTATTTTGGGATATATTCTTTTTGAGAATTAGTTTGCTAGTTTTAAGTTTTTTTGTAGTAAATTTCGCTTGGATGAAAATATATATTGCATAGATGGTGAGTTTCTTTGCCACAAACACTACATTGGTCAAACTTGCCCTACATTCCGACAAAGGATCATTAATCATCACCAATAAGTTAAGGGTCCGAACACTAGAAAAATTCGACTTAACTAACATATTGTGGAATTCTGAGGACAAATCTACCATACTTTATTATCTTCTCATTTTACCAATGTGACTGCAAACCGCCAGAACACAAACGCTTTAATGAAGAAACATTTTCATGAGCATATTTAATCCAAGACTCAACTCAGTGCACAAACCTGAATTACGTCCCTCAAAACAGATTGCATTTTCCTCAGCATGGCGTACCTTGTTTTTTACCCAAACCGAAGCGGATGTAATTCTATAAACATTTTCAAACTACTAAACAAAATTATGAAGAGCTGTACAGTGAATCTGGTAATATAAAACCATTATATTTTTTTTCTTCCGGAAACCTAACTGTATCATGAATTTTTCATCAGGCGCATTTTAAAATCTTGTTATTTTCCCTATATAATGAAATTATAAACTACTTTCTAACAATTTCATTTTCCCTATATATACACGGTGCAATGAGTAAATTGAGGCCATTTTATCTTTTTTTAATTTCACGCATGCGTGTTGATAGTTTTTATTTTTATTTTGACAACTGAACATTATAGTCGGCATAATTGTGCAACGACTTTAAACGAAAAGAGCGCTATGACGCCAGAAACAGCAAGTTGTAATTCTTAGCATTCGCGCCGGATGCTCTAATACGAACATTTCAGGGTGCCTTAAGGAAGTTGTGCTGTGCTGAGTTTAAGAGGATGGCTGCTGGAAGACCCTATGTCTGGCAACAGGACTCTGCACCATGCCACACAAGCGGAAAAACCTAGTGATAACTCTCAGAAAAATTCTGCAACTACATTACTCCTTACATCTATCCACGTAACTCCTCAGACTGCAACCACCTTGATTATTATGTGTGGGGCGTAGCTGAGCGCGGGAGCAATAAAACTCCTTGTAATAATAAAGATGAAAAGAAGGTAAGCATTTTGGCAGTATTCCCTAACTTAAACAAGAACACCGTCCAGAAGATTTGCAGGTGATTCCGAAATTGTCTGGAGACCGATGGCGTTTTTTATTGAATAAATTTACTCCTTTAGTATTTCAAGATATTTTTGTGTAATATTGGTAAATATATCAGTTGAAGGGAGGGGTCAGATTTATTTTGCTTTTTGAGTAATTTCGACAATTTATCCATCGCACCCTATATATATATATATATATATATATATATATATATATATATATATATATATATATATATATATATATATATATATTTATAATATTTTTTTAAAATATGATTCCTTCGCTACATAAGAGTACTCATGTTTCAAAAGCGAGAGCAGAGACCCCGAATATAATTTTTGAAATTAATTTGAATTAAGGTGTCTGGTCTCGCTTCCTCGTCAAGCGAAAATTTGGGAATAGCTTGACGAGGAAGCGTGACCAGACACCTTAATTCAACTTAATTTCAAAAATTATATTCAGGGTCTCGGCTCTCGCTTTTGAAACATGAGATCTCTTATGCAGCGAAGGAATCATATTTTTTTTTTAAATATTATAATATAAGCTCTACTTCTGTATGTAGCACTGTCTTTTTTAAAATAAAAGCAAAAATACTAAGGAACTCCGGATTATTTACCTAACGTGTTCTTTCCTATTTTTCTGCATACCTGCATATATATATATATATATATATATATATATATATATATATATATATATATATATATATATATATATATATATAATTATTTATTTGAATATTACAACATAAATATGTTATAAAATCACGACAAAAATAGCCATTTTGTTTCAACACTTCTGGTGTCTTATCAAGTGAAGCTATTTTTGTCGTGATTTTATAACATATTTATGTTGTAATATTCCAATAAATAATTATACCTGCTCTACTCTGTATTGAACACTCTTTAAAGAATAGTAATTGTTGGTTATTGGAATTCACTCCGTATATACCAATCCTAAACTTGGTTATATATATATATATATATATATATATATATATATATATATATATATATATATATATATATATATATATTTCTTTACTGTTTACAAGTCCAAAAAGAGCCAGCAATTCAGCTATATGATGCAACTGGATTCGCTATTGTATACATGCCGTATCCGAACCTCTGGCTAGCGAATCTTCAATTGGAAAGGCGCAAACAGTAAAAGTAATATGATTTTGAAAGTTATCTGAACAGAGCCAAAGAAAGCAGCTAACTAGCCGATGGGAAGACGTCATTAAAAACATGAAGACACAATTGATTAATGAAAGAAAAAAGACAAATCTGATTTACTGTTAGCTGGAGAGAGCAGACATGAAAGGATGATTTAAAGGACAGAAAGGGGAAAGAACGTTAAAGCGAGAGACCAAATTAGAGAAAGTTAGGAAAGAAGGGAAATTAGAGAAAGAGTACAAATTAGAGAATTCATGTGAGTAAAGAGTGAAAAGACACGATGTGCATTCACAGTAGGGAGAGCTGTACAGGAAGGAACCCCCAGCGTAGAATTAATTAATTTTTTCTTGTTTTAAAGATTCAGCGGCATAATTGAAGAAAATTCTTGACGCCACCTAAAGGAGTGGTGGGGGTAGAGGTAGAGTATTACTATTATTACTATTATTATCATTATTATTTTATGCATTGCATGTTACCCCAAGCTGTCTGGTGGTTATCGCCTGTGAGTGAGTGACAGCAAGTCTTCTTGAACCTGCAGCATCTAAAGCCTAAAATCAGCGTCTATCCTAGCTCCGCGTTTGATTGGGTTCATGGAATTTACAAAGTATCAAACGTTGTCGGTAACTTTAATATCGAGTTTATTAATTTTCCTATGCTACAGTCCAAACATTTGTTGTCTCTCTACTTGCATCTGTTGGAAAATATGGGCTCTATTTCAAGTTGAGCCTGTTGGAAAACTTTGAATGGTTTTATACCACTGGAGATACAATTTGCTCAGTTTTATATTTCTACATTTTGGTAAGCATTTGGTCGAATTTATACTTGAATCTATAAGCAAATATTGATTATGTTTATACTTAAGTCTATAGGTTAACATTGGTCGTGTTTATACTTGAGTCGATAGGGTGGGTGTTTCTATGAAAGTATACATAACAATTGGTTGGGTCTCCGCTTCAGTCTATAGGTAAACTTGGTCAGATATATGCTTGAATCTATAGGCTAAAATTGGTTTGATTTATATTTTGTCTATTGGTAAACTTTTTCTATATTGAGTCTACAGTAAATTACGGTCGGGTTAACAATTGAAAGTAAAATAAATATTTATCAGATTTCTACTTGCATCTATAGGTAAACATATCTGTTTATTCATACTTAAGTCTATAAACAAATATCGGCCGCCATTTTGCTTGAGTCTATAGGCAAACATTCGTCTGGTGTTTCTGTAACCATTCACTCGTAATGTGGCCATTTTTGTAGGGATCTTACCTTTCTGTACGGGATTATTCAGCATATTTGGAAGGGACTGACTATATCCTCTAATATCCCAAGCTAACAGGGAAAGTATCACCGAGGTATGGACAGGATTTCTCGAATTATCAATACATCGAATCTTCATTGTTGTGTTTTTTAAACTGTCCAATGTGCTATTGTGGGCATTAATTTAATTGCGATTTCCATATTTTTCTAGAAATCTCTGGCAGGGACTTTGTGCTTATCCGGTATATCGTTTTCTTTCATATTCACCCTAAGATTCGATGACACAGCTCTTTCTATAATCTAGCATTTCCAGGTTTCTTTATTTAGACTATCAAATACGGTATTTTTGATACGATAAGATGGTCTGTGGAGATGCCAGATTTCCTATACGTTTTCACATTTTTCATTGCATCGCTTTTTCTATACTGTCTTGTTTCTTTGGGACGTGTTTTTGAACCCGAGTTATTATATATTTTACAGTTTCTTCTCTGTTTTTGCAGGTGAAACATTTGTGGGATTTGTTTTTATATATTCGCTTTAAAGGAATTAATTTTTCTGGGCTACACACATACAATATTGTTTTATTTCTTCTCGTGTAATTACTTTTCTATTCTTGATCATCCCTTTAATGTTTCCTTTCACGTCTATTTTTTTCTTTTTCTGTTTTCAAATATCCCATCATTTGTCTTCCCTTCATCGTTTATTGTACTGTTTGCATCGTTTTCCATGACATTTTTACAGGGCACTTTTCTGGGTATCATTATTATTTTTATTATTATTATTATTATTATTATTATTATTATTATTATTATTAATCGCCCTGGCATTGGGATTAAAGACCGCACAGACAAAATGTCCCATCTTATTGACATAGCAGTCCATGCAGACAGAAATGTATATTTGAAGATCTTCAAAAAAAAATATCAAAATACTAGGACCTTGAAATTGAAATCTCAAAAATGTGGCGCATGAGGACATTAACAATTCCAGTTGTAGTTGGAGCCTTTGAATTGATTGGAAAAGATTCCAGTAGACACAATGAAGGAATCCCTGGTAGCCCATGCCTTAAAGAAATAAAAAGTTGTACTCATAAATACAGCTCACACGTTACGAAAGGCTTTATCTATATAAAATATGTGTGTGTGTGATTTTTTTTTTAAATGCTCAGTGAAAAAATTTCTGACATTAGGGCTCTGATCGGGACCCGGAAAGAAATGAGTTCACACCAAAAAACCAAGGGAAATAAAATAACAACAACAGCAACAACAACAACAATAATAATAATAATAATAATAATAATAATAATAATAATAATAATAATAATTCCGTTGATTTCTGTTGTATAGTCTCGCAGAAATCTATGGCATCATATCATTTTTCTTTTGAGCCCTTTTGTGTAAAATAAATCTGATAAAACTACAAACGCAGACACATATTTATATAAATACATCCCTTCAGAGTATGTGAGCTGAGCTTGTAAGAACATTTTATTTTAATTTTAATTGTATTTTCATACCTCATAAGCTGCCAGGGATCACGCCAAGGATTCTATCAGAACATTTTCCAATCAAACGCAGGGCCCCAGCCACAGTTGGAAATTCTGATGACTTCATGTACAAATTATTTTTTTTATTAATTTCTACTTCAAAATTCATATATATTGATAACTTAATAATATCATTATTGTCATTATTATTATTATTATTATTATTGGTGTTGAATCTATTGACTTTTAGGCAATGATTTAATAACCAAACATTAACACAAATTTAATTTGTTGGTAATGCGCCATTATAATGTATAAAAAATACGACTTATTTAAAGCAAAAATATAATTAAAAACACAACTGTAGGTTTCTTTCTTATTTTGAAAGCTACTTATTTGATAATGTCCAAGTTTATATAACAACTGGCTCTTTTGCATACATATATACATACATACACGCACATACACACACACACATATATATATACATATATATATATACATATACACACATATACATATACATATATATATATACATATATATATATATATATATGAAGAAATATAGTCTTAAAGTCTGCTAAATAAAGTGCTCAATATCAGAGATAGAGCGTGTGTAAATATATAAGTGAACATAGAAGTCAACACTTAGAGGCGACAGTCTGTTTCATGCTAGAATGCAATCGTCAGGCCACGAGTGCTGTTATTTTTCGCGGCTATTTATATATACGGGACAGTGGTGCATTGTGGATAGTCTATTTTGGCGGTTATTTACCGTAAGTCGTTTATTTGTTAATTTATTTGGGTTAAATTATTTTGCTTGTTTTTATTTATTTTTATTTTTATTTTTTTTCGTGGCCTGACGATTGCATCTACATGAAACAGACTGTCGCCTCTAAGTGTTGACTTCTATGTTCACTTTTATATATATATATATATATATATATTGAATTGGACAGAGTCCGACAATTTATTTAAAGAACGTTAAACATATCAAAAATGTCTTTAAATATATATATATATATATATATATATATATATATATATATATATATATATATATATATATATATATATGTATATATATATATATATATATATATATATATATATATATATATATATATATAATGTTATCACCACTCCAAGAAATACTTTTGTATCACTACCATGCTAAAAATTAATTTTATAATATGTGGAAATATCTACTCTTTGCTTGAAGAATGTCGGTAACTCAGAAACCCGTGTAACAGAATTATGGAAAATAGAGTATAATATATATTTCAAAATAAAAAATCCACATCTTCAAGCAAAACTTTGCGGTTTATCTTCTTTTTTATATATATATATATATATGTTGGATGCGTTGGGTAACTTATGACCATTTTATATTTTATTTGGCGCTAGATATTGATTTTGTTGATTACACATTAAAATAGGGTCAAACAGACAGACTGACAGACAGTCAGGGACAGCGACAGAAACAGCAATCCTTTCTAGTTTAAAGAAAATACCCAAAGAGGCATCCCAAAAGCTAAACAAGGTATTAAGAAACAGAAAGAAATCGTTAGAATCAAAGAAAAGATTTTTGAATCGTTACATATTATCAGTCCTCCTATATAGCAGTGAAAGCTGGACAATGTCTTGAAGGATGAAGAAGAGACTTTAAGCCACGGAAATGGAAGGAGGCTGAGGATGCCTGGGATCGAACGTGTGAGCAACGGCGAAGTTTTAGAGAAAATGGAGAGAAAAAAACCCATAATTAAGATCCAGGAGGCAAATTTGAAGTTTCATAATGAGGAAAAGAGGGTTGGAAAATCCGACGCTCACTGGACAGATTGAAGTCAATAGCGACAGAGGAAAACAACGCATAACATATTTAGTGAGCTTGAGTAAATGGATGACGGAACAAGGTTAAGGAGAGATAACAAAAAGACAATATTTATTAAGAGCTACAAAGGAAACGAGATTGTGGAGAGCTATTATTAACTACGCCTAAAGAAACACGCCACATAAAAGTCTACTGAAAAATAGGTTATGTTCCGAAAACTATCGCCATTAGAGCGTTTGTTTATAATGTTCTATAATTTAAAAGTTTATAGGGTTGTGGAATAGATTTTAGCATCACGTGGGAAAAATAATTTGGCAGTCGTATTTTATTGGTGTAGAGTAGATTTCTTTCGAAATATATGCGGTGTATTTTCGTAGCCGAGATGGCCTTTTAAGGTTATATTGCGAATAAAATCTGAATAAGTTGTAGGGGCATCGTGGATTTTTAATAAGGGTGATGAGAGGGGATCTTCACGAGATAAATTATGTTAGAATGTTTTTATTTTATTTATTGTTAAAAGAAATATAGCCCCATATGTAAGAGGAGATTTTCTGCACACACACGCGGGCGGGCGCAAACGCTCGTGCGTACGCGCGTGCGCGCGCGCGCGCGCGCACACACACACACACACACACATATATATATATATATATATATATATATATATATATATATATATATATATATATATATAATCAATTTACTTCAAGTAAGGCGACAATGCCACTAAGAAGCAAGGGGCTACTGAGAATGAAAGAAAATGAGAAGACGTTAGCGGAAATCTGAAAGCCAATCCTAGGAAAGAAACAAGGATAAACCTCTACTCCTGTTCAAAAAGTTCATTTAATTTTTTAATATTTTTCCCGATTTGATTGATATATTCGTCTTCCATGATTTTGCATTTTGTATGTTTGTATGTTTGTGATTAATTCTGTTGTTGTCTCCTTGGCCAGAACCAATTTCATGTCACTCAAGGTGACATCATTTATAAAGGTCAAACTGATAACGTGTATTTTATTTTATTTGTTTTTCATTGTATGACTTCAGTATACAATCAACTATGGATAAATTCGCGTGCGCGCGCGCGCGCACACACACACACACACACACACACACACACACACACACACACACACACACACACACACACACATATATATATATTAAAGAGAAATAGACCAGCCTTAAAGTGGTCTGTTTTTCTTTAAATTATTAGCTCTGAATTTACATTGAGCTCTCAGGATTCCATACTCCTTGGGACTACCTATACAGATTACCAAATTTTTCGTAACTTAAATATATATATATATGGAAAAAGGAAGTGACGTTTTACATCCGGGCTTGCCTACAAACAGGATTGTTCATAACCATTTCCAACCCTCACCCGTAGATGTGCAGTTAAAATGCACTGCAACCAAGTTGCATCTTTGTAGTGAGTAAAATGGTTTTGTCTATATGATAAAATTATAATAAATAAATAATTATCGCTCTACTACCTGTATCGAGCTCTTTTTTTAATTAACGCTGCGAACGTTGGAATTTATATATTACTTTCGTTCTCATCGCATCGGATATATATATATATATATATATATATATATATATATATATATATATATATATATATATATATATATATATATTTGCTTACACACACACGCGCACACACACACACATATATATATATATATAATGTGCTTACATATAAATATATATAATGTGCTTACATATATATATATACATATATATATATATATATATATATATATATATATATATATATATATATATATATATATATATAATGTGCTTGTTGCATTTTATTGCAGTTTCATAGTGATTTGTAAGGTCTAAAAGTTGCTTGTCCGGCAGCGGTGAACTAGTGCCTATGCATCTATCTATCTATCTATCCATCTCTCTCTCTCTCTCTCTCTCTCTCTATATATATATATATATATATATATATATATATATATATATATATATATATATATATATTTCCCTAATTTACGTTGTAAGATTGAACAGGACAAAGTGGGCAAGCGAAACTATGAATAAACGATGCAGTAGCATAACTTATGGCTTACTCAACTGCATCCTTGTAATTTATATCGATATTCTATTTCATTTAACAATTGCGTTCCTATCGTTTCGCATTTTTCCCCATTTGACGTCTTAATGATCAAAATGATCGAGTAGTTCAATGCAAAAGGAAAACTGGTGTCACGGATTCTGCTACTAATAAATTGTTCGGTAGTTCACATATAAAATGGTAATTTACTTAAATCCTTAAGTTTGCCCGACAAACAAATTGTCACGTTGGTTTCGAGTACTATTATGAAGATATTTTAAGAGCCCAAACGAAAGATGCCTTCTACAGGAATGTAATTTTTGAGTAATAGCTAATTTCATTTCCATGGAACCAACTGGAATGAAGAATGAATAATACTAACTACTAATCCTACATGGCAATTAAGAATAAATTTGGAGTATATTAACATATAGACATTATTTACATTATCCGGACTATTGTCCTCATCTTTGTCGCTATATTTATTACAACGTTTCGGCCGTTGTACGCTCCGGCCGTCTTCAAGTGGTTAGAATGTCGAACTGAACCCTTTATTTCGCTAGCTGGGGTAAAATCAAGAACCCATGGCTCAGTGGATAAAGACATTAGTTAGATCCAGTGACAGGACCCAAAGAGTGTGAATTCAATACCCGGTTAAGGCAGTGGAGAACTTTCAGAGGGGAATTAACAGGAGATAACTGATAACTGACATCCATTAAACATGGCACGTGGAACTAGAACAGTCTACCTCAGTGAAGGTTCATTTCGACATTCCAACCACATGAAGAAGGCCGGGGCGTACAACGGCCGATACCTTGTAATAAATATGGACACAACGATGAGGACAATAGTCCGAATAATGTAAATAGTGTACATAATACCTCATCTCAGAAATATAGACAGATTAACATATAGGGTATTCCAATAACTTGGACCGATTTTAAATGAGAATTAAGTTTAAGCATCTAATTATTTTTTTCTTTTTCTTTCAGATTTAACAACTTAAGTCTTTGGCAATTTCAACCATGGAAAGATTAACACTCAAAGGGTTAAAGTTATCGAAGCCTAATACGAAAATGAACGTTCAAACAAAAATGCATTTCGTGCAATTCGCGATTTTTTGGTCAACTTAATCGACCAACCAAGATGCAAATGGAAAAATTGTTCGTAAATTCAAACAAACTGTGTCGGTGGCAGATGTGAAAACACCATTCTGTGTTCGTTTACGCCGTTCAGCTGAAAACATTGTTGCATTGCATGAGAATATGTCCGAAAAAAACAGACACCTCTATTCGTCAACGCGCGCAGGAATTGAATCAATCCACAACAACGTTACATCCAATTTTACAAAAGATTTGTCTCTAAACGCTTACAAAATTCAATTGACACAAGGACTGAAACCTGATGACCATTTCGAGAACTGTACATTCGTCAATTTGGTACAGGAACAAAGACAAACCAATGAAGATTTTTCGCAAAAACTCCCCTTTAGTGATGAAGCCCATTTTCATGTTGGTGGATTCGTTAATAAGCAGAATTTTCGCATTTGGAAATCCAAGGAAGATTGTTGAAAAGACACTGAAACCACAAAAGCTCAATGTTTGGAGTGCATTTGTCGCTAACGGAATCATTGCGCCGTTTATTTATAAATTTGAACGTCCATTTTCCTAATAGGCTTCGATAACTTTAATACGTTGTTTGATTGTTAACCTTGCCATTGTTGAAATAGCCAAAGACTTAAGTTGTTAAAACTGAACGAAAAAAAAGTATCATTAGACACTTAAACTTAATTCCCATTTAAAATCGGTCCAAGTTATTGGAACACCATATAGTTTAATATATTCTCCTTCCTGACAACAGAAGGCCATATTCAGCACGAATGACGCAGGGAAACGGTTGGAGGCCTGTTGGTTTACTTTACTCAACCCGATGTAATCAACTGACCTTCTACCAAACGATTATTTCATTTTGGGATTGCTGCAAAAAGTTCTGATGGAGAAAACATTCTCTAATGAAATCTTTTCACATCAATACCTGTGGAATTTTACGCAAAATGTATCGAAGAGCTGCAAAGATGCGTGGTAACATGTCATTGCAAACAATAATGAATAAATAACTAAAGAAAATATAATTATACTTTATATTTTAATGTAATTTAAAATGTAAATACATTTAATATTTCAAGAAAAAAATTGACAATCCGGAAGATATTTATGGCGCTAAACCAGTGGGTTTTCAACCGGGGTTCGTATAGACCCTGGAAATCGATGCGACATTACTGGGAGTCCACAAAAAAAGCAAATTGGGCGCCCACGGTAATATTTTAGTGGTCCATAGAGACATTTCACTTCGGAACGGTTGTTACAACGGAGAAAAACATTAAAAATTGCAGAAAACGTGATCGAGCGAAGTACGTTAACGTCACTTTTAATCTACCCGATAATTTGATTGGAAACGTTGAATAAAAACTGTGAAGAATATATAAAGGAAGGGTTATATATATATATATATATATATATATATATATATATATATATATATATATATATATATATATATATATATATATATATATCGCGTATAATTGGAATTAAGATACCATTAGTTAATCACCATTTTCTCCTGCGAAATTTAAAATTTAAAACGAATTTAAAATTTTAAAATTCACAGGTGAAAATGGTCATTAATTCCAATGGTGCGAAAAATTTTGCTCTGTTTAATGAAAATAGACAGCGAGCCCCCTTTGTGAGTCAGTTTTAGCATTTAATATTTAAAATTCTATATTGTGTTATTAAGAGTCGCTTAAAACGAATATATTACGACATATATATATATATATATATATATATATATATATATATATATATATATATATATATATATATATATATATATATATATATATATATATATGCAGAAATATAGTCTTAAAGTGTGCTATATTTATGGGGTAAAGTGCTCAATATCAGAGATAGAGCGTGTGTAAATATAAAAGTGGACATGGAAGTCAGCACTTAGGCGACAGTCGCCGAAGTGCTGACTTCCATGTCCACTTTTATATTTATATATATATATATATATATATATATATATATATATATATATATATATATATATATATAAAGGAAAATTATATAAAGATTGTAGTTTATTATATAAATTAATTTAATATAAATAAAAGTTTTTGCTCTGTTTAATGAAAATAGACATTGAGCCCCCTTTGTGAGTCAGTTTCAACGTTTAATATTTAAAATTCTATATTGTGTTATTAAGAGTCGCTTAAAACGAACAGATTGCTACACACACACACACACACACACACACACACACACACACACACACACACACTTATATATATATATATATATATATATATATATATATATATATAATGGAAAATTATATAAAGATTGTAATTTATTATATAAATTAATTGAATATATTAATAATAAATAAAAATATTAATTTTAAACATTTATAAATTTAAATATTAATGTATCAATACAAATTAATTCATATCTTAATAGGCTGGACATTGCGAAATGGAGTGATCATCGGCTATCATTTACATCAATGGAGCCGAATATAAAAACAACACAAAAAAAGCTCGCAGGTCAGCATCAACCACCGGGCATCTCACTGGATCAATCTGCACTTTTTACTTTAGTAATTACTCACATATTTTAAAATGCTTTCTTATCAGTTATTTTACTAGTGTACATAAGTATTCCATGGAATTTAGTTGCTAAATACAAGTTCATTTCATTAAATTATTTTTACTTCAGAATAAAATATACACATTTACAATTTCTGTAATACAATCCCTAAACTTATCTATTAGTAAAAAATAAAATAAAATTTTTCTTTTTTTTTTTAATCAAATGGGTTCACCAAAAGAAATTAAAATTATAAATAGTCCATGTTGGAAAAAAGGTTGAGAACCACTTATAAAATTATTTGTTTATACAATACCACATAAACACGAAATTTGCAATTATTATCCATGATTTCATTAATAATCATATTACCATATAAAATATCTTTCTTATGGTCACTAAATTATATTTATTGATCTTTTATCATACCTTATTGTTGTGGTAGGATCCACCTAATTTGCATAGTGGAGTGCCGACCATATAAATATGGTTGGTACCGGGAAGAGAGGAGAAAGAATCAAGAGATTCAACCAGAGACTCTGCCCGACTGCGACTCAGTCAACACATTCTCCAGGAACGGTTTTCCCAGGAATATACAAAAGACTATATGTAAATATTGTGTACACTTTCTTGTTTCAATATATTTTGTTCTAAGTACATTTTGTGTTGCATTATTATTCCATGCATTAGTCAAGTTTCAACACTTATGATTATTATTCTCTTCGTGACTAGTAAGATAATGACTGAATGTTTTTTAGAAAAATACATAAATACTAAACCATCAGTACACCGATAAAATGCTAGTATATACTTATTCATTACAAATTGATATATGATTAATGGTGTATTATTTTTAATAGTAATTTTCGCCCAATAGAAGGACCAAAATCCACTCAAGTTAGATGGTTACTGAGTCAGGTGTTTGATATGAACGTAAGAAGAAAATTAACAATTGAAGATTATAAGGATATGGGGGATAGATAACGATTGACTCTAGTCTTGAAAATGTTAAAATTCCAGTGTTTGAAGATTGTCGTGAACGTGGCAGACTGTTTAACAAATTAATAGTTTTTGGAAAGAAGCTATCTGAATAGAATATCCTTCTTACCAATAGGAAATGAAGATGATCAACTCCGCGGATGTAGCAAGGTGATTCTTAGCTCTAAATGTTTGAAGTGGTGGTACTAAAAATGGAGCTAGTCTAGACATTTCCCATGAAAGGAGCGATAAGGTAGCGGTAGGCTGGAGAGAGTTTTGAGAAACTAAAAGTATTTTGCTTATCTTAGATAAGTAGGTAGGTAGGTAAGCAAAAAAAGTCTTAATATGAACACGCGAGAGCAGAACAACAAGGATGGATTAATTTGAAGGAAGTAACGCTGTCACGCGTTTTCTCTTACTTTGAATGTCATGACATCTGGCCTGGTGCGTGACGAATGCTCTTCTTCCTTGCCTCGTCTGATCCATATCAAGGCAGATCTGGGCGCCGTCCACCTGGAGATTCAAACTTTAGTGAATTGGTCACAGTCGGCAAAACGCAATCTCTTTTAAGAATGCACCGCTGTTCGGGAAGAATAGGCTTCTGAAGGTCTTTTATGTGCCATTTGAGAAAACTGGTTTAGCGGCGGCTAAATATTTTTCGAGAAATCAAAAAAAAATTATGTTTGGGTCGGGTAGTTTTTCAGATAGCAGCCGCTATTTGAACGGATAGAAATTCTTTAATTAAATTAAAACTCTCAAAAAGTATAAAGTATAAAATATATAATGAGAACACTGTTTTGCGAGTTTCGAGCATATAACATAAACGGTTGTTTTTTTCATTGAGTAGCTAAATGTATCATGAGGAATATATGCGTGAATTACTGGAAAACCTGATCCTTCAGAAGATCTTAGTGGATATTGGGTATCCCCATGACTTTGTTAAAAACTAATGCAATTATTTATATACTTTATCTGCAGTAAGAACTTCGCTTAGAATGAAATAAAATGACAAGCTGTACGTTAGCGAGTCTACCCGCCTGGAATAGACGCCTAAAATAGCGAAGAAATAGAATAGGGAACAAGCTGTACGTTAACGAGTCTACCCGCCTGGAATAGAGAACTAAACCCTATCGCCTCTTAAGATAATTTCGTGTTTCTTCATAATCCACAGAGCTGAACTTTATAATGAAGCTATGCTGAGCAAGTCTTAGTTACAATTTGCAAGGGACAGTTCAGAGTAAGAATGGAATATATCTGCCATATATGGACTGCAACTATTCAGTCCCCACTTTCCTGTTTAGATAACATTCAGAAATGTCTATGCGGTCTTGAGGATGATAATTTTCCCTACCTAAAATCTCTATCCTACAGATGAAACACCCCAACCTTCTCACTAATATATATCTATTTCCAATGTTCTGATGAGCTACGTTCCTTAGTTACCATACCTGTCATGTCATGTACACCGGAATAAATCATACTTATTCCTTTAGGGTTCCGTTACTCAGAAGGAAATTCCATTCGAACAGCTTCTTCCCAAGAACTCTTCGAGAAGATGCTTCTCAGATCACTACAATCTTAACTACTTTAAATTGAGGGTTAACTCTTATCTTTCCTATGTGCTCTCTTAAACTGCAGTCCTTAGCTCCTCCTGCTACGTACCACAACATGAGTCAGTAACCTTCTACCTTGACTGGTTCAACGGTTTTGTACTGGGAGAAAAATTAGCAAAAAATATATAAGCTACAAAAAGCGAACACAAACAGTAAGCGAACTAGTCTCAAAAGAATTACACCAAAATTGGGATCTAATTAAAAAAATTAACAAGGAATTTTCATCAACATTTAATCAAACATGTATAAGTGAATAACTGCTGCCAAATACAGTACCATATACCTTATAGGCGCGACTGTTCTCAGTCTTTCTTTTACATTTCTATCCATATATATAATGAAGGCTCAGCACATTTTTGCATTTAAATGCATAATGAAAAAATTACGGTAATGGATAACAGCGCACAACTTTGTATAAATACTTATATTAATGAACACCATATAGTTTTGTACTACTTGCACCCCTGTAGATGATTTTGGAAAAAGATCGAAAGTACTTGGGAAATGAAAATAAATGAAATAGCACATTTCTTTCATCCTTTAACATCAATAAAAGGTTATTCGTGAGTATGAACGGATTTTTTAAAAAAATAGCAGACATAATGTCTGTAATTTATTCAATCCGATATGCCTAAAACAGAATTTGCTGCTTAAATACACACACACACACACGCGCAGACACACACGCGCAGACACACACGCACACACACAGACATATATATATATATATATAATTATTAATACGAAAATTATAACATAAATATATTAAAAAATCACTACAAAAATAGCCATTTTTTCAACACTTCTAGTGATGGTGTTAAATGTAGAATACAGGGTTTCAAAAGGTTCAAATCAATCAAACATCCCTCTCCAGGGGAAACGCTGTTACATTTGCTGGAATGACCAATCAAAATACAAGTATATGAGAATTCAAAAATGTTGACAACGGACTTGGGTTATAATAATTCTTTAATTCTTTAATGTTAGGGTTAGACTAAAATAGAATTCATTCAAACTAATATATATATATATATATATATATATATATATATATATATATATATATAACTTGCATAAAAAAATTGCATAAAAAACTGAATTTGAAACGCTGTAAACGAATATTGAAAAATATTTTGAATTCACGGAGCTACTGTATGCACATCATCCACAGATATTTTAATTCCTCCTTGGTGGGCATTGGAATGTAAGACAACGGTTTACCCCCGCCTTGAACGGGTCAAGATTGTAGTGATCGGGGAAAGATCCTGTTAGGAATCGGTTCTTCAGAGAAGTAGTTCGAGTGGAACATACTTTTCACCGATGGGACACGAAAGAAACCTGGGGGGATTGCTACTATGTAAGTGGCTTGTTATGTTTTTGCTGCGAATTTTTACCTCAGCGGGACCAGATAATGTAGTTCCTCCGAGCACTTTCCGTAGAAGTAGCGGTAGGGCCGTGGACTCTTTTGAACTATATCAAGGCTGGAGAGTGCAGTGTTGGCAGCTCCCGCTCAAATATAACAACAGTACAACATTTTTGGCCTGATCTGGCACTTGTAAAGGTAGAGGATAGCACGAGGAGTCAAGTAATTATTGGAGCGGTACAACGGGGAGCCAACCATTTTAAGTGCATCTTTAACAATGAATCGAAGGTACGAGTCCCACTTGAGGTCGGGTGTGAGTTTGAGGTCCAACAGTCTTTAGATGTACTGTGCTCCCCTGAGAGGACCTCCGTTCATCAAGATTAATTGGGGGCTGATCGGTGATGATGGAAAGCCGGTGGCTGCACACATGTCGATACCCCATCAGTATCGGCTGGGTCGCCGTACAGAGAGGGTATGATGTTGAAAGACCCGAAACCCCTAATGAACTGTTGACGTGTGTTAATATATGCATGTATGTGTTTGTATAGTAAATAAATGCTGTCCACTTAGGTTTCTCATAATATGGATATATAATAGAACGATGAAAGAAATTCTAGAGATACAAAGAAACATAATAATATTGATGATACAAATAATAATATTTATTGTATATTAGTAGGCTATTTAACCAAATAGAAGTATGGTGAGAAAGATGTTAAAAATCGGAATTTTCGGACACGCCTGTGTTCTTTTTCAACGAGATTCAAAACAAAAAATGAAGTGGTATTTTTTCCGGTGGATTTTTTTCGTGCGAGATATTTTACAGAAGAGATCTATGAGATATCGGCTAGTTGTTCGCTAGTTGTTTCAGAGGCTTTGTAGAGGTTTTTATGGAAAAGGAACCCTTTTATAAACCCTCTACAAATTTCTACAAACTAATAATGGTTTGATCAATAGTATAAATGATAGATATTGGATATTGGATATATCAGAGTAAGACGATAAACTACAACCCAACAGCAAGGCCTCTGATTAGGAGGTTTTGAAGGGCATGGAACCACCTTTTAATTGCTGTTATTCCCAGGTTCACCCTAACGCGGGATGGTAGCACCTGTTAGGATCCCAACTATGGGCAAATAGTTAACACCCAAACTGGGGTCAAAGGACTGTGAAAGTGTAAAAATACGTTTTAATACCAGCCATGAATTTTTGAGGAAATATTATTACCAGCAATACATTTTGGAAGAAAAATATATTACCAAGAATGTATTTTTGAAGGAAAAATTATTACAGGCAATACATTTTTGTAAAAAAAAAATTTAAAAAAAAACAAAACTTATCGGCATTAATAAACCCATAGTGTTTCATATGCCGTAAAACAAAACAAACCAAACCAAACAAAACCATACTACTACTACTACTACTACTACTACTACTACTACTACTACTACTACTAATAATAATAATAATAATAATAATAATAAATATACATTTTATTCCTCATCGTTTGCTACAACTGTGAGTTTCATGACCCTTATATAATAATATTTATCAAATACTGTTAAGTGAAAATAAATTATATATACACTGGGAGCGGTCGAAAAAAACTTCCACATATGCCTCTGAGAAATACCTCCCACATGGGTGATTTGCTAAGACAAAAAGTAATATAACTGATAGTTGTGATGTTTGGGGGTTTTAATTATTTTTAAGTGTTGCAGATTGAGTATTTAAAAAAAAAAACGTTAATAATAACAATTTAAACTAAGTTACCTCCCTTAGAAATTATTGGCGTAAATTCACTATAACGGAGAGCATTTCATTCGCATTTTAAAAATTGCAACTATCAATTACATAAAATTTTTGTCTTAGCAATTCAAGATAATGAAGATGATTTGGCTGAGATTGAAAGTACTTGGGAAAATAAAAGAAATATACCAAACTACGGCGTCTTTCTTACTAAGTTTTGTAACAGCACTAAGAAATTAATCCGTGAATTTGAGACGAATAAAATAAGAAGAGACATAATATATCAAGATTATTCAACCAAACATATATATATATATGTGTGTGTGTGTGTGTGTGTGTGTGTGTGTTGCCTCTGGATAAATTTAAAATTCATTTATTGTTGTAAAATTGTTTGGTCTGAAGACATGGTGTCTGAACCCGTGAAATAAATTATTACCAATGGATTTCTATATATATATATATATATATATATATATATATATATATATATACAAACACGGGGGAGATTGAAAAGTAACTCCCTATTTTATGTATGATGGTCTCTCCCATTTTGTAAATATTATTGTTAGATGGGAGAGTCCATCATTCATAAAATAGGGAGTTACTTTACAATCACCCTGTATATAATAATCGCATAATAATAATAACTGCAAAAACAACCAGGACGTTTAGTTACTTTTATACATACATACATATATATATATATATATATATATATATATATATATATATATATATATATATATATATATAATGGTTCTACATTCAACATCATCACTTGATAAGACATCAGTGGTGTTGAACAAAATGGCTATTCTTGCAGTGATTTTATATATATTTATGATATATTTATGTTATAATTTTCAAATAATCACACACATTATATATATATATATATGTATGTATATATGTATATATATATATGTGTGGGTGGCTTTGTGGGTGTGCAGAAGTGTCCCATTCTTCTTGGTTTGATTGAAAATTGAGGAAAAGATTTTGCTTTTCTTTTGCTTACGGCTGATGAAGAGAAAAAATTGCATCCACACAGAAACAATGATACAAACAAATATTGAAAGATTTTCACAATGGCTTATGAATGGGGAAAGCGTTCATATATTACTGGAAAAGTTTTGTTTAATATGATCTGATTCTTAGAATTATAGATCAAAAATTTCTTAAGCTGAAATCTTTCGTTTGTCTTCAACAAAACTTGCATTATATTCAAAAAAATTTTAGATTACTGCATAAATACTTTTTGTCCATGTTATCAATAACATTTACGTAAGGGCAAATTAGTTCCCGTCTCATAGTGCTAAAGCTGAAAAAAATCTGGCTCCAGATCGCTTTAGCTCATAAGATTTTCAGACTAACACCGACTTCAGTTATTATTAAGAAGCATTTAGTTAAAAGTTCAAAGCCTGTTTGTGAAACAGTTTTTTGAATTTTAAATTTGTCTGTAAATGCTAATCAATAATTTCCGTGAATGCTGCCCTGGGAAAGCAAAACATATCGATCTGAAATATTCAAATAGATATTAACATCAACGAAAAAACTTAAGAATACGCAAGCATCTCTGCATTAAACAAGGCGTCTTTGTTTAGAACTTTTTCTTTTGCAACACCTTTTAATTCCATATAAAAATAAATGTCTTTAATTTTTATTTCAAAAAATTATCTACATCCCCTTTTAGTCAAAATTATTTATCCAGATATAGGGATCTATGTGCTGACTATCTTTCGTCTGCTACATTATAAGATCACGTTCGTAACATATTTTTTCTGGAGCGTATTATGGATCAATTTCTTAATGAACAAAAATGACTGAAAACAAAAAGACGCTTCCAAATAGGTTACTTTTTGTATGTTTAGTGAGATTCCGGAAGTTAGTGCTATCAGACACGTTGTTAGTTTTACACACATCTATGAAAAAAAAATTGACAATATATTAAACAAAATTGCAGTAGAGGAAAATTGATCCGAAGTTATTAAAAATCAGGAAATATTGTAGAAGTAAGCAATTAAATCAGAACCAATGTCTTTTTAAAAAGTCCCTTTATAAATGGGGAATTAAAATCTGAATAGATTGCATATACATATAAGTATACATACAATGTGACAACATGAACAGTGAAATACGCGCGCATACGCTATTTACGCACGGGCTTATATATGCACGCACAGTCGCTCGCACACACACACACACACACACACACACACACACACACACACACACAGACACACATATGCCGGGGGAATTAAAACATTGCTCGATGTATAAAATCAGAACTAAAATTTATACTCTTAATAAATATACCTACATTTCCACGCTGGCTGCACGAGTCTGAGTTTCATGTATAATAAGATGGTCAGGTGTTGATTATACCAGCACCTGGTATTTGTAATATATATATATATATATATATATATATATATAGATAGATAGATAGATAGATAGATAGATATGAAGAAATATAGTCTTAAGATGTGCTATATTTATGAGATAAAGTGCTCAATATCAGAGATACAGCGTGTGTAAATATAAAAGTGAACATCGAAGTCAACACTTAGAGGCGACAGTCTGTTTCATGCTAGATGTAATCGTCAGGCGTGATGATTGCATCTAGCATGAAACAGACTCTCACCTCTAAGTGTTTGTTGAATTTTATGTTCACTTTTATATTTATATGTATATACATATATACACGTATATATACATATATATATATATATATATATATATATATATATATATATATATAAATAGATAGATAAGAAGAAGCCTGTGCATGTAACGGGGATTAGGATAAGATAGATAGATAGATAGATAAGAAGAAGCCTGTGCATGTAACGGGGATTAGGATAAGATAGATAGATATATAGATAGATAGATAAGAAGAAGCCTGTGCATGTAACGGGGATTAGGATAAGATAGATAGATATATAGATAGATAGATAAGAAGAAGCCTGTCCATGTAACGGGGATTAGGATAAGATAGATAGATATATAGATAGATAAGAAGAAGCCTGTGCATGTAACGGGGATTAGGATAAGATAGATAGATATATAGATAGATAGATAAGAGGAAACCCTGTGCATGTAACGGGGATTAGGATAAGATAGATAGATAGATAGATAGATAGATAGATAGAATGAAAGTAATAATGATATCTTAAAGGAATGAAAGAAATTAGTCATTTATTTCTCTTGAATATTCAAAATAATATAAAAAAAAGTAAGTAGAAATATTAAAGAGCATCTTTTGAAAATAAGTTAAACAAAACATGAAAATGTCTCTTCTCGTTCGAGACAATTCTAATGATGGCACAAGAATCCGAATGTCCGTCAATTATTCTTTTTTAATGAAAGATTAAGAAAATGTAAAAAAAAGAAATGTATAGGCACAATAAGAGCAAAGGAAATAAGACTCTAAAAAGATCCACAAATCCGCGTAGATTATTCAAGGCCTTATATTTATTTACTATTTGTTCAAAAAGACGGTCACCTGCTGTTTCATTGAAACAACTTGCCTCCTTTCTGATGCCGTTTTCTTTTGCCATTAAGTAAATGCACGCAAGTTATTTTTTGGTCCGTATTTCTAAAGACGATTGAAAAGAGATCTATCTTATTGTCTCTTCCTTTTTGTTGATTTCAGTATTGAGGATTTTACAAGTGCGAGACTGATCATTACTGAATGAATTTTGGAAAGGGCAGCTAATATGAGACAAAAGAATCATTTTATTGATGACTTAAGCTATCAAAAAATGACACTTCTTGGTTAATGTCTAAATATTATATCTTTATCGTTAGATATTAACATAGGCGGGGCCTACCGCGTTATGAAGAATTTATATCAGAAAATAACATTCTTTTTTTTTTACAATTATATATTCTGAGAAATGTTTCTGTTGGAATCCTGCACGTGATATTCTCGGATTTTCTTGATTTTGACGCAAACTGTGTGCATGATGCGAGCTGTACACGAGCATAAATATTTGTAACAACAATTGGGTGCAAATGAGGCACATTCCCAAATGGGGATTAACAATTTAAATGGGGTGGTTAACCTTGAAAAGGGCCGTTTTTGCGTTCAACAATCTTGTTTCAGCCCCACGCACACCAGCAGATGAAGAGGCGTATCTCTTTAGCCGTTGGGTGCTTTAACAATCATTTTCAGCCTCGCCTTAAAACAGTATTAGTAGGTTCTATGCAAAGGAAAAGGTAACCTCACTTGAGAGAGATTGAACACTTGGCCAAGAGAAGGAGAATCTGTAATTTTGACTCAAAACCGGAACTATCAAAATATAAATATTATATCTTTATCGTTAGATATTAACATAGGCGTGGCCTACCGCGTTACTCGTATAATTGTATGAAGAATTTATATCAGAAAATTACATTCTTTTTTTTTTTACAATTATATATTCTGAGAAATATTGCTGTTTGAATCCTGCACGTTATATTCACGGATTTTCTTGACGCAAACTGTGTGCATTACGCGAGCTGTACACGAGCATAAATATTTGGCGTTTTTTACCGTGGAATTTTGATTGCTGGTTCATTGATGAAGAAAAAAAAAACAATTCACGTATAGCGCTGTTCACAGTGGGGAAAAAGCTTCATTTTATTGCTTAACTAGAAGTATAACCCCTCTTCGATCCGGGACTTTCATTACTGACAATTTTTACCGATCAATTGTAGCAGTTTAAGTTTAAAGTCATCCCACCCGAAAATCAACAACAATTAGGTGCATATGAGGCACAACCCCAAATGGGGTTTTAACAATTTAAATGGGGTGGTTAACCTTGAAAAGGGCCGTTTTTGCGTTCAACAATCTTGCTTCAGCCTCTCGCGTTTCTCTTCAGCCGTTGAGACCTTTAAAAATCATTTTCAGCCTCGCCTTAAAACTGTATTAGTAGGTTTTATGCAAATGAAAAGGTAACCTCACTTGAGAGAGATTGAACACTTGGCCAAGAGAAGGAGCATCTGTAATTTGGACTCAAAACCGGAACTGAAGAATTATCTATTAAAAAAAAAATCGGTATGCCTATATTTCTGAGATAAGGTATTATGTACATTATTTACATTTTTCGGACTATTGTTCTCATCTTTGTTGCCATATCTTCATAACGTTTCGGCCGTTGTACAATCCGGCCTTTTTTAGGTGGTTGGAATGTCGAAATGAACCCTTTATTTCGCTTGTTGGGGTAGACTGTTCTAGTTCCACGTGCCATGACTAATGGAAGTCAGTTATCACTTATCTCCTGTTAATTTCCCTCACACTCTTTGTGTGCTGTCACTGGATCTGACTAACGCCTTTATCCACATCTGTATATGACTTTCTGGGTATTAAAAACGTAATGTCTTCAGCAACCATTTTTACCATTGCTCATATTGCAATTTTTGCGGTTATCTATTCAATTTTTCACCAGAGTTTATATTGCAATTTTCTTTGTTATTATCTCTGGCACTCCTTATTACTTGTTCCCATATTGCATTCATTTTTATGCTTGGTCAGCTCAGGAGATTGTTGTGGCATATGTGCTGATTCCTTAAGTTTACGAATTTTCCAATGATGCTCTTTTCTCTCCATATGTGATCAGCCACTCCTGATTTTTCCTCTTACCCTCGTGTTACAGCTTTCCAGTGTTCTTTAAGCCTAACAAATCGGATGGAAACTGTGGAAACGCAAAAAGAACATCCGATCTCACACACACATATACATACACACACAGATTCTGAGAATTATAGATATAGATGAATGAAAAAATGGAATTGATAAGTGGCGAGGGAAGGCACCATTTCTCAGTTCTGGCAACAGTCCTGAAGACATCATGAAGGAGCCTGTTGTAATTGTTTCCTGGAATTTACCCAAAGAAAACCAGCATTCTCTATATTAGTTGATAAGCATTAAAAATATTTACAACTCACCAACAATTGTTCGGAACATTTCTTCTTTCGTGTTAGATGAGGATGGCTTTCATGAAAGCATTTTTAAAAAAATATTGATTATTCTTCGATTTTGGGTTCGTTGGAAAACTTGAAATTTATGTTAAGCAAAAACCTTTAAATTTGTTAAACATTCCATTGATCTTTTTACTAAATTTTCATAATGTTTAGATAAATGCGATAAAACTGATCCCTTAGTACGGTTACGAAATTTTACATATAAGTATTTAACAAAGGCTTGTCTCTCGTAATACACCCATATCTTTTAAATGGAAAGTATTTTTTTTTCATTAAATATACTTTTTAGATTGATTCCGCTACACGTGCAAGTGGAAGCAGAAATATATGCAGTCTGTGTGCTTCAGTTCCGAAATGAATAATATACACAAAGAATCTATTATATCCAAAGTGTCATTAATATTTTAGAATTTTAGAGACACATTTAAAAGGGCCTTCTTTTTAGTTCCACAAAACGTGACAATAGATTCTCGAGATGTCATGTGAAATAAGTTTTCCTTTGTGGACGAAGCCACTCCAAAAAATGCATTAAATGCTACAATTTTTTTTTTATCAATTTTGTTCTAAAATATTCCGTTCGCTTTGATAAATTTAAAAGTACTGTGAAAATATTGTCGGAATATTTTCACTGTTATCTAGGCGCATACATGAACATTCATGCATATTATTAAAGAATTAGAAAGAAAATGTTTCATTGAATAATATAGACGTATTATGTGTATTTATTTTTATACTGATACTCTTCAATTTTCTGATCAGTTTCTTGGTGTTCAGATGAAATTCACAAAGGAATGTGTCGTAATGTTTTATCCAACCCATGTACTTTCGCTTTTATCCAAGATCAACTTCGGAGATAAATTACAAAGGTAAACTTATTGTAACTGCAATAAAATCTGATTAAAGAAATCGAAAGGCTCAATATAAAAATAAATGGACATAATATGTCTATATTATTCAATGAAACACACACATTATATATGTGTGTGTTTCATTGAATATATATATATATATATATATATATATATATATATATATATATATATATATATATATATATATATATATATATATATATATATATATATATATATATATATATATATATATATATATATATAAATATAAAAAGAAAAAGAAAGAAGACATTTATGATATGTTTAACGTTCTTTTTATAGATACAAGTATTTAAGCAAATGCTCTGTTTTATAATAAAGAGTATTAAATAACATTTACCGGCCTGAATGTCCGAGAAATTTTCATAGAAAATTTTCGTTCTCCGACAGGAATCGAACCTGTATCCTATACGGAACCGTCATTTCGCGTGACGTGCCTTAACCGTTCGGCCACAGAGAAGCATCTGGTTAGCAAGGTCGATTTTACTATCTTTAAACTTAAATCTTAAATCATGATTCATGTAAGATTTAACCTTGCTAACCAGACGCTTCTCTGTGGCCGAACGGTTAAGGCACGTCACGCGAAATGACGGTTCCGTATAGGATACAGGTTCGATTCCTGTCGGAGAACGAAAATTTTCTATGAAAATTTCTCGGACATTCAGGCCGGTAAATGTTATTTAATACTGTTTAGTTCCGCAGAAAAAAAAGAAAAATACTGGATTTTTAAATTAGACGCATATAAACTAGGGTTAAACAAAGACTTGGGAATTTTAAATCTGTATAAATATTTAAATAGTTAAAAAAATTTGTTTTAGATATAGTTAAAAAAAAACCTTTTTAAACAACATCTAAAATATTATCGTTAGATTTACGTTAGAAATATCCAAACACAGTTGCATTCCACATCACGTGACGTCCGCGTCTCGCGACGGTCGCTACTTGAAAACAAACTTCTGAATACAGTTATTTAATTTATTTCTGACGAAAGATTGGGGCAGATCTGAAATATCAAATATATATATATATATATATATATATATATATATATATATATATATATATATATGAATAAATAGTTTCACAAAAAAACATTCATTTTTTTTTAATTTGCAACTTTTCATATGTTTTCTCCATATTATATATATATATATATATATATATATATATATATATATATATAATTGGTGGTACACGTTTAGAATAAGCTCGGATAGCTCAACTTGCAGTAGAAGAAATCGGTACCCAAGCATAAATTGGGAATATAAAAAGAAAGAACCAAGAACATTAAACCAAGTCGAAAACAATCGTCCAGTGTTTAAGATCCAAGTCCAAAAAAAAAAAACAAACGGGTAAAAAGACAACTACGTAAAGTGCTC
The DNA here is from genome assembly GCA_964036315.1 of Acanthosepion esculentum. NCBI lineage: Eukaryota > Metazoa > Mollusca > Cephalopoda > Sepiida > Sepiidae > Acanthosepion > Acanthosepion esculentum. The sequence continues at coordinate 125,275,170 of OZ038482.1, read as the reverse complement.
AATACACTAAGTAGAGCAAAACCTAAGATAATCCTAAGAAACCAGGGAAACCTAACTAGGTTTCACCTCAACGGATCTTTCCTGAATATTTCCACACACACACACACACACACACACACACACACACACACACACACACACACACACACACACATATATATATATATATATATATATATATATATATTTGAAGAAATATGCTATATTTATGGGAAACCCAAAATTTATTCTCCAGGAAAAGGGACTTACTGCAAATATATTCTAGTACATTGAAGTACGAAATTTAAGGGAGTGAACACTCTTGGGGCACTTTTTTCTTTATTTTACTAGACCGAGTTAAGCTTCGTCTCAACATACAGACCGGCACACAAGTATTTAAAAAGTTTAGCATTGTCTAGGACAGAGCTTTCCAAATAGTTGGCAATGGCGACACACCTTTTAAAAATAATATGCTTGGCGACACATTACTTAAGTTTAGTTAGCCAAGCCAAATATATAATTCAGTAGGTATATTAAAAGAAATAATTCAATGATAAAATTTAGTTTGTAATTAAAGACAGAACGGATAATTAATTTCAATAAATTGTTGCAACAGACCATTTGGAAAAGCACTGGTCTAGTAGAAAACCACAAGAACGGGGCGTACAGTGTTTTAACAAAAGTCGTAGGCTATATTGCTATTTGGTAAAACGATATATCGAAAGTGCTTTAATCATTAACTCATCCACAGTAAATATACGTCAAAGTTCTAAAAAGATTTTACATTTCTTAACAGATCTTCTATTATCACAATATGCGATGTTTAATAACACAAGTGACGGAAAAGTGAACAAAAAAATATGAAACAAACTAAATGAAATCGGCTAGACTTTCTTTCATTCTATGTGCCATTTCAGGACGAAGGCGATCATGACTCTACACCTCCTTCTATCCGTTGAATCTATCTGCAGGTTCCTTTCCCCCTGCTTCCTTCCTCAAACCACGTTCAGTAATCCACCTGTTCAAGCTCGTCAGGTATGTTACTCGCTGCTTTCCCTCGCCTCTCTTTCCCTCTATTCGACCCGTGAGATGTTAAGTCTAAGCCTCCTTCTTGTTTGTAATCTCTCTAAGACCTCATCTTTATTCAAACTTTCGGTCCACGATATCCTTAGAATCCTTCTGTAGAACCACATCTCTGTCGCCTCGAGTCTCTTCTTCATTTTTGAGAAAATCGTCCAACATTCGCTGCCGTAAAGAAGGATATATGTCACGGAATAGTTCAGGATTGTCTTCTTTGTTACGAAAGAAATCCTCCAGTCTTTCAATACTCTGCTCAGCTTTTGGAATGCGTCCTTGGCCATCCCAATACGCATACGGATCTCAGTGTCGCACTTACCGTCCTCTGTCAAAACGCTTCCCAGATATTTAAACATACGCGTCAGCTTGATTCTAGTGTTCCGAGCCTTCAGATCGCACTTCGGGCTCATCCTTTTACTGATTACAATGCATTTTGTCTTTTTGTAGTTTATGATTAGTCCCTTCTTCTCACTCTCCGTCGCTACCTTCTGTAGGAGGTTTTGTAGTTTCTTTTCCGTGTCTGCTGTCAGTACTGTGTGATCTGCGTATCTTATATTATTAAGTAGATAGCATTTCGGGATCATCCTTTTGCTGATGACCTTGCAATCTGTCTTCTTGTAGTTTATGATTAGTCCCTTCTTATCGCTCTCATTCGCTAACTTCTGTAAGAGGTTTTGTAGTTTCTTTTCGGTGTCTGCTATCAGTACTGTGTCATCTGCGTATCTTATGTTATTAAGATTGTGGCCGCCAATGATAAATCCCGGTAGAGTTTCCAATTCTCTCAGTTCCTATATATATATATGCATGTTTTATTAAAAACGACAGACAAGGTACTACAGTTAAGCTCGAACAAGAGGTTTCTTTTCTGGACAAAAGTTGTGTCAGAACTCAGAGGAGACAGGCTGTTTCATGCTAGAAACAGCCTGTCGCCTCTGAATCTTGACTTCAATGTTCCCTTATATATATATATATATATATATATATATATATATATATATATATATATATATATATATATATATGTGTGTGTGTAGAGATAGAGAGAGAGAGTGTGTGTGTGTGTGGTAGAATCTCCTTGTTAAGATGTAAGAAAGTGGGTGGGTGATTAATAATAAAATACGATTCATTAAACGAGAATAAAACTTTTTTTAAAATAAAAAATGAAGAGAAAGTAGTGAAAGGCTTTCCTTATTTCCTTAAACGAAATTTACATAAATTGAAAAAATAGGATAATCTTTTATTTAATTTAATACTTTCCTATACGTACTTGAAACTTTGATTCGTTGAATTATTCATATTTAAATAATAATTCAAAATCGCTCATGTATTTCGTCATGAGGCAAATAACAACCAAAGCATTAATAAATATCAAACTATAAAAACAGATGGAAAGAAAATCAAGTAGACGAATTATTCAGTAGACTTTCAAATTATTACTGATGCTTCTTTCAGTAATGAGTGTATCTAATTCCATAAATTATAACTAGTCACTAAACCTCAAAATACATCTTCAGAACAATTCATGGCAAAACAATATCAGACCAAACCAACAGATACACAACGAATTGGATATGTGGAGAACGAAGGAGAAGAGCAAATTTTCAGTACATTTATCATAATAGGTCAAACAATATCTAAATGAAGACAAGTTAAAATCGTGTCATTCAGTAGAAATTAATTAATGCAAAATAACGGAATATTCTGTTGTGAGAAGCTTGACATGGAAAGATTATCAACACCAAGAGATCGTATCTAATTTCGCTTTATAATGAAGAATTTATGAAACATAGTGCTAAGATATTTCAGGAAACAGGATGAATCTGAAAGAGTATCAGAAAAATCGGCAAATGTTACTCGAGCGCTCTTATGATGTGTAAAAACTTTCTTTCTCTTTGTCTGCCATGTCCTTTCAGGATATAGACGATCATGGCTCTCCACCTCCCTCTATCCCTTGCAGTTCTCAGCAAGATCCTTCTCTCTGCTTCCTCCGCCAGAACACGTTCTGTCATCCACCTGCTCATGCTCACCAGTTATGTCACGCGCTACTTTCCATTGTCTCTCTTTCCCTCTATCCGACCAGTGAGTATCAGATTCTACAGGCCTTCCTTCCTCATTATGTGTCCCTGAAACTTCAGTTGCCTCTTCCTGATGTTAAGTGTAAGCCTGCTCCTTGTTTGCATCCTCTCTAAGACCTCATCGTTGCTCACATACTCGGTCCGTGATATACGTAAGATCATTCTGTAGAACCACATCTCTGTCGCTTCGATACCCTTCATCATCTTCGAGGAAATCATCCAACATTCGTAAAGAAGGGCAGATGTCACGTAAGAGCTCAGTATTCTTTTCTTTGTTACCAAAGAAATCCTCCTGTCTCGCAATACTCTGCCCAGCTTTTGGAATGCGTCCTTGGCTATCCCAATACATGTACGGATCTCAGTGTCGCATACTCTGTCAAGACGCTTCCCAGATATTTAAGCTTCCGCGTCTGCTGGATTCTAGTGTTCCCGAGCCGCAAATCGAATTTCAGGCTATTCTTCTTAATGATTACGCATACTGTCTCCTTGTAGTTAATACTTAGTCCTTTCTTTTCATCAGAACTCGGTGGTCTTTGAAAATGGAGAGGCTTCTTGTTAAAGTCATCCGCAATTTTTCGTTAAATGACCATTTGATTCTACTATAACAAGAATTGAACACAAGGTCCTATGTATAAGTAGAACGAATCGCTTTTTCCACAACGCTGTGTAATTCATAACATTTTACTCGGAACAGCCGTAAAGATATTCGCTGTGAGATTGGAACAAAACATTAGGAAGCTCTCTGCCTACAACGGTGCGGTGGTTCGCTTCGTCACTGCTACTTACTAGATCCCTGTATCAAGTTTTTCTAAGACACAAGTAGCATTCCTTGTGATCCGATAATTATGGATATGACCGCCTTTGTTAATAGGTCTCGCATCACAATATATAATGAAACCTACAAATAATAGTAAGGCAGGTGAGATAACACTTAGAAAATTCTCAGGAAATATAATTTTAGCGAGAGTTAATTACCGGTGTTAAGATAATATATTCATCGTGAATACGAGAAATTTACGATGAAAAGATACGTTAAATATTAGGCGAGAAACACCAGACATTCGCCAGGAGCAAAACGCTTTACGCATAAAATATAGTGAAATACAAAAATATCTATTTACCATGGCCAGATGGAAAGTTCATAAGCTGAAGGATACTTCCAAGGAATATGACTGAATGTAATTTATTTTTTAACATAGTACCTCTTGCGGTCCATAGAATTATGACATTGTTGTCGTGGTTGGATCGAATTGCTGAAGAAGCTTTTATGACGTTTGTGAAAAAGTCATCAACAGCAGATATGGCGTCATCATTACAGAGATACTTGTTCCCAGTTGTTATTTCATATTCGAGAATAGATGATAGTCAGATGGGGCCAAAGCTGGAGAATAGGTAGGCGTGATGAACCTATTGAAAGTCACACAGAGCAGCCATTGAAACAAAACTTTTGTGCTGGAGCATAGTCAACACCACGTCCGTCAGTATTGCTGGGCATTTTGTCATGAAAGCCTTTCGTAAATGCCTCAGCAAGTTAGCTCTCCATTGATGGTGTGGCCCTTTTGAAGATAGTCATTAAGAACAATACCTTTTGCATCCCAAAATCCTGATGCCATTAACTTATCTGCAGATGAAACGAACTTAGTCGACTTTGGAGTAGGCGAGAAGGAATGTTCCACTGCATGAATTGTTTCTTTAGCTCTGGCTCAAAGTGAAGAACGCAACACTCATCCAGGGTTTGGAAAAGTTCAAGGAAACCAGATGGATCTGCCTCAAACAATGTCAGAGTTTCTTGTGATATGTTCAGCCTGGTGCTCTATCAGAACACGTGACACCCACTGAGCAGTAACCTTCGTCATACCAAGTTCCTCAATTTTCATTACTCTTTCCTGGGATATACTAATATCATTGAATATTGGATTTATAGTAAAATCGCCGGTCATTCATCACCAGATGGGGATCAATATTTCCTTCGGTGGTAGTAGTTATAGCACGTCCAGAGCTTCGGTTATCTTCAAAACTGCCTCGTCGTGCCTAAATTCACCTGCCCACTTTTGCACAGTTGATAAAGCTAGGACATCATTACCTAATGTAGCAAGCATGTCAGCATTAATGTCCTTAGGGATTAAACTCTTTTTTCCTGAAGGAACTTGATGACATCACGATGCCAAATGTCGTCGTTTTTTAAGAGACATCGCTACTAGTTACATATGAAATCTTTTTTTTTTTAACACTCAAAAAAAAAAAAAAGATGCAATGAAGTCAAGAAGAGTTGAAATTAATCCATGCAATATTTAACAGCATTCGCGTCATTCTTTCCTGGTCAGCCTATGGACTTTTTCACCCATCCTCGTACATTATTTTCAATTATTTCAATCCAAGCAAGACGATAATGTCATTAAGAAACAACGGGTTACTGAGAGTGAAAGAGACTGAGAATACTTTTATGACGAGAAAGGACAAATAGAATCGGGAAGGCAGAAGATAGTGATTGATTTTTAATTTATATCTTTGAAGTCCGTAGATGGCAGGGAATCAGGAAACACAACAACAGTTTAACAGGCGAGAAAACACATTACAATAGAACTTACGGTTACATCTAGTCATAGAAGGGGTTTTAAGAGGGCGAGTCTCCGTCAGACTATACTACTCTAAACACTCCAATGTTGCTATAGCTGCAATACATATGTTCCCGCCATCACTTTTGTAGGTTACCTGATTCATGAGGCAACGTAACGTAAAATCAAACTATAGAAATTTACACACTATATAAAAAGGACGCTATTTTAACATGATATACATCAGCATCAGCATCATATTCATCAACAGCAGTTCTATGACAGGGTTTCGTCGTAGGGTTGCCGTGCAGAGAGTAACTGTCAAAATATCGCCTTTGTGCGTCAGTGTCTGAGTCTCTGTGAAAGATCTTCCAGTTTTCTCAATCAGGTCATCAGTCAAATATCTTTCTTTGCCTCCTGTGCCACCCACTTGGATGGCAGTGGGGAAATTGTGGGCTCTTATGATGCGCCAATACTATTTCAAATTTCTCTTCTTGTTTCTTGACACGGAAAAGAAATTACAAAATCTCCTCTATCCGACACGTGCGTATCAGATTCTACAGGTCTTCCTTCCTCATTATGTGTCCCTGAAACTTCAGCTGCCTCTTTCTGATGTTAAGTATAAACCTTCTCCTTGTTTGCAACCTCTCTAAGACCTCATCGTTTCTCACACACTCGGTCCATAATATCCTTAGTATCCTTCTGTAGAACCATCTCTCTGTCGCCTCGAGTCTCTTCTTCATCTTTGAGGAAATCGTCCAACATTCGTAAAGAAGGAAAGATGTCTCGTAACAGCTCAGTATTCTTTCCTTTGTTTCCAAAGAAATCCTCCTGAAGATAGTGATTAATTTTGCATTTATATCTTTGAAGTCCGTAGATGGCAGGAAATCAAGAAACACAACAACAGTTTCAAAGGCGAGAAAACACATTACAATAGAACTTATGGTTACATCTAGTCATAGAAGAGGTTTTAAGAGGGAGAGTCTCCGTCAGGCTATACTACTCCAAACACTCCAATGTTGCTATAGCTGCAATACATATGTTGCCGCCATCACTTTTGTAGGTTACCTGATTCATGAGGCAATGTAATGTAAAATTAAACTGAAGCAATTTACATACTATATGAAATGGACGCTATTTTAACATGATATACATAAATAGCTCTTTCAACAGTAAAATGATAAAAGCTAGTTGCCAATTTAATAGTACGCTTAAAACCATGCTGTCTAGGTAGAAAGAAGACGGTTCATTAGAACAATTGTCACGAAAAATATTTATAGAAAAGACCCAGGGAAGCCATGAGACGACAGGAAGAAAGTGATTGATGTATTGATGACAATTTAGGAAGGATAAATATTGCAGATTCTTTCTTAGATTTTATCGAGAATTTTGCATGGATATCACATCCAATATGGCAACAATATTCAATGCAGAAACAAAATAGATTTATAAAGGGCATGCAGCAAAACTATCAATTCATTCATTCATTCATTCATTCATTCTATCTATCTATCTATCTATCTATCTATCTATCTTCATATATGTCTCTTTGTCTTTTTCGTTATATTCACTTACGCTCAAATACCATTGGGAAAGTTATGAATCCATATCTTCTCCCCAAGTTGTAGGTTAATTAGTAGAAATTGTATTATTAATTCATTATTATGCCTATAAAATTCTTACAATATAAAAACAATTCTGGCTTTAAATAAGTTAACAATGGTTGATAAACTGTGAAAATCAAATCAATCTATCAATACTGATACAGATCTATCAATACATGGGCATTTCACCATTTTACTTTTATATTTTTAGGTTTTCCATACACGCACGCGTGCACACACACACACGCACGCGTGGACACACCACTCACACATAAACAAAAGTATATGCATACGTATATATCTCTTTCCCTTGCTC
>OZ038482.1:125240064-125265064 GCA_964036315.1 Acanthosepion esculentum | reverse complement strand
CTTGTAACCCTGGGTTTCACGAAAAGTAAGATATATAATCCGGTGTTCTTATTGATATTTTTTATTTTTATAGAACTGTGCTCACTGCAAATTTACAGAGTATAAATATTTTAAATTAACTGATTTAAAATATGTTTTTGCGCTACACAGTAATAACTATGTTTCAAAAACTGAAGATAAAAACTTCAAATTTAATTATATAATTAAATTAAAATCGTATAATCTTCAAGCGAATATTGCAATAACTTATTTTTGAATTTACTGAAATTTAAACGCACAAATAAATCCATTTTTTTTTCAAGGATACAGAGAAATGCAATCATTCAGACAGGGGCGGTAGAGTTTTCTTTTTTATTAACTATTGTTGTATCAATTTTGAGTTACGTTCGAAAAAGAGGTTAAGTTTAGGGAGGGTAGGGGTGTATTTTTGAACGAATTCTGACATCCGTTAAACGCATGTCGTCTGGGTTTTTTATTAACGGCAAAATGTTTTTCGACATTTTTTCGTACTTGTATACTTAAAGATTCTTGTTTGGGGTGTTTGTGTTAGAATACGTTTTGTTTAACTACAATTTTAAAATATTTTTACTCTGAATTACTAATAGACTATATTTCTTTTTAAAACAAGTAAATGAATTACTTAAATTATTTAAAATTATTTTTTCATAAAATATATAGCTATGTATATTACTAGCTCCCATTTTTTAATTTTATTTTTAGATATTATTTAAGGAAAATTTTTGACAATTACGGCAAAAAATAGTTATTTCATTTCTCTGATACAGTAAATTTTTATTTTTTATAAACTTAGTAATATATAGTTTGTCATGTATGCACAAAGGACATGGGCCTTTTAATGACCTACATATTATAGCTTTTCTTATTAATTTCCATTTTACTATAGGTGTTTTATTATATACTTAAATTAGATTTTTTAGCATCAGTTTTTGAGACATGGTTATTACTGTGTAGCGAAAAAAACATATTTTAAATCAGTTAATTTATTATATATATATATATATATATATATATATATATATATATATATATATATAATAAAGGGTAATTCGATTTTGCAGTTCACGGAAAATATTTGACAAATGATTTACAGTAATGCCTGAAATCACATTAGTTATTTTAGCTATACTTAAAACTAGGTACATTAAACTTTATAACATTTTTTACAGATTATTTGTATCTCAAATACAAACAAAGTTATAAATTTCTTAAAGTGCACATGAACTTTATGGACACCATGTATATATGTATATATATATATAGAGAGAGAGAGAAAGAGAGAGAGAGTGAGAGAGTGAATGTGAGAGAGAGATGCAGTGTTGATGCAAATTTTTAAATAAATTATTTATTCAAATTATTATATTAATATTATACTAATGTTCACCACGGCAATGCAAATGAGCAACTCATGATCGCTGTTTACGGAATGTGCAATTTGAACGTAAGAAGCGATTGAAAAAGGGTGAAGATTATAAGGATAAGGAGGATAGATAGTGTCTGACGTTTGACTTAAAGTGGTTAAGATTATAATGTTTATAGAGTTTTTCAACAACGTAGCAGTTCTTGAGAAAATCTGAATGGAACATTCCTCCTTAAGTTTGGAATACTGTGGCCGTAGTTTGATGTGTCCTAATGTCAAGATTTGAACGTGGAATATTCTATCCAAGATTTCAACTGATGGAACATACCAAATATCCCAATTTCTATAGGATTACATGCGTTGCATTTGTAAATTGATGACAGATGTTGTCAAAATGTCTGAGACACAGTCTTATTCTTAGTGAATCTCTTAAACTTTCACCAAGCCGTTTTCTCACTGACTCGTTCCAATTTATAAAAATTCGTTATATATATATATATATATATATATATATATATATATATATATATATATTCAACAACCGTAAATTAACCATTCGTCAAAACAATCCTTATTCCCCCATAGCTGAACATTTTAATCAATCAGGACACTCATTAGAAAACTGTAAATGTGTATTGATAGATTCTGATTTCATTTCCACAGACACACGCAGAAAAAAAAGGAAAGTAGTGGATTTTAAAATTAAATACATATAAACTAGGGTTAAACAAAGACTTGGGTATTTTAAATCTTTATAAATATTTCAATAGGAAAATAAAAAAAAATTTGTTAGATATAGTTAAAAAAAATTTTAAACAACATCTAAAATATTACTACAGTTACATATGCGTTTGAAATATTCAAACACAGTTGCATTCCATATCACGTGACGTCCGCGTATCGCAACGGACGCTACTAAATGTAAAAAAACTTCTGAAAACAGTCATTTCTGATGAAAGATCGGGGCCGATCTGAAATATAAAATATATATATTTATAAAATATATAAACAAATACTTTCACCAAAAAACATTCAATTTTATTTTTAATTTGCAACTTTTCAGTTGTTATATATATATATATATATATATATATATATATATATATATATATATATATATATATATATGATAAAAAGACTTAAACACTAATATTCCATGGTCATAATTTATTCCATTGGAATCGTAAATCCAATCCAATTCATCAGACCTACAAATTCAAAAAGAATAAATAATAAAATTTAGTGAGTGTGTATGTATGAGAGTGTGGGGCGAATGCTAGTGTGAATGAAAGCCAAAGGGATGGGTAACAGAACAGGAAGGTCTGAAGATGAAGGAAGGGATTAAAAGTTAACAAAGAGAAGTTTTAAAAAGTGGAGGCAAAGACGGTTTTTATTTGAGAAAAATATGCATATTTACAATTGTCTGACATTGAGTTCTACCTGGATTCTATCCTCTTGGAATTATTTTTTATACATAAATGTATGTGTATGTATGTATGTATGTATATATATTTATATATGATTGCATATGTATGTGTATATTTACCACTAATATTATCTCTCTCATTCTCTCTCTCTCTCTCTATATATATATATATATTGTGTGTGTACTCATATATATATATATATATATATATATATATATATGAGTACACACACACAGATATATAGTATTTCCTTTTTGTCTCAGTCTATAACAGTCTATATCTCATTAAGCACATTAAATAATTTTTCCTTAGATAAGATTCTGTTATGGATGAGATATTAAAATATTGGATCGCGATGTCAAGACAATTTCCTTCGTTTCACCGTGTCATAATCCACTTTTCATGATCAGCGATTATCATTTCTGAAAGAGAATTAAAATTGCTATAATGTTGATCTATATTAGTTTCAGTAAGTTCATGAGGAAACACTTTTCACCTGGCTTCGAAATTATTCCTAAACTTTAAAAAAAAATTAATAGATCTGATTTCAAAAGCAAGACCACTCTTACAAAATTTCAAAGACGCTTCAAAGATTTTGCTACGATTCCGGAAAATATGTCACTATGAACTTTTGCATCGCTTAAATCTATATACTGAAAAAGAGAGACTCAAATGAATATTGGTATATTGTATATCAATAAAGTTTTATTTAACGACTTGGTGCTTTCCGAAAATATAATAGCTGTTGTTGAATGTAAAAATAAAAAATAAAGAATTGTTATGTGAATTATATTTCTTGTGCATGTCCTTGCAGTAGTAACTAACAAATTAAACTTGTAATAACGTATTTTCCCGTATCGTTTTACGCTGGCCTAAGGAGATATACATAAAAGTGAACAGGTTTTAAATATTGGTAACTTAGATGTCGGCAATCAATTTGCGGAACATAAGCAAATACGTGTGCGAGCGCGCGCACACACGCCTTCATAAGTGTATAAACATGTGTAAATATAGATCTTCTTCTATATACCGGTGGTACACGATCACGGTCCTCCACGTCCTTCTAACCTTTACTACGTACTATAGCACATAGTAAAGTTTGTCTTTTCGCCTTTATTCCCACTCTCTCTTCTGCTTGTTGAATAATTTGCAGTTACGTACTGTTTCCCTCTGCCCAAATTGCTTTCAGTCTCTCCTGTGAGCATCAATTTCTCTAAGCGTTCTTTTCTCATCGTGTCCGAGAAATGTCAGCTGTCAATTTTGATTCTCAGTGTCCTTTTTTGTATCCATTTTCCATAAAACTTCTTTGTTATTCACATGATTAGTCCATGATATTCTCATCATCCTTCTGAAGAACCACATTTCTGTTGATTCAATTCTATTCTTCAGTTGCGAGATTATCCAGCATTCACTACCTTAGAATAGGATATTACATAATATTTTAGCGGTTTTTTCATTTTTTTAGAAAACTTGCTCTTGTTTCTTAATTCTTTGCTTAGCTTATGGAAGGCATTTTTCTCTTCCAGTGCGCCTTTGTATTTCCATATCGCATTTTCGCCCTCGCTTAAAACCTTCCTCAAAATTTAAATTTTTGTGCTTGCTTGTTTTGTTTTCTTTAATTTGCCGTGAACAACTTGGGCTCTTCATTCTTGTGACAATCAAGCATTGTCTTCTGAAAATTAATGTTTAATCCTGTCTTTTCGTTTTCCTTTACTAATTTCTATAGGGGTTCATGCCTTTTCCTTTGTGTGTCTGCTATCAACCCTGTTTCATCTGCATATCTTATATTGTTAAGATTGTGACCGACAATAATCCCTCCAAATAGGACTATTAATTCTCTCAGAATCGCCAGACAGTAAAGATTGAATAAATCGAATGAGAAAACATTCATTTCCCCTAAAGCTTTGTCGTTGGTCACATGTTCAACCCATTGGATTATCAGTATCCTTTTTTTTAACAGTTTACCCCAAGCAAGGCGATAAAACCACTAAGCTGCAAGTGGTGCTGCAAGTGGAAGAAAATGAGAATTTAGTGAAGAAAATGAACACGTTTCCGGAAGAAAGAAGATTGATGTAGCATTTAAATTTTTGAATATTATCGGTAACAGGAAAACAGAAAACCGGAAGTGCGATCCACAGGTGAATATAACTTAGGGTTACACCTAGCTATTTCAACAGTAACATGATGAGCGCTAGTATTTAATTTAGTAGTGTGTTTAGATTCATTTGGTCGCAGTAGCAAGGTACAAAGCTCATTAGATCAACTGCCATGAAAATTACATTATTCGAACTATTGTCCTCATCTTTGTTGGCATATTTATCACAACGTTTCGCCCGTTGTACGCTCCGGCCTTCTTCAGGTTGTTGGAATGTCGAACTGAACCCTCTATTTCGCTCGCAGTGGTAGACTGTTCTTGTTCTACGTGCTATGTCTAATGGATATCAGTTATCTCCTGTTAATTTACCTCTCCAAGTTCTCCACTTCCTTAACCAGATATTGAACTCACAACTCCCCCTCTCCCCCTCTCTCTCTCTCTCTCTCTCTCTCTCTCTCTAAATATATATATATATATATATATATATATATATATATATATATATATATATATATATATATATATATATATATATATGTGTGTGTGTGTGTGTATACAAGTCTAGGATTAGTGTATACGGAATAAATTCCAATAACCAAAAATTACTATTCTTAAAAGACTGCTCAATACAGAGTAGAGCATATATAGTTGCTTATTTAAATATAACATAAATTATAACATAAATATGTTATAAAATAGCCATTTTGTTTCAACACCTCCGGTGTCTTATCAAGTTTTGTAGTGATTTTATAACATATTTATGTTATAATTTTTAAATAAACAATTATATATATATATATATATATATATTGTGAAATGTATTAAGTCCGACAATTATTTTAATGTGTTTTAGTGCTCTAAGTTATTTATATCAACACAAATATTTAAGTAAATGCTCTGTTTATAATAAACAGTATGTCCGAGAGATTTCATCATAAATATGCGACCGTGTAGAATACAGGTTCGATTCGTGTCAGAGGACGCATATTTTCTATGAAATTTCTCAGATATTCAGGCCGGTAAATGTTGTCAATACAGCTTGTTATAAACAGAGCATTTGCTTAAATATTTGTGTCTATATAAATAACGTTTAACAATATATATATATATAATGAAATGGATTCATTTCGACAATTGTTTTAATATATATTCCATTTATAAGTTATTTTAGAGACACAGTTTAAGTAAATGCTCTGTTTTTTTAATTAAACAGTATTAATTATATTTACCGGTCTGAAAGTTCGAGAAATTATGTGCTTCTCCGACAAGAATCGAACCTGAAACCCTTCATTTTATCTGATACGCTCTTAAACATTTAGCCAGAAAGCAGAACCTGTTTAACAAGATCCGAATTTCTGTTTATAAATACGCACCTTCGACGACTTTTCTCGATCCATCATATCTGCTCTCGAAATGAAAGTATAAAAATACATTTTTATACTAAAAATATTGCAACAATAGATTTTAATAGGAAAAAAAAATTGCCAAATCCCCCATTAAATGACCCACGAGGAGTTGTTATGCCGTTAAAAAAAACAAAAAAAAAACGAACCAAAACCATTATTTTTCCCCAAAATTATTTAGCAATTCCCAGATTATAAAGTAAATGGAATCTGCGAAGTACTTTAATCGGAAAACGTCCTGAACCGACACGGTATTAAAAAATATGCAGGATATTTCATATAATAATTATATTGTAAATTTCATATCACTCCTACGATATGGCTACTGTTTTATGAAACTGACTGGAATTTTCAAGTTTCAGACTATTAGTTTTTCAAAAAAACACTTTGTTTAAATTACAAATTATAATTATAGAACGTGAGCAAATTTTAAAAAAGAAATATTTTTAACAAATATCATTCAAATCTGCATTATTGTAATGACGACAAGATTTTAATGACAGTGTTATTGTGAAATATAAGCTGATGTTTTGAAACTTTAGTTCTTACAATTACCCCCCCCCCATTTAAAAATGCCTGAGACATTCAAGTTGAAGGGTTACTTAAAAATCTGGAAAAATACTGAATTACTATTATTATTGTAAACATTAGAATATTACTGAAATGATTCTATGTCGCTCTATTTTATATAGAGCGAGATAGAATCATTTCAATAATATTGATGTCTAGAGAAGGAAATTCAGTAGATCTCAGCATAACGACAAAAAGGACTTTAGAACATATAGGTCTTGCTAAAAATGTTGTTATTATAGACATTTTAGAGTTAAGGAAAACTTCTTTCGCGACATCGTTGTCGCTGTCCGTAGGGAAGGTATTAGCATATTGTGGCAAATTACCGTTTTTTGTTTAATATTATTATCATATTATTATTATTAGAAATTAATCATTTCCCCATCTATTATTTTTTCATATTATTACTTCACATATTTCATGTGCTATTCATCGGACAGTCTTTCTAGGATAGATGAATCAGGGATGTCTTTGGCTAAAAACCGGACATCACTTCAGCAGGGGTCAATCCTTGTCCCAAGAAATGCTATGCAGGCAGGCCAAGGGTCAACTCTGCAAGCACCAATGTAATGCTGGCCAAATGAATTAACCCTTCTCGGCCGGATTTACGTTCTTTTGAAATTCCAGCCACTTGTGTGCTCAGCTCGCTACCCTCATCAGTTGAAAAGAAAAGCTGAAGGAAATCTAGGATGTGCCTAGAAATGAGTCGGCTTGTTAAAAGGTTTCAGTGATCAGAGGATTTAATAATAAAAAAAGAAAGATGGAAAATGAATAAAATAACACCTCGCCCGAATTTCGGACATTTAGTCTTCAAAGGGATTTGTTATTGTTAATATGAACAGATCTTCGGGTGTTTTCTATCAAGTAAGAAGTGTGTAATGTCCACTGGCGACAGACAGGGTAAGCAGTTATGGCTTCAAAAGGCAGAAAAAAAGGAATCTATTATGATATCACTCGTTCAATAGTTCTCTGCCTGCAAAGGAGATGAACATAAAGGAAGTTGTTTAGGAAACATCTACTTCAGGCGACCGTGTCTACCATTAATTAGTATCCATTCTGTTTAGCTTTATTACTTGTGTAAACTATACATACATATTTACATATATATACATATATATATATATATATATATATATATATATATATATATATATATATATATATATATATATATATATTTAAATCCGATCTAACCTTTCGGTTACATAAGCCATTATCAAGGATGACAATTACATATCAATATATCAAACAATACACGGACGAAACAATAATGATAGTCTGTTTTAAATCAGATTTAAACATGTATCAATATGGTGATTTCCTTTCGTCTTTCAATGATAATGTTATTAAGCTTGACAGACAATATGAAAGGAACTTAAATTAAATAGACACAACTTGTCTATATTATCTAAGGAAACATGCATCAATGAAAAATTGCTGCCTAAATATACACAATATATATATATATATATATATATATATATATATATATATCAATATCAAAACATATATATATATATATATATATATATATATATATATATAGAAAAAAATTGAAAAGATGCGTATATTTACTAATTTTCGTCAACCGGCCTGAATGTTCGAGAAATCTTATTAAATCAAAGGTGCGCTCTCCGGCATGATTTGAATCTGCATATGTAGATACACATTTAAAGTGAAGAATTCGACATGAATGACAGTCTCAAGAAAGATATTTTGCCGATAATTTTACCTGTGCAACATGCATCAGGTATGTTCTTTAATTTTAGAAATAAACACCTCATTTCAACACATTTTCTTGAAAATGTCAAATGATATTCGAAGAATAGCATAGACGTATTAAAAATACAATATTTATAACTGAATATTACATTCAATATTCAATTATATTCTATATTTATTTATACTAGAACCAATCTTATTTTACAAAATTAATATAACCTTAGTGACACACACAAAGACACAAAGACACAAAGACACACAAACGGACACACACACACACACACACACATATATATATATATATATATGTTATCAAAAATAATTTGACAAACTTTGGGATTGACCTAGGTATCACCTTTCTTTTTGGAAAACCTTTAAAACGGCGTCTCCACTTCTAAACAGTGTAAGATTGATATTAGGAGAACGGTTTTTGTCCGTAATGCTTCCATGATAAGTTTTCTCCGACTATGTGATTATAAAAACTTTTGTGGTATTGACTAGAATTTTTCCTTAAAGATTCTGAGTTAATAAATGCTTATTAATCGCACTCTGCTTCGAAAGCTGCCATGTAAGACGTCTACTTAAGGAGGTTGCGGTGTGTCCGATATAGGAAATTGATTTTTGACAAGTAACACATTAT
Organism: Acanthosepion esculentum; assembly: GCA_964036315.1. Lineage (NCBI taxonomy): Eukaryota > Metazoa > Mollusca > Cephalopoda > Sepiida > Sepiidae > Acanthosepion > Acanthosepion esculentum. The sequence continues at coordinate 125,255,829 of OZ038482.1, read as the reverse complement.
TTTACTGGGTATTGAATTTGATACACTATATTGGCCGCTAGTATGCGGTCTTCCATTTTTCTATAATATATTATAGTATTATTATAATTTATATATTTATAATATAATATCTATTATATATAGTACTATTATACTTTATATATTTTCCGAAGGTTACAGAAGCAATATGGTGTTTAATAATTTTCCTTATAGCAAATTCGTCCTACTTATAATTGCAGTGTATCTGTTTGCAATAAAATATATTGATATTTTGTGGCTATTTATTTTTGTTGATGGCGTAGTATATTTTTTTGAAGAATAAATTTATTTGCTTATCAATGATGTCGTTGTGGAAATTATTGTTGATTAGTATTTTTTTATGTCTTTTAGTTAGCTTAGAAATATTTTGAGGGGAAGAGGAATTTTGATATGCTCTATTTTAGAAGTTTGTTATCACTGCAATTTTATATCTTTCCGTGCATTGGCTGTCATAGTTTAGAAGACAAGACTTCATACAAGGGTGTGTGTATTTATACGGGTAAGTAGTAAATTCGGTAGATTTTAGCCCTCAACGTCGAAGAATGGGATCTTGTTATGTACCATATGTTCATATGTGAATTTTAGTGTTAAGTCTTTTCTCCAAAGTTGATTTTAGGCTTACAATTTCATCTTAATTTTTATCAAAACGATCTTGTGTAGATTTTAAGTTTATCGTTTCATTTAAAGACATGTAAAAAACATCAATTTTTAATTTAAATTTCAATTTCATATATATATATATATATATATATATATATATATATATATATATATATATATATATATATATATAGCATAATGAGAGGCCACGTATACTTTCTTGATATGTATATAATATCTGGATAAAATAAATGAAACAAAATTGGGTGTTTTTTTTATGAAAGTATTTATTTCTGTGTTTTTGTATATATATATTTATTTAATATTTATTTATTTATTTATTTAATAAACAAGGGTAAACAAACACGTGGATATTTGAAATCTACATAAATATTTCAACAGTTAAAAATATTTTAAGAAATATTTCTTGAGTTATGGTCAAAAAACCTTTTAAACAACATTTAAGACACTATCATCAGTCTTCCGCCAAAAATTCAAACAAAATCGCATTGCACATCACGTGACATGCACGCTTCACGACAAACGCTGTAAACAAACGCTGTAAACAAACACACAAACACAGTATCTCATTTGATTTCTGAGGAAAGACCTAGGTGGTCTGAAATATTAAATAAATATATACAAAAACACAGAAATAAATACTTTCATAAAAAACACCCAATTTTGTTTCATTTATTTTATCCAGATATATATATATATATATATATATATATATATGTATATATATATATATATATATATATATATATATATATATATATATATATATATATATATATATATATATATTGATGCATGTTTCATTAAATTAATTTGTTTGTTTATTTTAAGTAAATTGCTTTCATACTGTCTGATAAGCTTAATAACATTATCATTGAAAGACGAAAGAAAATCACCATATTGATACATGTTTTTTAATCCTATCTAACCTTTCGGCTTACATAAGCCATCATCAAAGATGACAATTACATTACAATATATTAAACAATACACGGACAAAACAATAATGATAGACGGTTTTTGTTGCATGAAAGATTTCCAAGCAACGACAAACTCGTGCACACGAGACGCGGAAGCGAAAATCGCGTCGCAGCTCGTGACGTCACACATGATCACGCGAGAGTGAAAACGTGAAATATTAAGTATGGACAGTTGTTGGTATAAAACAATGGCTTCTGTTACCAATTATAGGCATTTAAGAATATTCGTGGAGATTATATTTCAACTGATTTATGCATACAGCTTCAAGAATTTTTAGTTTTTGTTTATTGTTTTCATATTTAAGTATAGTTGTGTATTCAACAAGGATTTTACGGAATTGTGTATGCGGCCAGGCATGTTGTTTTAAATGCCTAAAAACCTTAGAGTTATCATTCAAATGTAGTGTCAAGCGATGTGAAACCATCATAAATATTATTTAATCCATTGGAGATACAATCTCCCAAAGGGCATATAAATATATATATATATATATATATATATATATATATATATATATATATATATATATATATATATGCTTAAATTTGAGAAATGGAAAATCTTTGTCGGGACGTCAGTATCCTATTTTAGAAACACACACACACACACACACACACACACACATATATATATATATATATATATATATATATATACATATTTTAAAGAAAAAGAAACCAGCCTTAAAGTGGTCTGTTTTTCTTTAAATTATTAACTCTGAATATATATATATATATATATATATATTGGATTACTCCACTGTCTGACCAGTAAGTTATTAATATTAACGTTAAAATTTTATAACGGTCAGGCATATATATATATATATATATATATATATATATATATATATATATATATATATATATATATATATATATATATATATATGCGTGTGTTTTGGAAGGTGGTTGTGGAATGATGAATGCTTCATAAATCAACACCTTTACTAATGAATTCTGCTTGACCATCAAGGTTTGTTCCACAACTGTATCTTGTACGCTAATAATTTTCTACTGGTAATAATATAGACCAACTCGGGGGCGGGGGGCGTGGGTTAGTGAAAAGGCACGTTCATTTGTCCTCTCTCCCTCAATATCTCTCCCTATGTCTTTCTATCTTCTCTTCAAATAAAGACCCACACTCACGGCCACAAAAATAAGGAAACCGCGATGCATTACGATAAAAGGAAAAAAAAATAAACAGATTAAAATATCTAAACAAGCAAGTTTCCTTACTAGAGAAACTTTCGTTAGAAAAATACGCTTTCACAAATGATTAACTCTGGACAAGCAACAAAGATATCGAAATAATTATATTACCTCTTACTTAGATGCGTGTATACATATATACACACATCTCGAGTTAGGCAGTTCTCGAGTTCAAAAAGGAAAAGAAATGTACAGCGACTGCACTTGGATTGGACCGGGGGGTGTAGGGGAAGTTGGAGGCACGTGAACGGCGAACGCAAGTTTATTCTCAATCACGGCACTTGAGGTGGAGAAGATGCAAGCAACCTTTGACCTCGGGCGATTTATGAGCTGTGCAAATTCTTAAGTATCAAAAGCGGGAAAAGAAAACAAAGAAAAAAGGCAAAGTCCGAAAAAGCCCATATAAACAAAATTGGAACAAAGCGTCCCGTGCCCCTAAAAAAAAAAATACGTCAAGAAATAAAACAAAGCGAATAATAGCATTGCGCGGGGGGATATTTCGAAATCATTAAGTGAAGATGAAAATTTTCCAACCAAGGCATCCTTTTTTATATATCACTTTTTTTATCTAACGACATGGATCCAAATCTTTGCCTTCATCGATTAATTTGCATTTATTCAGTATGTTTTTTGTCTTAGTCGTTCTTTTCTACAACAAGTAGACATTTGGTGAGTTAAATTATATAAAAGCAATAATAAAAAATAAAAAAAGGTACTGACTTCGATAATGACTGACCCACAAGAGAGGAACGCTCGATAAATCCCAAGTTACTTTCTTCCATTTCCTCCACCTACCCTCTTGCTTTCATATATATATATATATATATATATATATATATATATATATATAAAAGTGAATATAGAAGTCAACAATTAGAGGCGACAGTGTGTTTCATGCTAGATGCAATCATCGGGCCAGACGATTGCATCTAGCATGAAACAGACTGTCGCCTCTAAGTGTTGACTTCTATATTCACTTTTATATTTAAACACGCTCTATCTCTGATATTGAGCACTTTACCCCGTAAATATAGCACACTTTAAGACTATATTTCTTCATATATATATATATGTGTGTACATACAGAGAGAGTGAGACAGACAGTAATTTGTTGATATATGAAATTATATAAAATTATATTGTTACATATATATATATATATATATATATATATATATATATATGTATATATATGAGGGCCATTCAATAAATAAGGTGAATCTTTCGGTATAAGGATTTCTAATACAAATAGAAGCTTCCTTTTTTAATTTTTTTTTTGTTTTACTTCTTATTCACATGGATTTAATTTCTATTGCAAATTAAAAAAAACTTTCAGAGTTTTGGCGATTAACAAAGATGGCCGACGAAGAAGCATGCTCCAAGATTGAACAGCAGTCAGTTATCAAGTTTTTGGTTGCTGAAGGATGCAAACCAGTTGAAATTCATATGAGAATGTCAACTGTGTATTCAGCCAAAAAAAATGACGGAGCAGTGTTGAGGATGAAGACAGGCCTGGAAGGCCTACAGAAGTGAAATCTCCTGAGGTGATCGAATCAGTCAATGACCTCATTCAGTCTGACAGAAGGCGACAGTGGATGACATTGCAAGGACTTTGAGCTTATTATAAAGAACAAACGCAGGTGTCATCAGGCAGAAGGAGTCATCTTGCATCATGACAAGGCCTCACACAGCAGCACAAATCCTGCAGATCATCAACGAGCTGGGCTAGAAACTGCTCCCTCATTCCCCTTACAGCCCAGACCTTGCCCCTTCAGACTTTCACCTGTTTGGTCCCTTGAAAGCGTTCACGAGAGGCACAAAGTTTAAAAGTGACGATGAAGTCAAAAGTTTTGTGAGCGACTGGCTGAGACATCAGTCCAAAGATTTTTACGCTGAGGGAATACGGAAGCTTGTGCACAGATGGGAAAAGTGTGTGACAGTGCTGGGGGACTACGTTGAAAAAATAAAAAAATGTTAGCTTCTATCTGTATTAGAAATCCTTATACCGAAAAATTCACCTTATTTACTGAATGACCCTCGTATATATATATATATATATATATATATATATATATATATATATATATATATATATATATATATATACATGTTTCATTAAATAATATAGATAAGTGTTGTCTATATATTTTATGTAAGTTAAAATTAAAAGTAAAAAATTTCCTATTTAGAAATCTAAATCAAATCTCTATTAAGTTTTAAATTGTAGAATTACCGAGGAGAAAAAAAATAAAAATAAAAAATACATATGCTATTTAATTTATTTTAATTTCAAATGTTATAAATCTTTTAATATCTATGTTAACCTTGCTTAGTTGTCAAATTTTTCGAATTACCATATACTTGTATTTTGATTGGTCATTCTAGCTTATGTAACAGCGTTTACTCCTAGCTAAGGATCGTTAATTAATTTGAAACTTTTAAAGCCATTTATTCTACATTCAACATCATCACTTGATAAGACACTGGAAGTGTTGAAACAAAATGGCTATTTTTGTAGTGATTTTATAACATATTTATGTTATAATATTTAAATAAATGATTATATATATATATATATGTATATATATATATATATATATATATATATATATATATATATATATATATATATATATATATCGAGGGAGAGAGAGAGAGATATTGATAGATACATACATACATACATACATACATAAATGCAACAATACCACCAAAATTTGTCTCTCACCTTGCTAGCAGATATAATAAAACAGAAGTTATTACCTTTGGAAAGATGTCTTTGCACACGCGCGCGCACACACACACGCTAACTCACTCACTCACACACACACATGCACAAGAACACACACCCACAAAAACATCCCCTACACACACACACGCATACACACACACGCACGCATATATACAGGCATCCCTCGATTAATGCGTTTTCGATTCGTGTACTAAAATTTGCATATACCAAAATTCGATTAGTGCGTAGATAGTACTTGGTGAGTGCGGATAAACATTTTTCAGTTTAACCAGAGTAATTGAAATTTGATTTTTTACAATTATCGATGTATACATTACCCACACTAATCGATGGATTCCTATATATATTTATATATATATATATATACATATATATATATATATATATATATATATATATATATATATATATATATATATATATATATATATATATATATATGTGTGTGTGTGTGTGTGTGAAAGAGAGGGAAATAGAAAGTCGGAGAGAGGCCACGTGTGTACGGATTCTCATACATTTAAGGCCAGCCTTCAGTATTCGTGCTTACAGAAATCACAGATTTCATTTGAATTGAAATCTTTGAAAACTCGAGAGGGATTTTTGCCATTCTTTTCGCTTTTGTCCGAACACCCCCTATTGGCGCACCCTCTTTTCATCTTCCTGCCATAAAGAGACATAATAAAAAAAACTCTATGTTTTTTTTTTTTTGCTGCTCATCTACGTTATAAAGCGTAGAGACACGCTGTGGAGTAAATAAACATAAAACAATCCCGAGACAGTCAATGCGAAGGCATTGTACACTTGGTGACGCTACGTTCATTCGTGGCTTGTATTAAAATGGACAATTGTTCAGAATTGCAGGGGTTGTTGGGTTTATTAAAAATTCAGTCAACCTATGATAAATGAAAATGAAATGAAATAAAAGAATCGAAATTTTTGGCGAAAAAAAGTAGATGAATTGGAGCGAGCTTTTATCAAAAGCCGATTCACAAATAAACCATATCTACGTGTTCTTACAAAAGCACGAGTTTCCCTAACACACCCGAAGTAATATGTGCATGTCAACTGGAATACACACACACACACACACACACATACACACACACACACACACACACACACACACACACACACACACACACACACACGCGCGTGCGCGCACACACGTATGCATGGATACGTGTACTTATAAAATTGTAATGTCTCTCTTACATGTATTTTCACGAAAATGTATTTTCGTATACAATTTGGATTTAGATACATAGATGAACACATAATTTATGTATGGATAGGTGTCTTTGTGTGCGTGCATATATACAGGGTGCGATGGATAAATTGTCGTCTAAATTACGCAAAAAAAAAAAAAAAAAAAAAAAAAATGAAAAGAACACAGATCTCGTTTTCTCAGATATATGTACCAAAATTACAGAAAAATATCTTGAAATAAAAACAGTAAATTCATTTCATAAAATCGCCATTGGCTTCACCGACAGCCTCCAGACAATTTCGGAATTTCTGGCATCTCTTACGGACGGTCTCTTTGCTTAAGTTGGTGAATTCTGCCATAAACGTTGCATTCACTTCATCTTTGGTGTTACACGGAGATTTGATCGTCTCTCGCTCAACTGCACCCCACACAATAATCAAGGTGGTTGCAGTCTGCTGAGTTCGGTGTCCAGATGTAAGGGCTGATCTGATTGCAGAAAATGTCTGACTGACATGACTGGGTTCACCTGCTTGTTTGGCATGGTGCAGAGTCCTGTTGCCAGATATAGGATCTTCCAGCAGGTATCCTATTGACTCCGGTCAGCACTACCTCCTCAAAGCACTTGATGTAGGCCTCTGTGTTGAGACTGAGGCCCTCACGGACAAATTCTGATAAGAACGATCGTAGTGAGTTTTTCGAGCCGTCGTAGGTTCATAATTAAAATCATCCATCTCTTTCCGAATCCTCTGAATTGTTATCAGATTGACACACAAACAATCTATAGTGTTCTAATTTCTGGTGCGAATGCCAAACAGTACAGCACAACATTTCCAAATTTCTGGCGGAGGGAATTGCGTCATGATGCTTTTTCTCATAAACGTTTGCTAATCTTGTAGGTGTATCTGTACGTGTGTTTTTGTATGTGTATACATATCGGTCCTGACTGGGCACCTCGACGTGGTGTAACGGTTAGAAAGCTTATCCTGCTAGATCAATTACGACTGAGTAGGGAGTTCGATCCTCACTGAGTGCCCCATACTTTCGTCCTTGTGCCACATCTAAGCCGGGCTTAGAAAATCATTATATCGGTCCTGACTTGAGGTCTCGACTCCAGTTACTTTCTCACAGACATAATGTGGCTTCACTCTTCATTTTCTAGAATTATTATCATGGCATCTGTTCTGGCAAGCTTGTTTCACTGGTGCCCCGACTGAATGAATTTAAACGTGCTACTAACGTGCTGTTGAAACAGTTAAGCGTAACTGGCTCTTCTACTCCAACAGCTTTTCTCTCGCACTTCCCGACAGTGTGACTCCCTTCCTCTTATTTCTTCCCTGATAACTATAATCTTAAAACATTTGCCTTGATCCCCGTTCTTCTTCTTTTTATCTTTTCCTCGCCCCCCTATACACAGTATTTTCCCTTATTTACACTTTCTGTAACACCTTGCGTAATAGTGGCACTCCTGCCTTGCTTGGGGGGAATTGCTTAATATATATATATATATATATATATATATATATATATATATATATATAAGTGTGTTTATTTTTAGATAAACACAGTGACTGAGAGAACTAGGTTCGATTTACCGAAGAGTCATGCATTAGTAGCCGTAATAGTCACTGTTTTCAAACCCACACTTCCTCCCCAGAGAGCTCAACCGAAATAAATCTTTATGTGAATATATTTACAATTAATATCAAACTGTATATCTATGGAGACAATTTTGCAGTCATGCACGCACGCTTATAGACACACACACATACACACAGTCTAATATTAATCGCAAATGTATTCATATAAAAATTTATTTCGGTTGAGTTCTCTGGAGAGGCAGTTTGGGTTTGTAAACAGTGACTATTACGGCTAGTAATGAAAGAAACTTCGGTAAATCGAATCGAGTTCTCTCAGTCACTGTGTGTTTATCTAAAAAGAAATACACTTAAATTCAACTTCATCCCTATCGTGCGCAAACGGCTTTGTGATAGACTCCTGACTGATGCCAATTCAGTGGGATTTCCATTCTAGCTAGTTGTAACCGAACGTCAAGCCACACTGATTAGTTGTGATACAGCGAAACAGTCTGTCTGTGGATGACAATAACAATATGTGTGTGTGTGTGTGTGTGTGTGTGTGTGTGTGTGTGTGTGTGTGTGTGTGTGTGTGTGTGTGGAGAGAGAGAGAGAGAAAGAAAGTTACAGAGATAGAGAGAGCGAGAAATAAATGCGTATACATGTTCCATGTTAGAAAAGGAACGGGGTAAACTGAGTGTTTATCCCGTCGCCTTTTCTAACATGGTTTAAATCGATATGATACTTATTGATATTATCGGATTCCTGGGGCGATCCAAGTGCGTCACACATCTGGAAAGTGCCTAAAACCCATACCACTTTTTGAACCACGTCATCGCGACCAAGCTTTCGTGTGTACCATCTTTGTTCAAACTGTTGATGAAGTTAGATGAGGCCGTTGAGCCAAGAAATCCCCTCTTGTTCGCTCAGCATAGTCGCTTTATAAACTACAAGTTAACTTTGAATGATGAACAAAAACAAATGTGCCTGCAACGGAAATTGGTTAACCGTCCTTACCAATGGATTTGGTCGGAAATGGGAAGCCGTCCATTATCTATGTAATTCCTGTATGCGGATGATGCTGATCTTGTTGCTCCCAGTGAAGTTTATATGCAAATGATACTGCACCATTTCCCGGTGGCTTGTATTACTTTTGGGCTAACAATCAGTCTGAGAAAGTGAAATGTCAAGTACATGTCTCCACCTGGGCTGCCTTACATAGAGCCCGACATTTTCGTTAACGGTTCCAGGCTGGAGGTAGTTGACACGTTTGTATACTTGGGTAGTGCACTCCCATGATGTACTCATGGATGCAGAAGTGAATTACCGCATTAAACAAGCAAGTGAAGCATTCAAAAAACTTGAAAAGAGAGTGTGGCCTGATCGTAAAATCTCGTTAAGCTCAGAGTCACCCCAAGCAATAAATAACAATTTGACAAATTCACTGGTCATACATAGAAATCAATTCAACCACAATTTTGATTTTAAAAATGCTAACCCCATAAAAAGGAAATAATTAACTCTGAAGGAAAATCCTCGACAGTGTTGCCAGTGAATTTTATCCAAATATTAATCTAAGCCCCGGTTTTCTTCCCAATCTCACATTTCCTAACAGAACCACTACTCTCCCAAGCCAAGATACACAACAAATATATCAAGAGGTCAAAAGAAAATGGGTGAATCCGTCTTCACACAATCCAAACAATATTTCTACTTATGAAATATTCTCTTCAAACATAAAAAGTAAATAACGTATTTCTCTCTAAGTTTTTCTTGTAACAACAAACATTGTGCTTTTGTTTATAGATACACAGTTCAAATAAATTTCATTTCGGTTTTTTAACTTGATAAGGAAACGAAAAGAGATCTCGACACTAAACGGCTTCTTGACATGTGAATATTGGTCCAATAATTAGAGAAAACTTTTTTAATAAAACATCTTACGACAAGTAACACATACATTTTCGTCTTGGAACATTTTACTTGAAATTATCTGAAATTGAGGGAAAAAATAACATCTATAACTGAAGATAGAGTTTGTACGTATCGAAACCTCTTGCAAACCATATGGATCGAACATCTAATCCATAGTACAATTAATAAATACAAGAATCGAAGGATGGAGTGAAATGAGGAATTCAAAATTACTTATTCATAGTTCCCTATTTACATTATTCGGACTATTGTCGTCACCTGTGTCGCCTTCTTCAAGTGGTTGGAATGTCGAAGCGAACCCTTTATTTCGCTCACTGAGGTAGACTGTTCTAGTTCCACGTGCCATGTCTAATGGATGTCAGTTATCAATTATCTCCTGCTTAATTCGCTCTCCAAGTTCTCCACAGCCTTAAACAGGTATTAAACTCACACTCTTTAGGTCCTGACATTGGATCTAACTAACGCCTTTATCCACTGTGCCATATGTCCTTGACCAACTGAAGAAATCCGGAACGTACAATGGCCGAAACGTTGTAATAAATATGGTGACAAAAATGAGGATAATAGTCCGAATAATGTAAATAGTGTACATTATACATCATCTAAGAAATATAGAGAGTTATCATTGTTTTTTTCTAAGGTGGACCAGGGATCCCTTTAGTTTTGGGCCTGAAGCCAAATTAGCTCTACACATAAGCTACCTTAAAAATCCACATGGAATGCGCTTTTTAAGATTGTTTACAGTAATACAGTTTTGTAAATGACTTTACATATTCTAAGTTACGTTCAGTTAAATGAGAATAAATTATAATATGAGGAAAATCAAATCTATTCAATAAAAAAAACATCTGTATATTTTCACAGTCATTTCTACTCTTATTTAAAATCTGAAAAAAACAATTACATTATTGACATTCGGACTAATAACTTCATTTTTGTTGCTATTCTCACGGCGTTTTCGCAGTTGTGAATCTCGGCTTTCAGTTTTCTATCGATCGGGTAAGCTTGATGGAATTTTGAAGTGAAACATTTATTCACTCTGCGCGAATAGATTTTTCTCATTCTGCTGTTCATGTCTAGGGTTATCTAACCTTGTTCTTTTTTTGTGAGTATGAAAATTAAATCATGAAGGAAAGGTAACGCAATGGCATGTTATTCAGTTTTGCTTTTTGTTTTGTGTTTGTTTTTTTTTATTTTGCAAGGCAATAAAGACAATAAGATTCCCGGCGTTAGTGAGTTTGATGGAATATGAGAAAAAGAAAATATTATTAAAGATAGAGAACAAGAAAAGTTCAGGGCTTATGGAGAAAAAAATATAACGATTGATATTCAACATAGGCGAGATAAAATAATTATTATTTATCACACTATTACGGTGTTGCCAGTAGTTAGGAGAACCAAAATTGTTAGAGGCTATAATTTGCCTCTATAATTGATAATTATATATGATTTCCTCTTTACGACTGCAAGGATATAGTCTCAGAAGTAGTTGCATAATCGACATGAACTTCAACGATAGAGACTTCAAAGAAACCTTGGTAATATGTGGCCGATGGTTTATTTTGGTCTCGACGACGCCCGAGACGTGTTTGAGTCAGGTGAGATGGGACGTCACATGTTGAGTTTCACCACTAACACCTGGCTAACGTAGGGCATGTGCGAGGTAGTAAATGCCAGCTGGAATTTATACGAGTTGCTCCTTCGTTGAATTGCCTGACATGTGTATCTCGCACATCGATGTAGGCAGTGGAATTAATACCCAGTTCCTCTGGGAAGGGTTCGGGTGGCAACAAATGGGTTTCATTGATCACAACCAATAATATGATCACGTAAATATCACCGTGTGACCTCAATGTATTCAATTGCAGATTATCTGGAAACATTCAAGAAGCCGGTTAGAGACAAGATCTCTTTTGGTTTCCTTATCAGATTGGAAATTTCTGGTTGGATGTTTTCTTGATACGCAAGAAAAATCGAAGTAAATATAAAAATTTACGACTCGCCGCTTAAAATTCTATGTTCACGTTTTCCATTTGCGATCCACAATAAACTATCTCTCAAACATCTGGTGTCTTACGGCCACACACGTTAAGCAACTTCGAAACTGGTCAGTATGTAAATGAGTGACTGCTTGGAAATGCCAGGTAGTGTAAACATGAATGCGTAGTGGATAATGTCTGGGAATTAATAATTGGAGATTTAAGTTCCAGTTTCTGTTGGGTTCATTATATTCATTTATGCGACCAGCTATGGTCCAGTCTCGAATAAAGACAATAAGATTCACGGCGTTAGTGAGTTTGATGGAATATGAGGAAAAGAAAATCTGATTAGATTAGGTTCAGTCTCCAATACGTATCTTGATTAGATCAAGTCTCCATTATATAAGTTGATGAGGTCCTGTCCCAGTACGTATCTTGATGGTCCACTCCTAGTACGTATCTTGATGAGGTCCAGTCCCGGTACGTATCCTAATTAGGTTCAGTCTCCGATACGTATCTTGATTAGCTCAAGTCTCCAATACGTATCATGATTAGGCCCAGTCACCAATACATATCTTGATTTGGCCCAGTCTCCAATACGTATCTTAATTATGTTCAGTGTCCAATAAGTATCATGATTAGGTCCAGTGTCCAATACGTGTAATGATTAGGTCCAGTCTCCAATACGTATCTTGATTGGGTCTAATCTCCAGTACATATCATAATTAGGTCCAGTGTCCAATACGTATCTTCATTAGGCTCAGTCTGCCATACGTATCATGATTAGGTCAAATCTCCAATACTTTTGTTGATTAAGTCAACTTTCCACTATGTATTTTGATTAGGTCCAGTCTCCAGTACGTATCATGATTAGGTCTAGTCTGCCATAAGTATCTTTATTATGCCCAATCTCCACTACGCATCTTCATTAGGCCCAGTCTCTAAAACGTATCAAAATTCGGTCCAGTCACCAATCCGTATCTTGATTACATCCAGTCTCCAATTAATATCTTGATTAGGTCCAGTCTCCAAATCATATCTTGATTAGGTCCAGTTTCCAATACGTATCTTGATTGTGTCCAATCTCCAATACGTATCTTGATTAGGTTCATTCTCCAATTCATATCTTGATTAGGTCCAGTCTCCAATTCATATGTTGATTAGGTCCAGTCTCCAATTCATATCTTGATTAGGTTCATTCTCCAATTCATATCTTGATTAGGTTCATTCTCCAATTCATATCTTGATTAGGTTCATTCTCCAATTCATATCTTGATTAGGTTCATTCTCCAATACGTATCTTGATCTGCTTATTTTGCTAACAACCATACACCCTTTTTACAATACACGTAATCGCCCTTTCTTCATAATTTTATTTGGTACTTCATTTTAAAGTTATTTTCCGGTTTCATTTCTGTGTCTGCTATCAAGACAATGTCACCCGTGTATCTTATGTTTTACAGTTCATGTCCGGCCAAAAAATCATCATTAGGTCTTCTATTGCTCATAGCATTGTCTGTTGTATGGAAATACTTAAATCATATTTGGTATGGAAATTTCTATAAAATAGGGAGCATTTTTTCTACCAAAACACATAGCGTAAATCACCATATATACACAATATCTGATTTTATTATACGGGTTAATGTATTCTCAATAATCCGCTGTAAACTAGTAAAAGTTGATGAAATATTCCCTATGTAAACAGAAGGATTGGTCAAGTGAGTTTACTGTGTTCTTTTATAAAGCACATACTCGTCTTAATGTTTTATTGCAACGCGTGTATATTCTTTTATCATGAACTTTTGTTAATCAGTGTGAACAGTAATTATATTTACTATATCGGTAGAGCGTTCTAATGAATGAGGAGTGACAACCGGTTACCGATTTCAATTTTATTCCCTCACTTTTTTTCTTCTCAATTTGTGCTTCTGAATTCTTACAAACTGCTGTAATTGTAAAATTTCCTCCACTTGACAATGTTTTGTTATTCCTACTTTTATGACTAATACAAAATAATCTGTCATTTTACCCGTAGGTATGCTTTCTTTTAAATCAATACGATTACTTGCGGTAGGGTCCATTTTTCCAGAGATCTTCTATTATCTTAATATTATTTGCTATTTTCATGTAGTTTTCTTTGATAACTGACTACTTTTAAGTTTTTGTATGCTTTTCCATTAATTTGACGACTTTGAAACCTTTCCCCCATCCATGATGTTCAGATGTCAGCATTGCAGAATATGTAAAATAATTTCCGTATACTTTTTAGCTTAAGCTTATAGGTTTTGATTTTTGCCGATCAAAACATTCATGTCCAAGAATTTAAATAATTTTTTATAATTATGAGAATGAGCGTAAGAGGAGGATGTAAAAATGTATATTATGAGGATATGTAGGAAAGATAATGGTTGACTCTAAACTTGAAAGTCATAGTGACCCATAAAATGACCTAATTACTTAAGTTTTTACCATCTTTTTCTGTGACAAACAGTTTCATTCTCTCCTCACCTTTGTATGTCAGCAGATCTCCAGAATCGTTAATATATGATTCCGGGTATATCTTTATTATTACGCCAGTGAGCGTGAGATTTTAAGGTATTTAATTTAAAACGAGGGAGAGGGAATAATTTATATTTTTTTTCTTTCAAATATTTGGTAAGCAATGTTAAATCGTATCGACCTCAAATGTAAGCAACAGTTACAATATCACAACTACACTGCATCTTTACCTATTACTTAATGTTTGGCATTGTATATTTTCCATTTTTCCATTCTATTAGCAAATATTAGTCTGATATACAGATATTACATACATATATATATATATATATATATATATATATATATATATAGTACAGGTAATAGATCCGTTGGTATATAATCTGGGTGGATTTTAGAAATATATATATATATATATATATATATAATTGTTTATTTATAATTAAACATAAATATGCTACAAAATCACTACAAAAATAGCCATTTTGTTTCAACACCTCTGGTGTCTTGAATGTAGAATTCAACATCATCACTTGATAAGACACCAGAGGTGTTGAAACAAAATGGCTACTTTTGTAGTGATTTTATAACATATTTATGTTATAATTTTTAAATAAACAATTATATTTGCTCTACTCTGTATTGAGCACTCTTTTAAGAATAGTAATTGTTGGTTATTGGAATTTATTCCGTATACACCAATCCTATAATTGGGTATATATATATATATATATATATATATATATGTGTGTGTGTGTGTAGGTGACAGAATGAACAGATGGATTCAAATTCCCCTATTCGTAGCATTTTCTTTTGAAAAAGTAGAATAATATATTATTATTATTATTATTACTATAACAAATTATATTCTCTTTTAATAATAATAATAATAATAATAATATATATATATATATATATATATATATATATATATATATATATATATATATATTTATATATATATATATATATATTTATATATATA
>OZ038482.1:125170064-125232564 GCA_964036315.1 Acanthosepion esculentum | reverse complement strand
TGAGCGGCTTGGTGATAGTAGTCGTGGCTCCGGGAGACACCGTCCTATGGTTAAAGTGAATCTCAGTAGAGTTCCACCAAGGAATTTGTGAGTGAGCGGCGCTATATTGAGTCTGATTTGCTACCTCTGCGTCAACGGGGCCCGTTGGAGCAGTTGGTATGGTGTTTGCTTCACCATTCGTATTGAGCACTTTTAATACTACTACTTCCTGGTCTGATTCTCCTCTGACCATTAACCTTTTATATGAAACACACACACACACACACACACACACACACATATATATATATATATATATATATATATATATATATATATATTTAAATAAAAACAGACGACTTTAAGGTTCCATGTAATAAATTATTTCACCACAGCCCTTTTTTTTTAAAGGATCGCGGATCATCAGACTTTACTTCCAAAGGTTGGAAATAAAGTCTGATGATCCGCAGTCCTTTAAAAGGACTGTGGTGAAATAATTTATTACATGGAGCCTTAAAGTGGTCTGTTTTTATTTTTATTTAAATTATTAGCTCTGATTTACATTGAGCTCTCTGCATTTTATCCTCCTTGGGTCTACCCGTACGGATTACCTAGTTTTTCGTAAACTATATATATATATATATATATATATATATATATATATATATATATATGTGTGTGTGTGTGTGTGCAGGCTTTATTAAATTCAACCGACAAGATTCATCTCTTTAATTTCTTTAATTATTTTACAAATTTTCGAATACGCCATTGTTTATCAGGATTGAAATTTAGGAGAGACTGTCTGAAATTCATAATTGTTTCTTTCAACCCCATTAAATATCAACAATTCCATTCCGTCAATTAGGTAGGCAAGATTTCGTTAAATACAACCTATTTATATATTGTGAGCAAAAATTTTGAAACAACAAATCTAACCTCATGTTTAATGGCTACAGAGAAAGCCCCACCGGAAAAATTTAAGAAATATGTGTTTTTATGCATGTAAAAATTTATCTTGTTACAGAAGATGTTTCCGATAATCGAACTTCTCGCTTTGGTTGTTCTTTTCCGGCTTCTGACATTCTAGTCAACTTTGATCTTCAAGAATGGAAATGCAATGTCAATCGCTATCGTGTGTCTTTTTAATTACAATCCTTTTATTGTTCTCTCTCCTTAATAATGTTTTCTTTTTTTCATATTCTCTCACAGTCAGTAACATCATAATAACATAACGAATAAATCAATGAAAAATTTTAAATTATATTTCTGAGTTGACTAAAGTTAGTTTTACGCTGAAGTAATTACACAAGCGCGTGAAGGAGAGGGGACACTGAAATGTTAAATTTAAATTAACTTTTCTTTTAAATATATGTTTTGGTATATAATCTAGTCAATTTGGTTTAATTGTTTTGCTTTTGGTTCATGCTTTAGTCCAATGATATCCTGAAGGACAAAACGCGACACACGAAATTGTTTGTCGGAGATCTTCGTAAAATTGTTCTGATATATGAAAATTTATATAACGTTTACCCACACATCAAAACCCCAACGCACACATATGTATGTATGTAACACTGATGGAAGAACAGAAAGAAAAAACTTTTAAAAGCCAATACAAATGTCATCAGATACGAAGTGATGATATTTAGAATGTGTGAAAAATTAAGAAAGTTTGGGGACAAGAGATGATCTTGCTCGTTCTCGAGTTGAATTCCACTATATATATACATATGATATAAATTGTTAGGAGGATTTGATAATTTTAATTAAGTAATTCATCGAATCTGAAAGAAACCACAACAGAATGCAGAAATCACTGGACGACCTTTTCGTCCTATATTTGGGAATTGAAACCCTGACAGTTAAGGTATCAAGCAAACGTCATACCAACTGTTCCAATCGGCCTCGGTGACGAAGAGGTAGCAAATCAGACTGAATATAATGCCGCTTGCTCATATAATCCGTGGTGGAACTCAACTGTAATTCTCTGTAACCATAGAACTATAGATAGATAGATAGATAGATAGATATAGATTTATATATACATATATATATATATATATATATATATATATATATATATATATGTACAAAAATATACTTATATATATATGTGTGTGTGTCTATATAGGTTTATATATGTGTGTGTATATACATACGTAAATATATGTGTGTATATATATTCGCATATATATGTGTGCGTGTATATATATATATATATGTGTGTGTATAAATGCGTGTATATATATGTATATATATATATATATATGTGTGTGTGTATGTATGTAGATATATATAGAGAGAAAAAGAGAAAGAGAGAGTGAGAGACAAAGAGAGAAATAATAAGAATGAAATAAATGTCTGTATGAATGCTTATGTGCCTATGTATGTATGTGTGTGCTTGTCTGCGTGCGTGCAGTGTTGACAGTGAGATTATTTGCATTTGGGCCAAAACCTCTACCTAGAATGAGCATTTGATATGCAGAGACTCCGAATATTGCTCTGGGCTCTTTCACTTGTGATTAGTGCGTAGCTGCCCGACCTTCAGGCTGGATTGAAATACATGCATCTATTTCTCCTAAGCCGTGTTTTTTTCCTTACGGGAAATTCACTGTAAACCATTGAATGATACGTACTTTCATGGATCCCACCACTGTGTCAACGTCTTTACCATTACACCAGAAAAGGATGTTCGTTGAATTCTGAAGCATACGTGACAAAGGTCGCGGTGATTGAGTAATTTTTGCTCTTGGCCAATATACATAGAGATGGGCAACACACGTGAAACGGACCATGGGTCATATACTGCCACCGTTGCTCCGTAGGTAAATCGAGAATATGCAGTGTTGTTAAAATATGTAAAGTCATATCCTACCTCACACACATATATAGGAGATGAAAGTGTATATAATTTTATGCAAACAGGTGTATATAAACGCACGTACAAGAAAATATTTTCGTATACAATGACGTACCATGAGACATAATATGACGGTATATAAATGTAATGTTAATTGGCCCTATCGTACCTTCACTTCATGCATATACTTCAAGCCATCATCCATGGACTTGGAAAAATATTTTTGCTAAAACAATTGTTTCAGATTTATGATTTGCAACCGAATAAATGTTTCCATATAAGGAAATATTTAATATTACCTCTATCATTAGAGATTAAGAGAACAGATACTACACTTTGATCCCTATCAGATGATCAGTGAGTAAAGAAAAGCGTAACTCAATTAGTTATCAGTCAGTTATGTGCCATGCGTGATACACGCTTAGGCGATCCTGTATTGAAAGATACATGACTGACGAGGCAGATTTTTTCCCGGTAGACCAGATGCCATGCAAGGCTATAGTCTGCCCTGCTATTTACCCATAGCTGGGGGGAGAAGAAGAGGATTCATACCTTTCGCAAGGTTTTTAGCCCGTAAGTGAATCTAATGGATTTTGACTGGATTTCGAACTTGGCTCTCCGATTCTTCAGTTCGAGTCTCTATACATTCTTCCACCACTGCCATTAGAGATAAGGAGATTTTGGTAATTAATCGTTACCCTCTCAACGTAACGGACCGGTTTAAAGTGTGGAGCTCAATATCTGGCATTTTTTTTTACCTTAGCCCCTAAGGTCAAAATGTGCCCAGACCTTGCAACCAACGTCGCGTTGGCATCGATGTTTGATGCGGTAATTTGGTGTATGAAATGTTCATCAGTATATTAATAATATTATTATTCTATATATTGTGGATATAGGAATCAACACTGAATAATGATTGTCAGTTTCAAACTTCAAGCTATCTTCAGGCAAAGACGTAGCCTCGAATTCGCTTAAGGCTGAAAATGACAGCCACCACACGCAGAGATGTTTCCAATAGCCAGAGCGTATATATTTAGCACTTATCTTACCAACGCGCATGCGTAAGCACAAACACAAACACACGCGCGTGCGTGTGCGCACACACACGTTTCTATATATATATGATAAAATATAGATTTAAAGTATGCTATATTTATGGTTTAAAGAGATTGAGCGTATATAAATATAAAAGCGAACATTGAAGTTAACATTCAGAGGCGACAGACTGTTACATGACTAGTATGAATTTTAGCTTTTCTCAGAAGTAATTTGATCTTATGCTTTAGAGAGAATTTAATTTTAGAATTTATTACTTCAAGTTATCAACATTTCTTAGAATAGAAAATTAAGATGGAAATGAAACCTCAAATTTTGGAAAGAGATATTCAGTTTATTATACTTACTATTTATGCTTATCTCTCTAAATTAAGAATCACTTGAAAGATTTGTTTATATATATATATATATATATATATATATATATATATATATATATATATATATATATATATATATATATAATGGAATTTCCCGTCGAACTCGACGTATGAGGGCCAGACAGATCAGTTCCCAGAAACTGAAAGCCGGACACCCGCACAAGATTTGATTATAGTGGTGAAGGCTTTGTGCAGGGCCATCCACACTTTTTGGAGGGACGAATACAGGGACCACCTGGTGCAACGAATGCCACAAGGTCCCCAAACGACCCTCCGCAGGTTTTGAATTCAGAGTTCTCCTTCTCCTAGACCAGTTGCCATCCAAGGGTATAGAACCCAGTCTGTCCTGCTATTTACCCATAGTTGGAGGGAGTAGAAGAGGATTCACACCTTTCCCAAGCACGTAAGTGAATGTAAAGGATTCGACTGGAATTCGAACTCGGCTCTCCGATTTCTCAATCCAAGCCGTTATCCATTACTCCACCGTGCCTCCTATATATATATAAACCTAAACCTAGGTTCCACCTACACGGATCGTCAGGTTTGGTTTGGTTTATTTTGTTTTACGGCATATCAACCTCAATGGGTTATTTAATGCCAACAACATTTTTTATTGCTGGTAATATTTTGTTTTGTCAAAAATCTGTTTCTGGTAATATTTTTCCTTCAAAATTGTATTGCTGGTAATAATTCTTTTCAAAAAAAGTATTGCTGGTAATAGTTAACTATTTGCCCATAGATGGGACCCTAACAGGTGCTACCACCCCGGGTCAGGGTGGACCTGGGAACACCAGTAATTAAGAGGTGGTTCCACGCTCCTCAAAACCTTCTGATCAGAGGCCTTGCAGCTGGATGTAGTTTAATGTCTTACCCAGGACAGGATCGTCAGGGTGAACTGGCGCGTGACTTTAAGTTACTTCTCTTCACTCGGTTTGGAAGTTTTTTTCTTTGAACTCGGATTCTGGACGATTGTTTTCGCCACAATTTCATGTTCTTAGTTCTTTCTTTTTTAGCCCTTATTTTTCCTTGGGTATAGGTTTGTGCAATTACAAGCCAAAATACCTAAGTTTTTTTTCCAAACGAGTATAACTATTTATATTTATATTATTCCTATATATATATATATATATATATATATATATATATATATATATATATATATATATATATATATATATATATATATTGGCTCCTGAAAAATTAATTTCGGTTGAGCTCTTTGGTTTGAGGTGTGAGTTTGTAAACAGTGACTATTTAAGCTAATATAGCATAACTCTTCGGCAGAATTGAGTCACTGTGTGTTTATCTAAAAATAAACACGCTAAAATTCACCTTAATCCCTGCCGTGAGCCGACGGCTTAGTGGTAGAAGTTCCGACTGACGCCAATTCAGTCGGGTTTCGATCCTAGCTAGAGGCAACCGGACGTTTAGCCACACTGATGAGCTGTGAAACAGCGAAAATTATATATATATATATATATATATTACAGAATGAATCAGCCCCGAATATATATAAATAGCTTAAAAGCCCTCCTATCGTGCGGCTTTTAAGCCAGCTCCATCGGAGGTCACATGATTGAGCTTCGGCTTATTCAGGAGCTTCAGGGTCCCTAACTCTTTGTATATTCTCAGCTCTAGAAGCTCTCCTGGCTACCATTTGATCTGAGTTTTCATTTCCACGGAACGTTCTTTTCCTCACTTGGCTCTTTTTATTGTAATATGGGCCTTTGTTGGTGGAGATTTCTTTTCGTAAAGCATACTGCTGCCTTATGCGATAAACAACACTTAACATAGTTAATTCTGCTTTACTCTGTTTGGGGGTATTTTTTTTTCTTTGGATTCAGAATTGGGATTCTGGACGATTGTTTTCGACTCAATTTCATGTTCTTAGTTTTTTCTTTTTTTATCGCTTATTTTCCCTTGGGCATTGGTTTGTTCATTTACAAACCAAAATACCTAAGGGTTTTCCAAACGAGAATAACTATATATATATATATATATATATATATATATATATATATATATATATATACGTAAATTCCCAATAGGATAGAATTAAGGTAGAACTCAATGTCCAGAAAAGATTAAGAATATAATATAAAAGGCTTAAACACTAATATTCAATGCTTATAATTTCTTACATTGGAATCGTAATCACGATCCAATTCATCAGACCTAGAAATTCAAAAGAAATCGGAAAATGTAACTCCGATGAATTAGATCGTGATTACGATTCCAATGTAATAAATTATAACCATGGAATATTAGTGTTTAAGCCTTTTATATTATATTCTTACTCTGTCCTGGACATTGAGTTCTACCAGAATTCTATCCTCTTAGGAATTTACGTAAATATATATATATATATATATATATATATATATATATATATAATAAAAAGACTTAAACACTAATATTCCATGGTCATAATTTCTTACATTGGAATCGTAATCACGATCCAATTCATCAGACCTAGAAATTCAAAAGAAATCGGAAAATGTAACTCCGATGAATTAGATCGTGATTACGATTCCAATGTAATAAATTATAACCATGGAATATTAGTGTTTAAGCCTTTTATATTATATTCTTACTCTGTCCTGGACATTGAGTTCTACCAGAATTCTATCCTCTTAGGAATTTACGTACATATATATATATATATATATATATATATATATATATATATATATATATATAAATAATAAAAAGACTTAAACACTAATATTCCATGGTCATAATTTATTCCATTGGAATCGTAAGAACGATCCAATTCATCAGACCTACCGATTCAAAAAGAAAACGGAACAACAACTCCGGGAAAAATTGGTGAGAGCATGTGTGAGAGTGTGGGGGGACTTGTGATCTATATAGAGGGGTAACAGTGAAACCCCTCTTTAAATCTTCCCTCTGTTAGATTTTAATGCCCTCTCCACCTTCGGACCTCCCTGTCTCTCTCGTCTGTTACCCCTTAAAACTTCATAAAAACTACTTTCTGCGGAAACCCACAATAATAACAACATGTGGGGAGATTCTCTGACCCTATACTACACAGGGATATTAAATTACATTTATTATCCTCCACACACACTAACAATTCCTCTCTCTCATACACACATATAAACACGTATTGACACACACATAATCTCACAGAAACATTATCAGGCACAATAACACAGCAAGGCAATATAGTTACTAAGACGCAAGGAGTTACTGACTGTGATAGAACATGGGAAAAAGAAAACATTATTAAGGAGAGAGAGAGAGAACAATAAAAGGATTGTAATTAAAAAGACAGACGATAGCGATTGACATTACATTTCAGTTCTTGAATGTCAAAGTTGACTAGAATGTAAGAAGCCCGAAAAAGAACTTCAACAAGCTAGAAGTTCGAATATCGGAAACATCTCGTGTACAAAGATAAATTTTTAACATGCATAAAAGCACATATATCCTACATTTTTCTGGTGGGGTTTCGACCACTGTGGTCTTTAAACATGAAGTTACATTCGTTGATTCAAAATTGTTGCTCAAAATATATAAAGAGGGTGTGTTAAAGAAAATCTTGCCTACCTAACTGACGGAACAGAATTGTTGATATCTGAATTTCAGACACATTCTCAACTACACCTACATTATCAATCTTACAAACACACAGATACAAACATATATAATTGTATTTATTCACAAATTTTCCAGCAGAACACAGACATTCTCAAGTTTTTATAGTAATTTCTCTAGTAACACTAAGATCTACAAACGTATCGACACTCATGTGTGTATGTGTGAGGTAAAGATCAAATGTAGACCAAATATGAATCCGACAGGAGAATGAAATAAAAAAGAAACGTTTCTCAAATTAATATGCGTGTCATACGTGACTGCCCATTGAGAAATTAAAAATATCAGAACTTCTCTGATTGTGGCAGTTTTCTATCCATCTCTGCGAAGCTAAACTAAAAAGTGAATCAGGTTACATTGAAAGACGTTTCTTTGTCCTTTTTAGTTTGTCCTTTAACTTATTATATATATATATATATATATATATATATATATATATATATATATATATATATATATATATATAAAGTGAACATAGAAGTCAACCCTTAGAGGCGACAGACTGATTCATGCTAGATGCAATCGTCAAGCCACGACTGCTGTTATTTTTTTCGGTTATTTATATATACGGGTCAGTGGTGCATTGTGGGTAGTCTGTTTTGGCGGTTATTTTACCGGAAGTCGTTTATTTGTTTATATATTTGGGTTAAACTATTTTGCTTGTTTTTATTTTTTTATAAATAAATAAATATATGAGATAAGAAATAAAAAAAATAAAAAGTAAAAATAGACAAAATAGACTATTCTTCATATATATATATATAGTATGTACAAATAAAAATATATTTAAATACACTAAGTAGGACAAAATATAAAAAATCCTATTGAGCCAGGTACTACCTACCAAGTTTTCACCTAACGGATATTCAGGGCTAAACTATATATATATATATATATATATATATATATATATATATATATATATATATATATATATATTCTTATGATTGCATCTAGCATGAAACAGACTGTCGCCTCTAAGTGTTGGCTTCTATTTTGACTCTTATATTTACACACGCTCTATCTCTGATATGGAGCACTTTATCCCATAAATATACCACATTTTAAAACTATATTTCTTCATATATATATATATATATATATATATATATATATATATATATATATATGTATACATTATGCAGTGTTACATTATATCATGCATATACCCACTACAAAACAGTACGCCAGGTGGGGAGTCACGATGCGAATGTGATTCCCCACCTGATGAAACGTTAAAAAAGTTTTGTTTTTTAACGTTAAAACAAGATGTACATTTTTGTAGTGGGTATGTGCATGTTCCAATATAACAATGCATAATAAATAAATGTTTGTGGCTCTAATTTTTTATTTTAAATAAATGTTTTGAATGCTGAAATCTTGCTCTTCTTCCTTTTACATTTGGATATATCTATCTATCTATATATATATATATATATATATATATATAGTCAAACCTAATGAGCCAGACAAACCTACGAAGGTTTCACTTAGGCAGATCGTCAGGCCGACCCTGACGATCTGCCTAAGTGAAACCTTGGTAGGTTTGTCTTGCTCATTAGGTTTGACTAGGTTTGCTCTACGCTTGTATTGAGCTCTTTAGTTAGTTGTTTACTCGTATCGAGGTTTTTTCTTTGGGCCTTGAACCTGTATCTGTGCGATTATTTTCGACAGACTTTCATGTTCCTGGCTCTTTCTTTTTTTAAAACCTTTTTTTCCTTCGTGATTGATTTGGCTATTGTTAAATCAAGAGTTCGAAGGTTTTTCGACACGAGTATAGTTACCTATATATATATATATATATATATATATATATATATATGTTGTCACGAGCGAGTATGACATTACATGAGGGCAATTTTTTTTTAATTTAAAATAAATTAATAAAAACACTATCGAAACATGTCACATATTTCTACATGACTAATTAAACATTTTGTTACTTATGTGGCAAAGAAACCTTAGCACACCTGATGATAATAGAGTCAAAAAACATCATACTTCTGAAAAGCAATATGATAAGAACAGAATTTCAACCTGGAAATATCTTAATAAATTAATTTTCTTCTATTAACTTATCAAAATGTTTTAATTCTTTTTGATAAAGTGATTTGTTTCCATTCTCAGACTAAAAAGAAAACAATTATGATGTCATTATATATATATATATATATATATATATATATATATATATATATATATATATATAGTGTAACCCGGATACAAGAGAGTTGTCGGGACCGGAGAATAAGTCTCTTATATCCGGGTTTGGTCTGTTTTGTTTTATTAACACAGGTTCTAATTTGGGACCAGAGAAAATCTCTCTTATCTCCGGGTTTCTCTTATATCCGGGTCTCTTATATCCGGGTTACACTGTATATATATATATATATATATATATATATATATATATATATATACCCGATGTAAACGCAAAATTGTCCAACTTCTTTAACAGCATGGGATAAATGTTCATCTGAAAAAATGTTTAATATCTAAAAATCTAAAAAAAAAAAAAAAAAACCACTAAACTAATTGAGTTTCTTTTTCCCAGGTTTTCAGATAAGACGTTAAGACCACTTGATACCATTTGTCTTAAGAATCATTGAAAAAAACTTTTCACTTATTCAGCTAGATAGAGAACAGGCTAAAATCGTTTGTTGTCAACCCCACTATATCTTTCCAATTGAGAAATAGAGAGCAGAAAAAGACCTTTCATGCCTTCAGTAATGGTACGAATATTCAGACACTGTTTCCATCTTCCAAGTCCATTCAAGAACCCTCAAGAGAACGGTGAATAAGTTTAAAAACTTGACCAGGAGCTCACAACAGCAAAAGGGATCATCATTTCAACTTAGAGATAATACGTTGTTATTGTTCAAAGTAGAATTAAATAGTGTTATAAAAACCTCAGATAATTCCAGTAAGGTATCTTTAATTATTTCTAAGATACAAGGGTTCAAAGCTTAATATAACAATTGGACAATTTTGCTGTTACACGATTTGGACAATTTTGCTGATACCCCCTTGTGTGTGTGTGTGTGCATCTATCTATCTATCTCTGTCTCTCTGTCTCTGTCTCTCTCTGTCTCTGTCTGTCTCTCTCTCTCTCTATCTATATATATATATATATATATATATATATATATATATATATATATATATTGAGAGAAGGAGAGGGAGAGAAAATTAAATGAAGGGATATGACAAAAGAATTTTTAACCACTTCAAACCCAGGAAATTTGAAATCTTATAAAGAAATAGTTCCTTTTCGAAAATAATTCTGGCTAGTTCTTGCGGCTATTTTTTTCTCAAATAAAACACTTTAACATCCCATTCATGAAAACAGTTCAGCCACTATTAAAAAAAAATCTGAATTCTGCGGGTATCAGTTTTAGAAAGGGGTTTGTGAATTTAAAAGAATATCGCTATAGAATGGGGTTGTGTGCGTACAATAGGAAAAGGAGATTTTAGTTGCCGTAGTGCACCCAGGGGTCCAGGCCCGCCTGCGTCGCTCTATGGGACCCACACAGAAGCAACCACAGAATGTCATTTTATAATCGCCATGTTAAGGATTATGGAGATTTTAGTGAACGAGGAAGTAAATTTAAAAAAAAAAGAATCATTATCTTATGCCAGACATTGTTTTAATATTTATATACTTGTCGTTGCCCTTCTGGCGTTTTTGTGGAGAAAGTATAGAATGACGAGTGTTTGGAAGAAAAAATCTTACAGGCAATTCTCAGATGAACACCATTATTGCTGTCAAAAAAGAAAAAAAATAACTTCCCTTGAAATTAATTATGATTATTTTTATTTAATTTATATTTGAATTTAAGTATCTTGCCTTTTCTTTATTCTTATTGTTTCCACTCTTCTTACTGTTTCATTTTGTTTCGTTGTCCCCCTCCTACTCTATGATATTTTCTGTTTCTCCTCCTCCTTCACCTCTTTTATTCTATTTATTTCTCTCCTCTTCATCCTCCTCTTCTTCCATCTTCTTCCTTTATTTCCCATCCTCTTCTCTTCTCTTCATTTGTTTTCTCTCTTCTTCATGTTCCATTGTCTTTTTTGGCCTTCTCCTTTTTTCATCTTCTTTTTCGTTCTCCTCTTCATTCTACGTTTGGTTTCCTTCTCCGACTCCTCCTTCCGTTTATACTGATTTCCCTCCTACTCTTCATCATCTTTGCTCTCTCTCTTTCTCCTCAACTTTCATCTTCTTTGATTGATTTTCCTTTGCATTTAGCGTTTCATTTCTTTCTGCTTCTTATCCTGCCGTCTAATTTAATTTGTCTCTTCTTTTTTCCAAATGATCAAGATAATTATATTTCGGAAATTTACCTATTCCCATTTGGAAAAATGGCGAATGTGAACATTCTCGTTCACGCAGAGTAGGAACGAAACGACGTATGCCTCAAAAGTTGGATTTATTTATTTCAGGATTACACAAGAGTGATTACAACAAATTTAAAAGTCAGCGACGACTTGTCTGTATTTGAACTGCTAGAATTATACTGAACTGTTGAGCTTATATTTCCTGTATTATACGGCCTTCTATGTTGGCAGAACTTCCTAGAAATTCTTGAAACAATTGGAATCTTCTCGAAATTTCTTAAAACTTCTCGGAAATTCTCCTTCAGCAACTCATCGCTGAATCTGTCTGGAATGTAAAGGAAAATAGGTTAGTTTCAAAATGTCGATATACAGATCATTAAAAGCAAATTGTGAAGAGAATAATAGTTATTTCATTTGCTTTCTTGATATGAACGATTAGGAAATAGTAGTTACTGACCAAACATAAAAAAGTCAATTTCTTTTTGACAAAGTGTAATCGATGCATATTATTTTTCAAGATTCTCTTGATCTTACTCATTCATCGCAATTAGTCGAATCTAAAACTGTGAATTCCGATTTAAATTTGAACATGAAGCTCAAACAAAAAAGTTTAAATCCAGTCTCATCTTTACATTTAGGAATGGGTAATATATTCAGCTATATCTTTGCAATGGACACTTATGATTGGTTAAAAAGACAATAGATAAAATAAAATGCCAACAGAAATGGTTGTTCGCAGAAACATATTCCAATCTAAACTTAGTAAAACTGTTAGTTTGAAATCAAAGCAAAATAAGCTACTTATATTTGTCAATATACACTCTTGTGTAAATTAACTGAAACAACCGCTTTAGTTTACTTTCATCATACGGTCACATTTAGACCCAACGGAGTGACAGGGTGCAATCGATTTCTATTTTTCCTCTGATTAGATCATTTGAAGTTGTGTGCAGTAATATGAATCGGTTTTCGGGTTGTATGATGAAATTTGTTTGGCCTTGCGTTATCTGTGATTGCCTCAGATTTTTATCACGCCCAGACAATATTGTCGCGACTCGTGATTAGTTGTCCTACAGCCATTGTTTGCGATGAACGTGACTCCAAGGAAGCGTACGAAAATTGTAACTCTGCATGAAAACATTGGCAACCCTTAGCAGTGAGCAAATCAAAATACTATAGAGTGGCCCAGGAATTCTCCTTATTTAAATCCAATCGAGAATCTGCAGTCAATCTGCAAGGAACGATTTTGGGGAATGGCCATACGTAGTACTAACATATGCACTGGGTTATGTTTCATTGGAAATATATAAAATGTGTAAATAATAACGGAATTATTCGATTTGTTTCAATTAATTTGCACAGGGATGTAGCTGTTGTATTACTTTCGCCGTCTTTTATTTGGGATAACCAATTAGAACGTGAGGGAACATAGCTCTCCACACCTACCTATCATAGCAAAAACTTAAAGCACTTAGTAGCGTCCAAGGTTTAACTTTCCTTATAGAGCTAGCTTAAGAATATTTAAGAGCGTTCTCAAATTTTCAAACGTCACAATATATCCCATCAATTTACTTATGCGTACAAATAAAAATTACAAAATAAAAATGGTGTAATTACTTTGATAAAGTTTTCCAGAAAAAGAAAAGCGTTGGCAGAGAAAGGTTTTTCCTTTCGTGTGTATATATATATATATATATATATATATATATATATATATATATATATATATATATATATATATATATATGTATATGTATATATATATATATATATACTTGTTCTGATTTATTCTATTAGATTGGAAGTCGGTGTCAATGTATTGTCCAAATCGTGTAACAGCATAATTATCCATCCCACAAAATGTTTACTATCGAAAAAAAAAAGACTAAATTAATTGTGTTTGTTTTTCCAGCTTTTAGGATAAGACGTTTAGCCATCTTGACGCCATTTATCGTAAGAATCATTGAATAAACCCTTTGAGTTATTCAGCTGAAAAGAGAGCAGGTAAAAAGGGTTTTGTGGCAGACACACAGTCTTCTCAATTGAGAAACGGTTGGAGAGAAAAAAATTCCATTGAGGCCTTCAGTAATGGTAGAAACATTCATACTTTGGCTTCTATCTTCAAAGTCAATTTAAGAACCATCAAGTGAACAGTGAATATGTATAAAAACTGGATCAGGAGGTCACAACAGGAAGATGGATCATCATTTCAACTTACACCTAAAGATATCCATTAGAAAAGATCCAAATCAATTCATAATTCACTGGAATGACAGTCCAAAGAGCAGTGGAAAAAGACTTAAAAATTAAATCGTACGTGAATCCAGCGGGGGAAACTTGCTACTCTAGGACAGAAAGTTATAAGTTTACAGAAGACGAAGATCATTTTGAATATGTTGAAAAATGATCCTCTAAATATATATATATATATATATATATATATATATATATATATATATATATATATTTGAATATTCTTTCAATATTTCATAAGCCTACGGTCATTAGCTATGATTAATTATTCATGACCATGTCAGATTCGTTTATAATCGATTTCATCGTAATTCTTTGTTAAATGAAGAGAGTTATTATACATTCTTACTACTCAAAGTAGTGTCTAATAGTGTTCCAAAAGCCTAGGAGAATTTTGTTAAGAGATCTTTAATAATTTCTAAGGTAAAACGATGCATTTCTTAATTTAACATTTAAACAATTTTGCTCTGTCACCCGGTGTATATATATATATATATATATATATATATATATATATATGCACATACACATACACAGTGGGGGGAACCCATATTCGTACACATACAAATTTTTATTCGTTGTATTTACAACTAATGAATGAACATACGTTTATATAATTAATTGTACACAAATACATAATAACTGAATATGCATAGAAAACAGAAGAAAATAAACGCCATTTTTTCAATAATGTTATCAGTAGGTATTTTTAGCCTAAAAAATACAAACAGAACATGCTGTAATTGATATTCGTGCAAGAAGGTTTTAATCATGGCTAGACGTAACTGACAAATTCGCAAAAAGAACTGATTGTTAAGCTTTGAAAAACGTAAAAAAGCAAAAAAAAAAGCAGGTAGAATTTACAGGAAAATCTCAGACAACTTGAATATTCTATTTCATACAATTAGTTCATTCATTGAAAGGTATAAATAGCTCAAAACCCTTCAAACCAAAGAAGAACAGGTGTTCCACAGAAGGTTTCTTCAAGATCTTCCTGGAAATTAATGCATCAAAAGAAACAAAAATCCAATGTTTACATGTCAAGAGTTGCCGGGTAATTTGCTTTTATCAGGAATATATATCAATATACTTTGATATAATGATTTATCAATTTTTTACCATCAATAATGTAAAGTTTTTCTTTGAGAGCTAATGAGTATTTTACATTAAGCATTTTCACAATCAGATAGTAAGGCACTTCCTGGAATTTACTTAATATAGTGTTTAATTATGCTTTTAATATTTCCTAGTGAGTCATGTGGATAGTGGGTGTGTTAAATTTTACATTCTTGCAATACCTATTTTATTTGCTTACATTTTTAAAACATTGTCGTTATTATTATAATTATCATTATCATTATTATTTCCCTGGGTTTCTCTTGTATACACATTTCCTTCCGGGTCCCAACCAGAAGCATAAAATCAGAAATGGCTTCATGACATCTGTCATTTTTTATAAAAAAAAGAGTTGAAAAAGCTCTAAAATCACATCCATTTTACACAGATAAATCTTTTCGTAATGTGTGAATTATACATATGAGTACAATCGGATCCTTTACCAATCAATCCGAGTGCTCCAACTACAACTGGAAATACTGATGTCCTCGTATGCCACATTTTTGAGATTTCCATTTGAAGATCCTTATATTATGATAGTTTTTTGAAGATAATCAAAGATATTATAATCTGCAGGGACTTATTATTATTATTATTATTATTATTATTATTATTATTATTATTATTATTATTATTATTATTATTATTTCCTTTGATTTCTGTTGTATACACATTTCTTCCCGCGTCCCAACCAGAAACCTAAGCTCACAAATGATATCTTCCACTTATTATTATTATTATTATTATTATTATTATTATTATTATTATTTTCTTTGATTTCTGTTGTATACACATTTCTTCCCGAGTCCCAACCAGAAACCTAAGCACACAAATTATATCTGCCACTTACTATTATTATTATTATTATTATTATTATTATTATAAATGTTGCTATTTTTCTTGGTCAATGATGTTTTTCTTATAACCGTTTATTTTCGTTCTTTTTCATTCTAATTATTATTATTATTGACATGAGGGACAAATAATGTTTGCGTTATGCCAGCGGGGGGGGGGGGGCAAAGTTAACTAGCCATACAGATAGCCAGTCTATGAAGAAAATGAACGTAGATGTGGGTGACAATAAAACAGGAGTATCAAGAACAAAAAATAACAAAGTATTGTAAGAAATATTGAAAAGAAATCTAAAAGGTTACGACTTGCGCCAAAGGGGGCAGTGCCGATTGCTGATAAAGCCAGGCACCGCATTTGAAACTGATCAGTAAATGACCCCAGGGCGATAGAAGTCTTGTAGCTTGAAACAAAAGTAGGGGGTTGCGAGAGGGGAAGGAATGAGCGACAAAGAAAAGAGGGTTTGAATGAGAAATGAAGAAAAAATACTAGAAAAATAGATGTAAAGAAAATATTAGTCAGGAAGAAAAATCCAGACTTACATTCAATGCGAGAGAAAGAAAATATAATTTTGACTTAGTCTTGAGGAAACAAATATGTATGCTTGACGAAAAGAAAGATGTAGACAATGCAATATTTTGGAAAAGCAAGCTGGAAATAAATAAAATATTTGAAACTAGAAGAGATAAATAAGAGAAAGTTAAAATAAAAAAAGGAGACAAAATGGAATAATGGATATTGGAATGAGAAAATTTAAGAGTAGAAAATAATATATAGGAATGAAGAAAAAAGAAAAGGGAGAAGAAATTAAAAAAAATATTAATGAAAAATGAGCATTTGGGTGTAAAATAAAATATGGAAAAAATAAAGAAAAAGAAAATTAAAAGAGAATGTAAAGGAAAATAAAAAAGGCAAAAAAATATAGAAAGAGGAAAGACAGAATAGGAAAGAGAATAACGAAAGTAAAACTGAAGGAAAAAAGAGCATATTTAGATAGAATAATAAGATGGAAAAGAAAAAGAAGTCAAATTAAAGGAGAAAGAAAGGAAGAAGAAACGAGGGAAAAAAGAAAGAAAGAAAGAAAAAGGAGGAAAAAGAAATTATATATGGAAGGAAGGAAGGAAGGAAGGAAGGAAGGAATGCAAGAATAAAAGAAAAGGGAAAAAATGAAACTTAAAAAAAATACAAGGAAGAATGACGAAAAGAAAAAAGAAAAATGAAAGAAAGAAAGAAAAAGAAAAAGAAAAAGAAAGAAAAAGAAAGAAAAAGAAAGAAAGAATATGTAAGACATAAAAAAGGAAGGGAGAAAACAATAAAAGAAAAAGTGTAAAGTGGGAGAGAAAAGAATGAATGAAAGGAAGACGCAAAATTCAAAGTAAAAATGGAAAGAAAGAAACAAAGAAAGAAAGAGAGAGAAAGAAAGAAAGAAAGAGAGAGAGGAAGGAGGAGAAAAATGAAATTATATAAGAGGGAAGAAAGGAAGGAAGGAAAGAAGATAAGAAAGCAAAAATGAAAAGAGAATATTAATAATTGAAAGAAATACAAGGAAGAATGACGAAAAAAAAAGAAAAATGAAAGAAAGAAAGAAAAAGAAAAAGAAAGAAAAAGAAAGAAAGAATATGTAAGACATAAAAAAGGAAGGGAGAAAACAATAAAAGAAAAAGTGTAAAGTGGGAGACAAAAGAATGAAAGAAAGGAAGACGCAAAATACAAAGTAAAAATGGAAAGAAAGAAAGAAAGAAAAAAGAAAGAAAGAAGAGGAAATCTGAACAAAAGAGAAAAAAGAAAAGCAAGGATGATTAAATGAAAATGTAGTGAGACAGAGAAGAGTATGATAGAAGGAAATAAAGAAAAAGAATGAGAAAATACAAGACACGAAAGACAAAGAATAAAGAAAGAATAAAAAATAATGAAAGAAAATATAGAAAAATATAAGAAAGGAAGTTCGAAAAAAGAATAGGAAAAACAGAACGAAGAGAAAATGTGAAAAATAATAATTGAGAACAAAGAAGAAATTAAGATACAAAATATAAACAAAAAAGAGGAAAGAAAGAAAGAAAGAAAGAAAGAAAGAAAGAAAGAAAGAAAGAAAGAAGAGTGGTCGTCCGGGAAATGAATGCTGTGGGCTCCTAGTGAAAAATCCGCCCTTATCTCAGTGCGAAAAACCCGCTGCCCGCTGCCATCACTGCAGTAGTCGCCAAGGGAGACCGTCCGTTAAGGGTGAGCACCTCGGTGAAGTGCACAGCGGGACTCAGCAGTCGACAAATGTTCCAAATATCAAAATTGTTCCACTAGAAGAACAGTTAATTGAAGACTGTAGAATTTTCGAGAATCCACTGCAGATTGGTCCTAAGCCCAATGCAGATGTATAGTACTATAATTCACTCAATCAATGGTGCTGTGTCGGTGATCTGCATTACCACAGATCCATCCGGGGCAAATTCAAACTATATACTCTTCGACTAGGAGAGTGTTTATCTTCAGGTTAGAAGTCTAAATTATGACATTTTCCTTTCGCTAGGTTTCTCCCCTTCTTTCATTAACATTTTCGATTCTCCTCTTCCCACTCCCCCACTTCCTCTCTTTGATTTTTCCTTCCCTAACTGTCCCCTTTCTTATTTCTCCATCTTTTTTCTCTTCACTGTACTTCTCTTTCAGTCACGTTCACCTTCTAACATTCTCTCTATCTCTCTCTCTCTCTCCCTCTCCCTCTCTATTTTATTTAGATTTTCATTTTCCTAGCTGTTCTCTTTTTAATTCATCTTTTTTCACTCCTTTATATTTCGCTCTCAGTCGCATACTTCCTTTCTCACTCTCTCACTTTTATCTCTCTTTTTCTCATCCCGACTCTTACTACCCTCCCTAAATGTAGCTTTTTTTTACTCAGCTTCTCGTAGTTCATCTTTCATTCATTTTTTTAGTTTTAATTTTTTATAGTTGTTCTTATCTTTCCCTACTCAGTCCTCTCTATCCATCCAGTCAATTCTATTTTATTTGTCTTATTCCTCCTCCTTCTTCTTCTTCTTCTTCTTCTTCTTCTTCTTCTTCTTCTTCTTCTTCTTCTTCTTCTTCTTCTTCTTCTTCTCCTTCTTCTTCTCCTCCTCCTTCTCCTCCTCCTCCTTCTTCTTCTTCTTCTTCTTCTTCTTCTTCTTCTTCTTCTCCTTCTTCTTCTTCTTCTTCTTCTTCTTCTTCTTCTTCTTCTTGCCTTTATCTTTCAACATATTTGGCATTATATTCGTTTTTACATACCTTACTACGTCTCTTAAGCTTTCCACACAAGGCATCTGATCAACCGTAATTTTTCTCGTTTTCTAGCCATTCTTCTTCTTCTTCTTCTTCTTCTTCTTCTTCTTCTTCTTCTTCTTCTTCTTCTTCTTCTTCTTCTATTACTTTTCTCTTTCACCATCTTTAGTATTATATTCTTTCTTTCTACATCTCTAAAGCTTACCACATATTGCATCCGGTCAATGGCCACTAATTTATTTTTCATGAAATTTTACGTCCCCCTCTTCTCGCAACCATTATTGT
The DNA here is from genome assembly GCA_964036315.1 of Acanthosepion esculentum. Lineage (NCBI taxonomy): Eukaryota > Metazoa > Mollusca > Cephalopoda > Sepiida > Sepiidae > Acanthosepion > Acanthosepion esculentum. The sequence goes on along the minus strand of OZ038482.1, from coordinate 125,212,587 downwards.
ATCTTTCTTTCTGTCTGTCTTTCTTTCTGTCTTTCTTTCTTTCTTTCTTTCTTTCTTCTTCTTCTTTAAATGGAATTAAAAGGCAAGTTTTGTATGACATATTTTGTATGACAGTTAACTGCCTATCTACAGAACACATTCTCATAAAACACTTTTGGTGTTTGTAAAGAAAAGAAAAGACGTAAATATTTCAACAATAAAACAAGCTCTTTATGCTTTCATTTAAAACCTAAAGTTATTTTTTCTCACTTTATTTATTTTTTGCGCTCTCGTTTCTGTATCATTTTTCATCCATTATTTTCTTTGTAGTTAATATCTTCTTCTTCTTCTTCTCCTTCTCCTTCTTCTTCTTCTTCTTCTTCTTTTTCTTCTTCTTCTTCTTCTTCTTCTTCTTCTTCTTCTTCTTCTTCTTTTTCTTCTTCTTCTTCTTCTTCTTCTTCTTCTTCTTCTTCTTCTTCTTCTTCTTTCATTTCTTCCTGCCTTATTTATTCTTTTTATCATTTTGTCCTTAAAAAACAACAACTGGGTCTAAGAATGATTACGCGAAATGATTTGCTTCTGATAATAGATTGATGAACAGGTTATTCGACTTAAATTAAGGAAGTTTCGTGTAAATTCTTCAGAAGAAAGACATTATGAAGATTTGGCGCCCAATGAAAGAAGACTAAGAAAAAGCCTTTTATATTTAACAATATTTTTTTTAGTCCCAAACCCGCCATTGGCAAAATGTCTAATAGATTTTAAAAGAGGATTTAATTAATATTACAGAGTTAAGTTCTCCTATAATTGAACCCACTTATACATTTAATTAATTTGCAATAAACCTTGACAGAAGAGAACTGCAGAGACAAATAACGGGTGGTACCCTGAGAAAATTAATTTTGCTGTAGGCACCTTGCGGGGACAAATTCGGCCACTGGCTGTGATGACATTTTCATTTTTTTTCTGTATTTTAGGATTTCAATTTTGTTTATTGACACGGTTTGTAGATAGATAGATAGATAGATAGATAGATAGATAGATAGATAGATATGATTCTATGTATCAAGTTTCATCATTCAAAAGGATTTCAACAGAAAGGTTAAAAGGTATTTCATTTAACAATAATTATTTTTATATATAGACAATGTATGAATTGGCTGGATTTTAAGTTGAGATCATAACGTTTTTATTGTGCGTAGTGTCACCACAAATGTATCCACACGTTTCCGGTATCTGTTTTTTAATTTTAATTTTAGGTCAGCGATTCGGTAGCGAATTAAGCATCGAAAAATAATTCCTATTTATCTGTATCTCACTCATTTAAACCTTTTTTTAACTCCTCTCTTTAAAACGTCTCTCTGTTAAATTTTAATCCGCTCCTTCACCTATTGGTCTTCCCGTTCTTCTTTCTTGTATTAAATCTCTCTCTAGAGCATTCATACATTTCCCTCTCACAATTGTTTCCCCACTGCCACACAGACTCTCACTAAAACTTTGTTTTTTATACCCGGAGTTATATTTTCCATTTTTTTTTTAATATGTAGGTCTGATGAATTGGATCGTAATTACGATTCCAATGTAACAAATTATAACCATGGAATATTAGTGCTTGAGCCTTTTATATTATATATATATATATATATATATATATATATATATATATATATATATATATATATATATATATATATATAAAGAAAGAACAGAAAGATATATAATCCGGTGTTCTTATTGAAATTTTTTTTTACCAAACAATGCTCAGTGTAAATATACAGAGCATAAATATTATAAATTAACTGATTTAAAATATGGTTTCTTCGCTACAGACTAATAACCATGTTTCAAAAACTGAAGCTAAGAACTTCAAATTTAATTATATAATTAAATTAAAAGCATTAGTTCTGTTTCATCTTCAAGCGAATATTGCAATAACTTATTAATAATTTACTGAGTTTTAAACGCACATATAAATTCATAATTTCCTGTTTCCAAGGATACAGTGAAATCCAATCATTCAGACAGGTGCGGTAGAGTTTTAATTTTTATTAACTATTGTTGTATCAATTATGAGTTATTTTCGAAAAAGAGGTTAAGTTTACGTAGGGTAGGGGTGTATTTTTCAACGAATTCTGACAACTGTTAAATGCATGTCGAAGACATTAAAATTATAAGTCCCAGAAATTCATACAGCGAAATAAAGGGTTCAGTTCGACATTCCAACCACCTGCAGAAGGCCAGAGCGTACAGCGGCCGAAACATTGTGATAAATATTGCAACAAAGATAAAGTACGAATAATGTAAATAGTGTACATAATACCTCATCTCAGAAATATAGACAGATACCAAATAAATATTTGTCTGTCTGAAATTCTGTGATTTATCTGCTTTATTGTATCATGACAAAAAATCGGTGGGATTTTTAAGTCAATTCCAAAGATAATATTTAAATTTATGTGTCATATTGTTCACTACATTCAGCAATCTTTGAGGCAACTCGATGATGCCATCCTCCCTATACTTGGCATCTTTTTTAGATGATGAACTGATCGATGTGGATTTTACAATTTCCTAGTGAATTGAAGAATTTAGAATTTTACGGGGCATCGAAATAAGTGATAATACGAAAATTCAAGATAATAAGTGTACGGTGAGTGCAGTTGGGCATACTTGGCAAGCTGCATCAATTTCTGCTGGGTTGGCAGGGATGTGAAATCTGCCATTCTCCTGATGGGAGTAGGCACAATAACGTTTGGACAATAGTGTAATAATTTATCAAGTCTAGAAAAAGAATCCTCAGAAGAATACTGAAAGAAAAGGACGGCCGTTTCGTCCATTTTGGGACCCATCAACACAGCGCATCAACTACCATGAATCTAACCCGGGCCGTTATGATACAACGCAAGTGTCATACCACTGAGCCACAATTTAGCGCAATTATGCAAATCTCTCAAACTTTCAATCACTTATATATATATATATATATATATATGCTCCGGAAAAAATTATTTCGGTTGAGCTCTCTGGGGAGGAAGTGTGGGTTTGTAAACAGTGACTATTACGGCTACTAATGCAAGACACTTCGTTAAATCGAATTGAGTTCTCTCATTCTCTCTGTGTTTATCTAAAAATAAATACGCTTAAGTTCACTTTCGTCCCTGCCGTGCGCTAACGGATTAGTTGTAGAATTTCCGACTGACGCCAATTCAGTCCAGTTTCAATCCTAGCTAGAGGCAACCGGACGTTTAGCCACACTGATGAGTTGAGATACAGCGAAACAGTCTGTCTGTGGATGACAATATATATATATATATATTAAGAAAGAGACAAATTCCGACAATTATTTCAAGACATTTATATGTTTATACATTTTTTATATAGATACAAATATTTAAGTAAATGCTATGTTTTATAATAAACAGGTTATATGACAGTTCCGTATAGGATACAGGTTCGATTCCTGTTGGAGGACGAACATTTTCTCTGAAAATTTCTCGGACATTCATGCCGGTAAATGTTGTTTCATACTGTTTATTATAAAACAGAGCATTTACTTAAATATGTGTATCTATAAAAAGAATGTATAAAATGTCTTAATATATATATATATATATATATATATATATATATATATATATATATATAGACAGACTTTATTTTAAGGTATTATATCAACATGAGAGTAAACAATGTTTCGATGTGAACCAACACATCTCATCAGGCGTTAGTAAATGATTGGTTAGTGATGAGATGCATTGATACACATCGAAACATGATTGCATTTATGTAGCGTTTATTCTCATGTTGGTGTAATATCCTAAAGAATACAGCTCTACTTTTGTATTGATCCCTCTTTTAAATTAATATTACGAACGTTGGAATTTATATTTGATTCGTTCTCATTTCATATATATATATAGTTTTTCGTAAACTATATATATATATATATATATATATATATATATATATATATATATATATTGAAATGAGAACGAATTTACATAAGTGTATATGTAGTATATATATGAAAAAACAAAAGTTCTTTAATATTACCTTCAAATATTACTCCATCTTAATTTGAAACTTAAACTTTAAGTAAGAAAGATTACCCTTCTAAAAATAATTACAAATTACATTCATGAATTAAACTCAAACTGATAAAGATGTTACCTTAACAGTCATTTACAATATTCAAAGATTACTATTAAAAAAATTTATATTTTAATTTTTAGTTTTTTTTATTAATATGTTTTTAAATATAGTATTTAACTCATACTAAATCTCTAATTTATTTGTAATGAGTTAAATATTTAAATTGCTAACAAGCATTAAATTAAATTCTTTGTGGATTTTTTTAAACATTTAAATTACTATCAAACGTTAAAATCTTTTTTTTACCTAAATCGTTAAAACTATCCCACCCTCTCCTTCTTCCGTTATCGCTAAATACATCTCCTTTTTCGTTACTTCCGCCTTTTTTCTTTTTCCTTTTTCTCTCTTCTCTTGTTCCCTTTCAACATATCCGTTGAGTTGACCGATTTAATAGGTCAATGTCTGATCCTTACGCCCTCCTTCCTAAATATTAAGTATGATAGGAAGAAATATAAAAGTAAACCGTCTCTAAACTCGACCATGTCTCTCACACCATTCCTCGCTACCTTCACTCTTAAATTACATAAAATTAATACTACCCGTCAAAAGTGTAAATTTTCATTTCATTTTTCCTTTCACCTTTTGAAAGTGATGTCTGATGATCCAGGGTACTTTTAAAGGTCTCTGGTGAAATAAACTATTATAATGGAGCCTTAATGGGGTCTGTTTTTCTTGAAATTATTAGCTCATCCTCCTTGTGACTACCCATACGGATTACCAAGTTTATATATATATATATATATATATATATATATATATATATATATATATATATATATATATATATGTTATAATAATCTTAAGGAAACAGGCAAACTTACCTGCTTTTCAGCCAAGCGGATCTTCAGGGTAAAACTGACAGTTTTACTCTGAAGATCCGTTTGGCTGAAAACTAGGTAGGTTTTTTGGCTCCTTTGCATTATTTTAGTTTTTGCTCTACTGAGTGTATTGAGCATTTTACGTTTAGTCTTCATTCGTTTTGGAGTTTGTTTTTTCTTTGCACTTCGAGCTCAAGAACAAGACAAGAGTATTTGTACATGTTACGTTCTTGATTCTTTTTGTTTCCCTATTTTTTCCTCGGACATCAATTTGTTATATTACAAGTTAAGCCAACCGAGGTTTTTCATTCATATATATATATATATATATATATATATATATATATATATATATATATATATATATATATATATATATGAACATTTTAACATAAAAGCAATATTTATCAAAAGAAACGGTTAAATTAATGAAAAAAGGACTCAATAGAATTCTCAACAAACTAATATAAAATACATATACATCAATATAAGATTCGATATATTTTTAGAAATTTAGGATCATCTGGCAGTAAAAATAACATGAACAAATATATTTCACCCCAAACAAGACGATAATGTCAATAAGACGGAAAGGATTACTGGTAGTGGAAGAGAATGAGAAGACTTAATTAAAGAGAAAGGACAATAAAAATCTGGGTTGAGGAAGACAGAAGATTAATATTGACGTTGAATTTAAATCTTTGAATATTTTAGCTGGGCAGAGAATCTATAAGTCGGGAGACTTTTCTGGAGGCGAGAAAAGTAATTATTAGAAGAGAAATTACGTTTACATCTCGCTATTTCAACATTAAAACAATGAGACCTCATAGTCAATCAAGTAGTAAGCTTAAACTACGAGGAGGATTGCTTATTTGAACAACTGACATGAAATATTTATATAAAAGAAAGTAGGAAGACATGCCACGGCTGTGTTACAGAAATCGAGATGCTATGTCAGGATCGATTACATTACAAAATCTTGTTTAGATTTTGTCGCGAAACTCGAGATACATAGCAGTGAAACCAGCCCAGATATGGCCGCAATATTCATACGCGGACGAACGGTAGATTTATAAATGTGCACAATGAATTCCGACGATAAAAAATATATCTTGTACCACACAGTGAACCAATATTCTTAGCAGCAGGCTAAGCAATTGATCCAATATGTTCGCTCTACTTCATGTCAGTGTAAAACGTGACACCAAGTGGGCACAATTATTTGCTCTCCTGAAAGTTAGCATCAGCCAGTAACGATGGGTGGCAAAAATGGTTATCTATTATTATTCAAGGATAGCGGTTTCGTTTTGGAGGTGTTAAAATTTATAGTCATTTATTGCCCCAGTTAATAACTGATTGGATGCCATATCTAGAGCAGCTGCAAGTTTTATATTGTAAAGAGAGTAAACAATTGTGCCATCATCATAAATACTCAGTTGGAAACTGATGACATCAAAAACGTCGTTATTGAAGATAAGACATATAGTATTCCAGGGATATAGCCATGGAAGACACCCGCATTAATTTGAAGTGACCTAGCATGGTGACCGTTCAACTTAACCTTCATTACCTGACTTGTTAAGAACGATTGGATTAATTCCAATATCCGGCCAGCGATGCCATAGACCCTGAGCGTGTGGTTAAATCCACCATGTCAAACCCTGTCAAAGGCCTTCGAGATTTCTAAACCCACAGCTTAAGCCTCACCGTTCTTATCTAAAGCCTGACATACAAATTCAGTATTAACCGTTAATACATCGATGGTTGACCAAGAGAAATGAACGCCATATAGTTTATCTGAAATGGTAACTGCTCCGATGAGCTGTTTTGGCTGGTTCCCAGACTTCATCAATTTAAGCGTTCTATTAGGCTGGCATCTGGCTCTCACACGTTTTCCTGTCGAAACTGTTAAATGTAGCCGTCTCTTCTACTCCAATAGCTTCATGTCTCGCTCTTCTCGCCTGTGAAATTCCCTCCCCTTTTCCTGTTTCCCTGATAGCTATAACCTCCAACTATTCAAATGTAATGTCAATCGACGTCTCCGGATGCCTTGATCTATCCCTTATCCTTCTCTTCATCATTTCCCCTTTCACTCCTATTTGCTCTCGCTCCAACTCTCTGTAACCCCTTGCGTGCTAGTGGCTTCCCGCCTTGCTTGGGGTGAAACACTAAAAAAAATAGACTCGTGTGGATCAAGATATACTTAACTAATTCAGCTTTAATTAGAGACTTTAGCGCATCACCTATAAAACGTAAAAGACGATAATTCGAGATGCCTTTTGGTCACTTAGGAAATGAAATCACGTATTCAATCGCCAACTGTTGAAAAACGCTAAGAATTTTAGTTCCAAACCAATATATTATTTATACTTTGTCTAATGTCCTCATCTATACGTGCTATAATTACTTATGGACATGAAGTAGAAATGTGCTGGCACAAGCACTATGAATATCTAACATGCATTATACTTACTGTTCCTATAATGTTATTATCAAGACAATAATTATTATAATAATTAATGATAAATAGTACAGATGTATATGCTCATCATTTATTTGATTTGCTTTATTTTGTTTTACGGCATATCAATCTCTATGGGAATTTTAATGCCGACATTTTTTTAGGATAGGTTCGTATGAAGAGTATATATATTCTTTGTAAGAAATCAGTTTGTAGATCAGATTTCATTGACGTAATTTTGTAATGACGGTTTTGTCAAATCTATTTCTGGTAATATTTTTGCTCTCAAAAATGTATTGCTGTTATATATTTTACTCTCAAAAATGTGCTGCTGGTAATATTTATTTTTTTCAAAGATGTATTGCTGGGAATTTCTTTTTAATAATGTATCGCTGGGAATTTTTTTAATGTCAAAAATATATTTCTGATAATTTTTTTTTTTCTCAAAAATGTATTTCTGTAATATTTTTTCTCAAAAATTCATTGCTAGTACTAATTATTTTTTTAAAAAAATGTGTTGCTGAAATTTTTTACTATAACAATCTATTTTTATACATTCATACTCTTTATATACCAGTTTGGGTGTTAACTATTTGCCCATGGATAGGTTCCTAACAGGTACTACCACCACACATTAGCACATCATAGAGACTGTATAAATTACTTGGATAAGTGTTCGCATTACGTACATTGGTTTTCTATTGTATATTTAGATTCTGAAATAGGATGGAATAAAAACAAATGAGTTCGTTTGATATATGAATTGTTTGAAAAAAGTTATTATTTAAAGAAATCTAGCTATTTCATCAAATTACATGATAGTTGCTTATAAACGTTTAAATAAAAAAGAAAAAAACACCGGAGTACTGGTCTTTCTTTCTTTCATTTGAAAATATCTTTCTTCCTGGTTTTCATTTTCTAACAAGAACAGCGCATTTTCGACGTATTTTTTATTAACAAAAATGCAAAACGCATTTGTTACGTGTGTAATTTTCACTTTCATGCATGAATTATTTCTTTGCTGAATTCATACTTACAATTCCGTGAAGGATATATACCTTTTATAAATAGAAGAACATATACAAAATTTGGCAATTAAAGTTTCTTCTACGTGGGAAGCCAAAACGAACCTTTCCTATCCTCAAAGCACGCTTGTGAAATTAATATATTGCATAAAATAAGTAAGTATTAGATGACACATATTTTGAATTGATATTATATTTACTATATGTGTTCACATGCTAAATGTACTGTGTAAGTTTTGGTTTCTGCTTACAATCTGTCCATACATGTTACTTGTTTTCTTTGGTAATATGTAATAATTCGAATCAAATGCGCATTAATGTAACTAATTCGTATGCATCAACCACAAAAAAAACATATTAAAACTCTAACCGAAAAAGCCAAAGTGTATTTGCTAGAATGTCTAATAGAATAAAGCTTCACTGTTTTGACGTGCATATTTTTTGTACTTGAACAAAGCGAATTGTTTTCTATATTGGCTCACATCGCGCCAGCATTTTACATGACAGCAAAAACCTATGCGGGTCATACAAATGCTATTTATAGAGAGACAACCGTTATTCTTTTATAAACAAGTACATTTATCTGAATAGTATTCCACTTTTACGTTCTGAAGTGGAACTGTTTTCTGGCAATCTTAATTATTTTTCTTTCCTTTTTATGAAGGGAGTGACACATTTTAATGAGTCCAGTGTATTTCATTTGCGCATCACGAACTAGGCCAGGACACAGATTTCATATTGAACACAGGTACGAGAAATGAGTCTTTCTCCAGTCCTCATTATATATCATAATCGTAAATATCGAGCTTATACACACACACACACAGAGACACACACATATATATATATATTCTTCTTCTTATTATTATTATTATTAAAAGAGAATATAATTTGTTATAGTAATATTAATAATAATGATGTATTATTCTACCTTTTAAAAAAAAAATCTCCAAACAGTGGAATTTTACTCCATTTGTCCTTTCTCTCACCTGTATATATATATATATATATATATATATATATATATATATATATATATAAGATACATCCAGATTATATACCAACGGATCGATTACCTGTACTATATATATATATATATATATATATATATATATATATATATATATATATATATATATATATAAATTATATATATATATATATATATAAATTATATATATATATATATATAAATAAATATATATAATATATATTATATATCTATATATATTATATATATATTATATATATTTTATATATTATATATATTATATATCTATATATATTATATATATATTATATATATTTTATATATTATATATATTATATATATTATATATATATTATATATATACATTATATATATATATTATATATATAAACTATATATATAATATATATATATTATATATATATTATATATATATATTTTATATATATACATATATATCTATATTATATATATATATTATGTATATATATATTATATATATATTATATATATATACATATATTATATATATATATTATGTATATATATATTATATATATATTATATATATATACATATATTATATATATATTATATATATATTATATATATTATATATATATATATTATATATACATATATTATATATACATTATATATATATTATATATATATATTATATATATATATATATTATATATATATATTATATATATATATTATATATATATTATATATATATTATATATATATATATATTATTATTATTATTATTATTATTATTATTATTATTATTATTATTATTATTATAAGAGAATATAATTTGTCATAGTAATAATAATAATACTCGCTCCGTTCCGAAATAGTTGTTCCAAAAAATTTGTCATGTTTTTCAAAAATAATTGTTCCAGTAGATAAAAAACACCAAAAAAGAACCAAAATATCATTTATTCCCATGTTCAACAGTAAATGAGTAACATTAGTGCATAATATTCGTCATATAAATAAGTGTGAAATATATCGAAACTGATAACATAAACAATTAAATTAATAACAAAAATAACTGGGGAAGTTTTGCTTTAACAAAAGCAGTTTTTGTTGCAACTCATCAGAAATAGAAATGGATAGTTCAAGTTTTCCTTCTCTTTCAAGCTTCTCTTTAGACATGTGCCGGAGCTTATAGTTGTTATCGCCGTCAACTAAAATAACTTGTTCCATTGCTAACTTCAAACTTAGAAAAGTATTGTTAAGCTTCGACTTCTGAAGTTTATTGAAGCTTTCTTCCACTGATCAATGAGCTGGTCAACATTATTTGAAGCTTGCTGGTGCTGAATTGATTGAATTGCATTAAAACAACCCAGATCAAGGACATTGAGATCAGGACTCTTTGGAGGCTGGCAAACTAATTCAATTTGCAAACGCAGCCATTCTGCAGCTACGTTTAATTCATCTGCAACCTGTTTTATTGCACCACGCTTCAGGACACGATCTGTGGATCTTTCCAGCAGTGCTTGCAACACAGCACTACGTTCATTATTTGTCAATTTGTGCTTCTTGCAATTTCGTTTAGTATTTCTGCCAATTGGCTTCTCTTCTCCCATCAAAATCTCTTGCCAGCCGGTGGTCTGAAAAAAAATACATTTTTAATGTGGTGAAAAGTAATATAATTTGCGCTTCAAATTATTCTACGTGAATAAGCTAATATAAATACTTGAGGAACATCAATGCTAACCTGTTAATGTAAACGGCAAACAATTCAACTACGAATTAGTATATTCCACATGAGATTTCCGGCTATGGAATAACTATTTCGGAACAGAAGGAGTAATATATTACTCTACTTTTTAAAAATAAAATCCTACTAACAGTGGAATTTTACTCCATCTGTTCTTTCTCTCACCTGTATATATATATATATATATATATATATATATATATATATATATATATATATATATATATATATATATATATATATAAGTAATTCATCGAGTCTGAAACCTCAACAGAATGCAGAAAGCACTGGACGGCCGTTTCGTCCTATATATGACTCATCAGCAGTGCGCATCAACTACCGTGAATTGAAACCCTGACAGGATGTCAAGCAAACATCATACCAACTGTTCTAACGGGCCTCGCTGACGAAGAGATAGCAAATCAGACTCAATATATCGACGTTTGCTCACATATTCCGTGGTGGAACTCTACTGAGATTCTCTCTAACCATAGGACTGTGCCCCTGGAGCCACGACTACTATCACCAAGCCGCTCACTCTAGAGCATTAGAAGCCGGTTCAAGCAATGATATACACATGATAGAAATTATTAGGAGAATTTGATAATTATATTTAAGTAATTCATCGAGTCTGAAACCTCAATAGAATGTAGAAAGCACTGGACGGCCGTTTCGTCCTATATTTGGGACTCATCAGCAGTGCGCATCCACTACCGAGAATTGAAACCCTGTCAAGCAAACATCATACCAACTGTTCCAACGATATATGTATTTCTAAGATCCACCCAGATTATATACCAACGGATCGATATTTCATTAAAGACGACAGACAAGTTACTATGATTAAGGTTTAAAGTTTTTAATTAATTTTTCTTGTGTTCGAACAAGTGTTTTATTTTCTGGACACAGAGAGTGGAGAAACTGTTTAAATGTTCTATAATGCCGAGCGCTTTCGGCTATACATTAATCCATTATCAAGGATGATTTTATTTTTAATTTTTAATTGGGTCTGTGGATTGTGTGTATGTTTCTAGTGTTATAGAGATTTTTTTATTTTCCGAACACAGTTAGCACATTGTGGCCGTGTTCGTAGTTAATATTATTAAGTATTGTTTTTTTCTTTTTGTTATTAAGGCTTCCGTTATTTGTGGATGAGGTTATTACGTTTGTATTTTCTACTGGTATGTTTTGGATGGACTCTGGCATGTTAGAGTGTGTTTTTAAATAGAAAATGCAAAAATAATGACCTCATCCACATGGAAAATATATGAAAAATAAAGGAAACCTTAATAATAATCGCAGGTGGCATATATATATATATATATATATATATATATATATATATATATATATATATATATATAATGTGTGTGTGTGCGTGTGTGTGTATGTATGGTTGGATTGTTGTGAGTTTGTGACCCTGGGTTTCACGCTTTTGCGTGCGTCAGACAATTTGTCTGACGATCGCAAAAGCGTGAAACCCAGGGTCACAAACTCACATCAATCCAACCCAAATATGTTAGTTATATCTCTGATATTGAGTGCTTTCTAATAAGTACCGCACATATAATATATAAATAATAATATACGTAATATATCACACACACACACACACACACACACACACACACACACATATATATATATATATATATATATATATATATATATATATATATATACATACACACTTTTCACAAACACACACACGCACACACATATATATATTTTATATATATATATATATATATATATATATATATATATATATATATATATATAAAATAAAGGTAATAAATCCGTTGGTATCAGCCAAGTGTATTCTATTAATATAAATTATTAAAAGGAATCACAAAAAGAGCTCAATTTATTATTTATTTTTACAGAGCAAATAATATACATAAAATCCAAAATCACCTCATATGGGTAATAACCTTATTCCAACAAACGAAAAGTATTAATCAAATTCGGTATAGTTCGGGTCGGAATAAGAAATTTAATTGTGATAGCTACAAAAAAAATCGTCGAAAAACTAATACAGAATTTATCCATTTCAGTGTTTCAAACAAACGAAATGCACGAGGCAGTGGCCAGGAGAGGGTGTAAGTTATTATTCTTAAAGGGAAGAGGTTTTATAAAATTTAAACCCAGATATTATACTTATAAAATTAAATTATATTTATATATATATATATATATATATATATATATATATATATATATATATATATATATATATATATATATATAATAAGTGAGAGCGCATATAAGTATGAAAGTCGACACTGAAGTCAACACCCTGAGGCGACAGTCTGTTTTATGTTAAATGCAATCGTCAATTGCGTTTAGGAGGATATAAACTGTCGCCTCTGCTTGTTGAATTCAATGTCCACTTTCATAGATATGCGCACGCACGCGCGTGTGTGTGTGTGTCTGTGAATTCTAAAAACGAGTATGCACAAATTGCGAACTTTCTTATTTCTAATGGTGTCCGTTTCTTCATTACTTAGAATACGCTGACCCCCACCCACATACAGACAAAGATGAAAAAACTCCGCCAAAAGAGGCCACGTTCCTTCTGGGTACTTTCTGATACTGGTATAAACCAGATTTATGCCTGTCTTGTGACTTGATTGCATACCGGATGTATGTCAAACTTAGTGAATCTTGGGTAAAACTAGACTGAGATATACATTTTTCTACTCTCATATAAAACCGTACGAATGGCTACATTTTTTTTTTACCCTTTTGTAAACCCTGACATATTTACCTTTTTACTCTAATATAAACCGAAACTATCTTTTTTCTTGATTCATTGTGATTTTTGTTAGATTTGTTTCAAATTGATGCCACAACGCAAATCAATGTGATTACTCATTTTTAACATGGCGTCTAGTTCCCAGCATTCCATGCACCTCAGTCTCATTTGTGATTCTTTAACAGACAGGCAGTCAAATCGTTGTTGATAATCCAACAATGCTGAAAATGTTCTATTCCAAATTAAATATAGATACGTTTTTAGATTCTTTCTGTCCCTGTGCCGTGTCATTTCAGGACGTAGGCGATCATGGCTCTCCACATCCCTCTATCCCTGGCAGCTCTCAACAAGTTCCTTCGCTCTGCCACCTCCCCCAGACCACGTTCTGTCATCCCTTGCTTAAGGTTACAATTTCTTAAAGAAATTAAATTGTATTCCCAAATATAACTTCAACGAAATTACAATGTAAAACACATATATCACCTCCTCTAGTAATAGTCCAAAAATATACATGAACAAAAGCTGTGTATCTGCCAAATATTCATGTTTGAAAACAGAATAACATATTTTTTATTAATTCCTTGCTCCCCTGAAATTTAAATGTCGGCATCAAATGACCCATAAGCATTTGATGTGCCGATATCAAACAAATGAATCAATGAATCATTATCATTGTTTTCCTGTTTCTTAATACATTGTTTAACATTTGTACGGCATCTCATGCTAATCCAATTCGGCTTTTTATCAAATTTAGGATATTAGCTAAATTTGATCAAAGGCACATTGGATTAGCAAACAAACCTAAATTAATATCTATTTACGCGTCACGATATCAACTAAATTTAACTTACTCCTGTACAAGGTCAGGTTATGTAGGGAGATCGTGTTACTCTAATTTTCCACGTGGAGATAAGCTTTTTTTTTTTTTTAAAGCAGAAGAAAGGGTAAAAAATGAAACTAAAATGTGATTTTATGTAGTGTCGAACACCCTTCTCTGGTTCCGACAGAAAAAAACATCAACTATTTCCGCCACGAAGCAGGTGACAACAGTTAATTTCTCATGCAAATGACATTACAGTATATTATTAGAATTAAGGTCAGTGGTTTTATTTACATTAATATATGTGAACGTTTCAATTGCTTGTGCCTATGTAGCTGTAAGAAAAATTACATTTTTCCTTTAATTTATTTTTAAATCCTTCCGCTACTCACTTATCTTGCAAGGTTTGCGTTTCTTGCGATCTGTTTTCATTTTGCAGTAGGAACACGCTTTAAAATTTAATTTTCTCTTGATGTTTCTTTCTCTTTTATTCACTCTCATTTTCTCTCACTCAATATTCGTCTAACTTGATATATCTCTTTCCCAATCCCTGCAAAATGATTTATACCTCCAATGAAACAAATAATGTTTCTCTTCAAACACGACGCCATTTCTACACTGTTTCCTTGTCTCGTTATTTAAGGAAAAATAAATCACATAACACTTTTATAAATATAAAAATAAATATACTATATTCGCTGGATTTACTATTTTTCTGTATAATTTTTATTGACGGTTATGCTGGGAAGTGTTTTACAGGAATCTGTTCGAAACAAGTAAAGTTAACACTCGTAAGGTTGTCATAAAAATCTTACCTTGTAATTCTAGTAGTAGTAGCAGTAGAAGAAGAAGAAATGATATAATAACGAGAAAACAAAATGAAACACTGAGACTGAAATAAAAGTATGAAGAGTTTCTTTCATTGTTGAAATAATTATGTCTTTTCTTTCAATATCAAACACTTAAAGTATTTTATGAGAACATATACTGAAGGTGGACGGTTAACTCTTGAAATGTCATAAAAGATATAAAGCAACAGAAGGAGAAGGAACGATACAGAAATGAGGAAAGAGAAAGAAATAACTTTAGAGACTTTGAAAAAAATGTATAAAGTGCCTCTTTCATTGTTGAAATAGTTAAGTATTTTATGAGGATATGCACTGAAGATGGACGGTTAACTCTCGAAAGGTTTTCATTCAAGATATAAAGAAGACGAAACTAGAGCGCAATGAATGAAAGAAGCTGGAGAAAGAAAATATTTTAAGATCAAATTATAAAAAGCCTGTCTCATTGTTGAAAGCGTTGCGTCTTTTTTTTATTGGGGTCAGACGCCGGTGTTCTATTCTGCTTGTAAGATAAAAGTTAATAAGATACAAATATCTATTTTGCAATTCGCGCCGGTTCTTCCCGAGATGACGGATTCAAATGCTAATGACTGTTTAATTACGTTCTGTTCCGTATTAAGTTAAATGAAGTTAATCTTAAGAAGAATGAAACGAATAAAAGACAAAATGAGGAGAAAAAAAATGGAGAACCAGAAATGAAACTTTAAAGAAAAAAAAATCGAAAACAAAAAGGAACTAAAATATAAAATAAAACCAACCGTGAACAAAAATGGAAGAAAGACAAAAAACAAAACCAAAAACAAAATGGAAGAAAAGTGAATAAATAAGAGAAAATAAAGGGTGTTCCAATAAAATGGACCTATTTTAAATGTGAATTAATTTTAAGCGTCTAATGCTTTTTTTTTCTTTTAGATTTAACAATTTAAGTCTTTGGTAATTTCAACCATGGAAAGATTAACAATCAAACAACGTATTAAAGTTATCGAAGCCTATTACGAAAATGGGCGTTCAAACAAAAATGCATTTCGCACACTTCGCCGATATTTTTGGTCAACATAATCGACCAAACGAGTGTGCAATTGGAAACGATATAATGTTGTTGTGGAGAGGTTCAATTCCTGCGCGCGATGACGAATAGAGGTGTCTGGATTTTCGGCCACATTCTCATGAAATTCAGCAATGTTTTCAGCGGAACGTCTTAAACGAGCACGCAGTGGTGTTTTCACATGTCACACCGACCCAGTTTGTTTGAATTTACGAACAATGTTTCCAACTGTACTCTTGAAAGTTGTTTGATTGTAAATCATTCCTTAGTTGAAATTGCCAAAGACTTAAGTTGTTAAATCTGAAAGAAAAAAATCATTAGCCGCTTAAACTTAATTCATATTTAAAATCGTTCCAAGTTATTGGAACACCTTTATAAATAGAAAGGAACTTTGAATGAATAAAAAAAAGAAAGAAGGAAACGAGTAGAAATATAGGGGGGGGGAATAGAGATACAAAAAAGGACTGCAACATGGAAGAAAAAGAGTAAATGCAATGAAGTGAGAATGAATGAGAAAAATAGAGCGTTTGAAAGCGATTCACGTTGGAAGCTCCAAAATCTCACAAAAATGCTTAGATAGGAATTCTCTCAAAATTCGCCGTATCCAATAATCTACTGAATCAAACGTTTGGATTCTGTCAATGTTAGAAAAAATCTCAACAAAGTTTTGTCGGCGACTAATGGGACCGGAACGTTGTGATAAACATCACGAGAAAGATGAGGACAATAGTCCGAATAATACAAATAGTGTACATAGTACCTAATCTCAGAAATATAGACAGATACTGAAAGGCCGAAACATTGTAATAAATATGGCAACAAAGGTGAGGACAATAGATCGAATAATGTAAAGAGTATACATAATACCTCATTTCAGAAATATAGACAGATACTAAAGGGACGAAACGTTGTAATAAATATGGCAACAATGATGAGAACAATAATCCGAATAATGTAAATAGTGTACATAATACCTCATCTCAGAAATATAGACAGATACTGAAGGGCCGAAACGTTGTAATAAATATGGTGGCAAAGATGAGGACAATATTCCGAATGATGTAAATAGTGTACATAATACCTCATCTCAGAAATATAGACAGATACTAGCAAGTATATATTCTACACAGAGATTATTTTTTTAAATGTTCAAAATATCTGGCATACAGATTTTACGTTTCGGAGATACATCTCTCTTCATGATCACAGTGCCTTTAATTTGGAGCCTTGTAGCTGTGTTTTGCAACCAGTAAAAAAGATAATTTTATTTGAATTTTGTATCTGGCTCTAACAAGGGTTATATTGAACTGTGAAGTAACAAGAATCCTCAAAGGCCGGTGAAGAAATATCATTTTAGCGTTCCCCATTTTTTATCATATAACCCTATGCAAGTAGTAGAGCCACTAAATCACAAGGTGTTACTGAGGGTGAAAGAATAAGAAAAGAAACATTATTAAGGAGCGAGAACAATAGAAGTGTAAGCAAGAGGACAGTAGATAAAAATTGACATTGCATTTAATTTTTTTTAAGATCAAAATTGGCTGAGGTGCAAGAAGTTGATAGACAGTTTTACAAGCCAGACGTGTGATAGAAGAAACTATTAACATAGAACTTACATTTATATCTATCCATTTCAAATGTAAAATTATGAGATATTGCCGCCAATCTAGTACTGTGCATAAATGCATAAAATCTACGTACCATAGCGAAGATTTCAACCGAATAATTACAATATGAATACTTATAGAAAAAGTAGATAGAACTTCTATCAGGACGGTTAGAAAGTGACCGAAGCAGAGACGCCAGATTATGATATAATAATATTGTTTATTTTTCTTTGTGCTTAATGAAGAATCTCTAGGTATGCATCAGGATCAAATGTCACCGGACTATTCAAGGCATGGACAAAAATGGTAAATTATGAATATGTAATAGATTCAGGAGAGAAAAATTGTCTGGCACGACATTTCTGAATTGATTTGATTAATTATCTTGTGATGCATTCTCCACTTAATCAAAAATCTTAAAGGAATAAAACTCAATAAATTATCGCTTTCAACTTTTTCCCAGTTTCATATATTGTGTTCCAATAACTCTTCTTCTTTTATGTGCCATGACCCTTCAAGACGTAGGTGAACATGACCCTCAACCTCCTCCTGTCCCTTTTAGCTCTTAATAAGTTTTTGTTACTTCCTCAAGACCCTGTCCTGCCATCCACTTGCTCAAGCCCATTAAGTATGCATCGCGTCGCTTTCCCCTGTTCCTTTTATCCTCTATCTGTTCTGTGAATATCAGATTTTGCAAGCCTTCCTTTCTCGTTACGTGTCCCAGAAATTTCAGCTGCCTCTTCCTGATGTTAAGTATAAGTTTCCTCTCGTCGTTGCTCACATGTTCGGCCCATGGCATCCTTAGCATCCTTCCGTAAAACCACATGTCTGTTGCTTTGAGTCTCTTCTTCATCTTTGAGCAGATTGTTCAGCATTCGCTGCCATACAAGAGGACAGATATAACATAGCATTTCATTATTCTTTTCTTTGTTTTCAACGAAATTTTCCTGTCTCTTAATACTCTGCTTAGCTTTTGGAATGCATCTTTGGCCATCCCAATAGGTCTTCGGTTCTCAGTATCACACTTTCCATCCTCTGTCGGAACGCTTCCCAGATATTTCAATTTCTGAACCTGCTTGATTATAGTAGTGTCCCCGACCTGTAAATTGCATTTGGGGCTGAACTTTTTGCTGATAACCATGCATTCTCCCTTGTAGTTTATGCTGAGTCGCCTCCCGCTCTCCTTCGCTACCTTCTGAACAGTGTGCAAATTGTGCCTCTTACACTGTCTTAAATACATTTATTATTCTATATTTCTATTATTCCTGTTTTCTGCATATTATTGGTAATCTTTAACATTTTTCTTTTACTTCCTGTTTGTTTGACTATTTTAGCCTAATGGCTGCTGGGTTAATAAATGATATATAAATATAGTTTCTGATATGATTTGAATACGCAGTACATATCCTTGAATGTTTGTTACGGACAACGCCAATCACCGATCGTTTTGCAACCTTTGTCATATTTTTATAACATGCGTTTCTATTGGTTCTCCTTGTATGCTCAGATTGGCTGTTACACTTACAACGTTTCGTTGTTGTACTCTCCTGTATTCTTCAGTTGTCTGTTGTTGTATGCGGTAACTTTCTAGGAATTCTTTTACGAAAATATTTATTCATTCCACAAATAAATTCATCTCATCCAACATTCCAGGCTTAAGTATATTTGATATCAGTTACAACTCACTGGACTTGTACAGCTTTGTGAAACGTTTTTAGTTTCGCCCATTGAAGCAAAATCTGTCATAGTTCAGGCCTACTTCACATAGGGATTGAACTTATAATCTCTAATGAATCAGATATATATTCGAAATTGAGAACATAAGAGCTTTTTAATCATTTCACATCAAGCAAGGCAATAAAGTCACTAAGACGCAATAGATTACTGAATGTGAGAATAGAAAAACACTATTAAGGAGAGAGAACAATGAACGAACAATAATTAAGAAGACAAAAGATATCGCTTGATGTTTATTTAAAATTTTTGATCATCAAAGTTGACTGGGACGTAAGGAGACAGAAATATGTTTCACAGGCGAGAAGTGTGAGAGAAGAAACTGTTAATATAGAACTTCCGGTTACATCTAGCCATTTCAACTGTAAAATGATGAGAGATTGCTATCACTCGAATACTGTGCATAAATTCGTCAACTCATCAGAAGAATTACCATGAAAATATTTACAGAAAATGTACAGGAAAGCAACTTTAGGATCGTGGGAAATAAGTAAAACCGAGATGCCATGTTAGCTTCAATAATATTGCTGAGTATCCTTTTTTAATCTATCAAGAATCTCTAAATACATAGCAAAACCAACGGACCAGATGTGACAGCAAAATTCAATGCATGAACGAATAGCAGTCTTATCAATGGGTAAGATTAGATTCTGACGAGTAAAATATTATCGCACGACACCGTGAAACAAATCTTCTATCAGTAGACCGAGCATTTGATTTAAGATAATCATTTCAAGTCAGTGGAAAATGTTATGCCGATAAGGTTAAATATTCACTCCCGTGGAGGTTAGCATCAGCCATACTGATGTAAGGCAAAATGGTTAATTTGCAATATAAGCAAAAAATATATATATAAAAGAACCCGGTATTGAGAATGTACCATTCGGGTGTGAAATTGCTTGGTTATTTCGAAAATGACATTAAAACATTGCGCTCGATTACCGTTGTAAAAGTTATGGACAATGTGTGTTCGACTTCTTTCTCGTCGCGTACACAGAACGTCCGCCATTACTGGCTTTGTTTACATACGTTTGCCTCGAGGAGTCATGCGGTGCAGAAGCTTCACCTGTCTTGATTACTGCGCAATGCGCGAAGTTTGAAATGAATGTGCGAAAATAATTAAAATCCGACAATTAAAATAAAATAAAATAAAATAAAAATTACCTGCCTTAAAAGTAAAAAAAAAGATTTTTCCTTCTTCTCAAGGATGTTTTTTTATGTGCCGTGAAAGTTTCTTGAATTTAAAGCTTCATAAATTACATTTTAGGGTGAGATTCTGATTCATTAGCTATAAACAGATATATTAATGACAACAAAAAAACATACTATTCTTTTAAAACTTCATTTGAAAAAATAAGCGCATTTTAAAATAACATCCACGAAAATCGCGCAGTAATCAAGACCTGTAAGATACAAATATCTGTAAAAAAGGCTGTTAACTAAATAAGCTTCCGCGCATTACTTTTAGAGGAAACTGTACATAAACAATGCCGGTAATGGACGGACAACGCGAAAGAGATCGAACTTACATTGACGATAAATCGAAAACGGTAATCGACGCAATGGATTAAAGTCATTTTCTAAATAACCAGGCAATTTCACACCAGAATCCTACATTATCAATACCTGGTTGGTGCTTATATTCCAAATTAACCGGCAAAAATAGTTTCTTGCGGATGATTAAAAGAGAGTAGATTCGTTTTGGTTGAGTTTAAATTACGACGCGACTTCTTGACCCAAGTTATGCCTGCAAGTATTACTACATCTTTTATTAGAATTAAAATATTATAGTCTCATCTTATCCGGCGCTGGGAAGAATATTTTTAAATGTGTGTACCACTGAGAAAACAAACAAAGTATTAAGAAACAGGAACATTTCTTTAGAAACAAAAGAAAGAGGGCTGAACTTTTATGCAATATAAGTCCTACCGTATGGCAGTAAATGCTGCTTACATATGAAGAGGAAATTTGATGCAAAGGTGAAGTGTTTCTAGAGAGGGATGCTGGGAATACCATGTGAGTAACAAGGAAGTGTTAAGGACAACGGGGACGAAAAGGACACTGACAGTCAGGAAGGGGAAGCTGAAAATTCTAGGACATAATGAAGAAAGAGAGCTTGGAGAATTTGAAACATACACAACAGCGAATGTAAGAGAGATAAAGAAAGCAAGGAATGACTTCTATGAAGGGCTTAAAAGAATCACAGGACACGGAATAAGAGTCATAGCGAAAAGATAAACTTACAGTGCTAGCAAGGATACGACATAATGATTAAAAAGGGTTTGGAGAATTTGAAACATACACAGCATAGCGAACGTAAGAGAGATAAAGAAAGCAAGGAATGACTTCTGTAAAAAGCTTAAAGGAATCACAGGACACGGAATAGGAGTCATAACGAAAAGATAAACTTACAGTGCTAGCAAGGATACGACATAATGATTAAAAAGGGCTTGGAGAATTTGAAACATACACAACATTTGCGAACGTAAGAGAGATAAAGAAAGCATGGAATGACTTCTATAAAGAGCTTAAAGGAATCACAGAACACGGCATAGGAGCCATAGCGAAAAGATAAACTTGCAGTGCTAGCAAGGATAAGAGGTTGTGGCCACGGTCGCCTACGTCATGAAGGCATGGCGAATAGATGAAGAAGTGTGTGTTTGCGACAAACCTTTGGCGTTTATACTTAAATTATAAATTAAGAGTCATCCAGAGAGAGAGAGAGAGAGAGAGGGGGGAGAAGGAGAGAAAAACAACAACAAAAACAAGGCAGCAAACTACGAATACAAAGTACAATCGAGACCCAAAGCTCGGTGGAGTCTGTCTTAAGTAAATACGTTTCTTAATCGTCCGCTGTGTACACACCCTGAAGGAACTGCGTAATAACTTAATTACACAGTGTGTGTTTCGCGTAGATTACCATTTTTTTCTTCAAAAAGCCACACACCCGACACATGCTTGCTCGCACGCGTGTACCTATACACAAGGATTGTAAAAAATTATCAGCAGAAAATTAGCGCAAAACACAACAAAACAATAACGCAGAGAATGAACGATGTCATTTATACAATCGATAACGTGATATGATTGTATGGAATTTTTAGAGAAGAAAATCACTTTTAAACAAAATATCTAAGGGTAAGCGTTATTTAGCAATTTAAATAGAACACACACATACACACACAAAAGCACACACACACGCACACATGGTTGTCGTGAAACCGATACAACTACTAAGTTTATTATTAGTATCATACATACAATCTCCGATCGGGCATGTAATTTGATACATGGCGTTCAGAGATTGTATATCTGATACGACTAATAAACCCACTACATACATTGGTTTTATTACACCTACATTATTCCGTAGACTCACCTGTCACCTTTTTGATCTCAGTTTTATTAAACAATATTTCTTAGGAAAAAAAAAGCCATGTTCATAATATTCGACAGATATTAGTTGATAATACAATACTGACACATACACGCAGTAAAAAAGTACCTTCAGATATTGGAGGTAATCTACATTAAAATAAAGCAACCCACACTCAACCAAATTACATTTGAAACTAGTCGCAAAATATTACATTGAATCTAGACACATGGTTCTGTTGTTAATATTTCGGTCACTCACGTGGCATGACGTCATAAAACCGCAGCATAAATTTACGACGTGCGTCTGCTATTCAGTGATCGTTATCGTCGCAGAGCAATCTTCTATGTCAACATAATAGAATGTCATATTTGATGGCGAATATCTTTGTTGAAATCTCCGCATAACCACTCTGAAGATGGATCATGTGAGCCGAAAGCTTAGATCAAGGAATAGCTTAATAAAAAAATATCCAAACGTTGGACAATATATTTTCTTTATTTACACCCCAAATTAAAGCAAATATAGGAGGATTAGAACGGCTCACGATCAAACATAATAGATATTCGCTGTTTGTTATACTTAGATATCTTTAAGATCTGCTGGCCTGATACACTAGATATAAACTATATATATATATATATGTATGTATATATATATATATATATATATATATATAGATAGATAGATAGATAGAGAGAGAGAGAGAGAGAGAGAGAGAGAGAGAGAGAGAGAGAGAAATATAGTTGTTAAGGTGTGCTATATTTATGGGATAAAGTGCTCAATATCCGAGATAGAGCGTATGTAAATATAAATATAAAAGTGAACATTTTCATGCTAGACGCAATCATCAGGCGCCTGCAATGTCCACTGAGATATATAGATATATATATATATATATATATACGATAGGTGGTTAATACTTATTTGCACAACTAACAAGCACTGAGCGCCCTTATCTTTCGTCAAATACATTCGACAAGTTTCATCATTCTTCCATGTATGCGTCTCTCTCTCTCTCTCTCTCTCTCTCTCTCTCTCTCTCTCTCTCTCTCTCTCTCTCTCTCTATCTATCTATCTATCTATATATATATATATATATATATATATATATATATGCATTTTTTATTTATTTATTTCTCTTCCTTATCTTCTGTTTCTTACATTATATATATGTGTGTATCTAAAATATATCTAATATCTAAAAAACACACTAAACTAATTGCGTTTCTATTTTCCAGAGTTTCAGATAAGACGTTCAGGCATCTTGACACTATTTTATCATAAGAATCACTGAAAAACCCTTTGAATTATTCCGCTAGAAAAAGAATACCTTAAATTCCTTTTGCGTCAGTACAACTGTCTTCTCAACTGAGCAATGTGATAGTAAACAAAATCATTCAGGCCCTCATTAATAGGCAGGGGGATTATTTAAACTTAGAACTAAAGTGATCAATTAGAAAAGATCCAACTAAATTCATAAGACGTTTGACACGTGAGAGAGGAGTTTAAGCTATGTCAATCCAAACAAAAAGTGAAAAAGTAACATGAGAATGAAATTGTACGTGAAAGGCGACGGGGCTTGTTACTCCAGAACAGAATGTTAGAAGGCTAGAGAGAGCGAATAACATCTTGAATAAGTTGGAAAATGATGCCAAAATAACACACATATATATATATATATATATATATATATATATATATATATATATATATATATATATATATATATAGTTATAGTTAAATTCCCAGATCAATCATGTGGACAAAACAGATTTTGTACCATATATATATATATATATATATATATATATATATATATATATATATATATATATATAAACATTATTTCAATCCTTCATGAGCTTACGATCATTAGGTCTGATTAATTAATGATGAACATGTCATTTTCGTTTATGATCGATTTCAACTTTTGAGTAATTATAGATTTTTACTGCTCAAATTAGAGTCTTGTGTTATAAAACCGGGGAGAATTCAATTAATATCATTTCTAACTTACTACGTTTCAGAATTGAATCTAACAATTAGACAATTAGACAATTTTGCTGTTATACTCGGTATGTGTGTGTGTGTGTGGGTATATATATATATATATATATATATATATATATATATATATATATATATATATATATATATATATATATATATATAATATATGTGTGTGTGTGTGTATATAGCCCGCTGAGACACACTTGTGGTTGCACTACTTAAAAACTTCTATATTTGAAGATATTTGTGTTAGGTTTGTTTTGTTTGTGACAAAATATTACTACTGCCCCAGGTCATTCTGTCAGCACGTTGCGTATCAATTTTCTCTTCTCTGTCTAGAGCAATTTGTCTCCGAATGTAACCGTCAATTAAATGACCGCTGAACGCTTTCCATTCTGTAATCAGTTCAAATTATGTCATTTGGAAATGCGAGACTTCGTTCAAAATCTACTGCGTCGTAAAACTTTTTTTTTTTACATTTCGAAATGCTTGTATTTTTCCGAAATTTTCTTTCACAAAGTTCCATATTCGCTGTGAATTTAGAACTATATGTGTGCATAATAAATATTTGACTATTTTCTTTCTTAGGGATCGGGAATTACATCTTCCAGAAACTGAACTGTCTTGTAACTGCGCCAAAAGTCTCATTATGCCCACATTTGCATCCGGATTTGATATGTTTTTGTCATTTTCTTGCGTCATCGTATACATTATATTGTCCTTCATTGAACCGCCTGTGTCATTCAATCATTTCCCACCAAGCAAGGCAATAACGACAATGATACGCATGGGGTTACTGTGTATGAGAGAAAAAAAAGTATTTAGGCGTGAGAACAATAAAAGAACAGGAATTAAAGACAGAATATAATGATTGACATTGCATTTAAATTATTTAAGATCAAAGATAGAGCGTATGTAAATATAAATATAAAAGTGAACATTGAAGTCAACACTCAGAGGCGTTAGGCTGTTTCATGTTAGACGAAATCATCAGGCGGCCTGACGATTGCGTCTAGCATAAAAAAGCCTGTTACCTCTGAGTGTTGACTTCAATGTTCACTTATATATATATATATATATATATATATATATATATATATATATATATATATATATATATGGAAAACTAATATATATATATACATATATATGGAAAACTAATATATATATATACATATATATGGAAAACTAATATATATATATACATATATATGGAAAACTAATATATATATATACATATATATGGAAAACTAATATATATATATATATATATATATATATATATATATATAGACGATGGGTGGTTAATAGTTCTTTGCACAACTAATAAAAACGTGCCGCCTTATCTTTCGTCAAATATATCGGGAAGAGTTAATGTCGACAAGTTTCATCATTCCTCCATGTTATTATTTATTCCATGACATTATTTATGCGTGACAACAATAAAAGAAAAAAGAATTAAGGACAGAAGATAAAGACTGACATTGCATTTAAATTATTTAAGATGAAAATTGATTTGGAAGTGAGGAGGCAGTTAGAAATACCTTCAAATTCGGGTAACCCAGTCCTCTCAGAATATCTCCATTTGAGGGTTCTTATGACTGCCAATTTGCTTCAACTGGCTCATCCTTCAAATTTAAGACTAATAATCTGAACACCTAGCCACGATATCTTTACACTGCTCCCGTTCGTATACAGAATGCGAATGTGCGTTGGATACAGCGGATATACCCAGCTGATTAAGGTCAAGCAAATAACAAGCAATTCTTTAGAACGAAACGGGATATTTACTGTACGCATCTTAACTCGACCAAGCATAACAATTATACGATACACGGACGAAACGTTATATCAAAGGTGCTTCACTAAGAAAGGAAAATAAATGATAAAGAAAGAAAGAAAGAAAAAAAGAAAGAAAGAAAGAAAAAAGAAAGAAAGAAAGAAAAAACGAAAGAAAAAAAGAAAGAAAGAAATAGGGAGAAGATAAAAGAAGCCATAACGCTCTCACGTTTTTAAAGTCTGCTTCAATTAAATAAAAATCTTTAAAATATTTTCATTTGTACCCCTTATACATCTTTAAATAAATTATAAATTATATTTTTATATGCCACTGCCAAATTCTCTTAAAGTTGTTAAGCTGAAATTTTTAACATTACCATAGGGACAATTCCACTTTTTAAATCTTGGAACTCACAATGTGCTTATTCGTGCGTTAAATTAAGAATCATTTTCCATAAAAAATATTCAAATAGAAAAACCTTGAAAATTTCACGGGTACTGTTAGTTAATATTATTTATTCAAGTAGTATTTTAATATGCTTTCAAAAAAGATATGTCATTATTTATTTCCTTGGGGCAATGTGTCTGAACATAAAAGATTTTTTTTTCTCATGTGTTTAATTTTTTTTTTAAATTAAAAAGTAGAAACGTTAAAGAAATAATAAATGAAGAGAGCATAAACACATAAAAATTTAATAAAACTCAGAACGTTACACATAGAAAATGAAAAAATAAAGGTTTTTGTTCAATTTTCAGAGACAATGGTAGTACATGTGTGTATGTTTTTACGTTAGTATAGGTGTGTCAGTCGACGTGTAGCTGTGTGTGTATGCGTGTGAGCATTTAACGCTGGAAAATTTCACGTTTCCCTCATGACCCCTAATTTTAAAAAAGTCGGATAAGCGACTCAGAATTGAGATGATTTCGGAAGTATTTTTTATGAGAAGAAACAAAGTCCAATTGTTACAGGAAAAAAAAAAATGAAAAGAAAAAGAAAAAGTAAAAAAATATTAGGTATGGAGCGACTGAATAAAAAAAACAAACATGTATTTTGATGTGTGGAAAAAAAATAAGTTGGAAATGGTTATTTTACAGTTAATAGAAAAATGAAAACGAATGAAAAGTTGCCGAAAAAGAGAAACATTATATCGTGCGGTGAAAAAAGAGAAAAAAAACGAAAAAGAAATTGAAAAAAGCAAATCAATGAAACTGGAAGGAGTAGAAATAAAATTAAATGAAGAAGGTAGATAAATTGATTAGTTTTAACAAAAGATCAACTGCGTAGAATTAAATAAACTGTGTAGAAAGAAAGACACAAAAAAAGAAAGAAAGACTTTAGGGAACAAAGAAAGGAAAGGAAGAAAGAATATGGAAAAGAGTAAAATTATGAGGACGATATTGTTTGTCTTTTAATGTCATTTTGTTTTGTGTTTTCCTATTTCGCATCCATTTTCTTTATATGGCCACCGTTTTTATTGAATGATTAACAGGAAAAAAGAATGTTAAAAAACAAAAAAAGTGTTAATAAGCAAAATACAAGAAAGAAAGAAAGAAAGAAAAAAGAAAGAAAGAAAGAAAGAAAAACGAGGTAAAGAGGGAAATAAAAATAAGAAAGAAAGAAAGAAAGAAAACAAAGCAAACAAAAAGAAAAGTATGAAACAAAAATAAAGGAAGCGGGAAAGAAAGAAAGAAAGAAAGAAAGAAAAAAAGAAAGGCAGAAAACGAGCCAAAGAGGGAAATAAAAATATGAAACAAAAATAAAGGAAGCAGAAAAAGAAAGAAAGAAAGAAAGAAAGAAGTAAAACTAGCCAAAGAGGGAAATAAAAATATGAAACAGAAAGAAAAAAAGAAAGAATATGGAAAAAAGTAAAACAGTAATTAAAAATGTAGAGGGTAAACAGAGAGAAAGAATGAAAATAGGAAAGAAAAAGAATGAAAATAATAAATTAGGGGAAATGAGAGGGAGGAAGGAAAAATAAAATAAGTGAACCAGAAAAAAATGAATCAACGAAAGAAAGAATAATACGGAAAAAAGTAAAAGAGAAATATATAAATTAGAGAAAAAAGAGAGAGAAAGAAAGAAAGTTAGAAAGAAAGAAAAAGAGAGAAAAAAGATGGAAATTAACACATTTGGTGACAAGAAAGAAAAAAAAAGAAAAGAAAAGAATTGAAAAAGATAAAAGAAAGAATAAAATAAGTGATCCAGAAAGAATACATGAATCAACGAAAGAAAGAAATAAAGAAAGAAAGAAATAAAGAAAGAAAGAATAAAGAAAGAAAGAAACAACACACAAACAAAGGAAATACATTAGTAAGAAGAAAGACATCAAAGTGTTAAGAAAAAAAGAATAAGGTATAAAAAAGGAAAGAAGAAAAAACAGGAAGAAAGAAACACACAAACCACTATTTTGTTTTGTTTTGAATTATTTTGTATAATTTTTAAATAATTTCATTTCTTTTATTAACAGCGACAATTAACCATATATGTGCGTGAAGAGGTTGAAGGGGTTGAAAAATGGAGGGAAACGAATGCATTAAAAAAGGTCGCCTTGTCATAATTACAGGGGAGCAGATAGACCGGCTTTTAACAATCCGATGGAAGACTTTGAAATACCGGTTGGCGAGAGGTGGGGCGATTTTTAAGAATAAAAGTTATGGCGACGCTAGAAAACTACTTTTGGAGATGAGGAAAAGAAAGAAATAAAGACAGAAAGACAGAAAGAAACTTTAAAAAGTATATATCGAAAACAAAATGATAGATGTTTTTTTTTCTCAAATCAGTAATAAAAATATAGTAATAGTATAAACTGAGGAGAGAAAAAGAATGAAAAAAGGGAAGTAATACTAACAAATTTTGGAGATAGAGAAAAGAAAGAAAGAAAGAAGTAAAGAAAGAAAGAGTGAACGAAAAATATAACGAAAACAACATAATGGATTTTTTTTTAAATTAGTAAGAAAATGATAATGTTATAAATTGAGGAAGGAAAATAATGAAAAAAGGAAAGTAATATTAAAAGGTAAAAAAACGGAAATAAAGACAGTAGAAAAAGAAAGTAGACGGGCTAAAATCTAAAGAAAAATTTGATATAAGCGCAAAATTTTGTAAATAGAATTGAATAAAGTAAAATAATAAAAAATCACTAGAGAAATAGCAAGAAAATATAGAAAGAATATCAAAAGAAAGGAGAAAGCAAATGGAAAAGAAAGGAGAAAAAGGGAAAAGAAAGGAGAAAAGTGGGAAAGAAAAGGGAAAAGAAAGGAGAAAAGGGGAAAAGAAAGGAGAAAGCAAAGGAAAAAGAAAGGAGAAAAGGGGAAAAGAAAGGAGAAAACAGAGGGAAAAGAAAGGAGGAAAATGAAAAAGAAAGGAGAAAAGGGGGAAAGAAAGGAGAAAAGGCGAAAAGAAAGGAGAAAAAAAGAAAAGAAAGGAGAAAAGTGGGAAAGAAAAGGGAAAACAAAGGAGAAAACAAAGGGAAAAGAAAGGAGAAAAGGGGAAAAGAAAGGAGAAAGCAAAGGAAAAAGAAAGGAGAAAAGGGGAAAAGAAAGGAGAAAACAGAGGGAAAAGAAAGGAGGAAAATGAAAAAGAAAGGAGAAAAGGGGGAAAGAAAGGAGAAAAGGCGAAAAGAAAGGAGAAAAAAAGAAAAGAAAGGAGAAAAGTGGGAAAGAAAAGGGAAAACAAAGGAGAAAACAAAGGGAAAAGAAAGGAGAAAAGGGGAAAAGAAAGGAGAAAGCAAAGGAAAAAGAAAGGAGAAAAGGGGAAAAGAAAGGAGAAAACAGAGGGAAAAGAAAGGAGGAAAATGAAAAAGAAAGGAGAAAAGGGGGAAAGAAAGGAGAAAAGGCGAAAAGAAAGGAGAAAAAGGGAAAAGAAAGGAGAAAAGTGGGAAAGAAAAGGGAAAACAAAGGAGAAAACAAAGGGAAAAGAAAGGAGAAAAGGGGAAAAGAAAGGAGAAAGCAAAGGAAAAAGAAAGGAGAAAAGGGGAAAAGAAAGGAGAAAACAGAGAGAAAAGAAAGGAGGAAAATGAAAAAGAAAGGAGAAAAGGGGAAAGAAAGGAGAAAAGGCGAAAAGAAAGGAGAAAAAAAGAAAAGAAAGGAGAAAAGTGGGAAAGAAAAGGGAAAACAAAGGAGAAAACAAAGGGAAAAGAAAGGAGAAAAGGGGAAAAGAAAGGAGAAAGCAAAGGAAAAAGAAAGGAGAAAAGGGGAAAAGAAAGGAGAAAACAGAGGGAAAAGAAAGGAGGAAAATGAAAAAGAAAGGAGAAAAGGGGGAAAGAAAGGAGAAAAGGCGAAAATAAAGGAGAAAAAGGGAAAAGAAAGGAGAAAAGTGGGAAAGAAAAGGGAAAAGAAAGGAGAAAACAAAGGGAAAAGAAAGGAGAAAAGGGGAAAAGAAAGGAGAAAGCAAAGGAAAAAGAAAGGAGAAAAGGGGAAAAGAAAGGAGAAAACAGAGGGAAAAGAAAGGAGGAAAATGAAAAAGAAAGGAGAAAAGGGGGAAAGAAAGGAGAAAAGGCGAAAAGAAAGGAGAAAAAAAGAAAAGAAAGGAGAAAAGTGGGAAAGAAAAGGGAAAAGAAAGGAGAAAACAAAGGGAAAAGAAAGGAGAAAAGGGGAAAAGAAAGGAGAAAGCAAAGGAAAAAGAAAGGAGAAAAGGGGAAAAGAAAGGAGAAAACAGAGGGAAAAGAAAGGAGGAAAATGAAAAAGAAAGGAGAAAAGGGGAAAGAAAGGAGAAAAGGCGAAAAGAAAGGAGAAAAAGGGAAAAGAAAGGAGAAAAGTGGGAAAGAAAAGGGAAAACAAAAGAGAAAACAAAGGGAAAAGAAAGGAGAAAAGGGGAAAAGAAAGGAGAAAACAAAGGGAAAAGAAAGGAGAAAAGGGGAAAAGAAAGGAGAAAGCAAAGGAAAAAGAAAGGAGAAAAGGGGAAAAGAAAGGAGAAAACAGAGGAAAAAGAAAGGAGGAAAATGAAAAAGAAAGGAGAAAAGGGGGAAAGAAAGGAGAAAAGGCGAAAAGAAAGGAGAAAAAGGGAAAAGAAAGGAGAAAAGTGGGAAAGAAAAGGGAAAAGAAAGGAGAAAACAAAGGGAAAAGAAAGGAGAAAAGGGGAAAAGAAAGGAGAAAGCAAAGGAAAAAGAAAGGAGAAAAGGGGAAAAGAAAGGAGAAAACAGAGGGAAAAGAAAGGAGGAAAATGAAAAAGAAAGGAGAAAAGGGGGAAAGAAAGGAGAAAAGGCGAAAAGAAAGGAGAAAAAGGGAAAAGAAAGGAGAAAAGTGGGTAAGAAAAGGGAAAAGAAAGGAGAAAACAAAGGGAAAAGAAAGGAGAAAAGGGGAAAAGAAAGGAGAAAGCAAAGGAAAAAGAAAGGAGAAAAGGGGAAAAGAAAGGAGAAAACAGAGGGAAAAGAAAGGAGGAAAATGAAAAAGAAAGGAGAAAAGGGGGAAAGAAAGGAGAAAAGGCGAAAAGAAAGGAGAAAAAGGGAAAAGAAAGGAGAAAAGTGGGAAAGAAAAGGGAAAACAAAAGAGAAAACAAAGGGAAAAGAAAGGAGAAAAGGGGAAAAGAAAGGAGAAAACAAAGGGAAAAGAAAGGAGAAAAGGGGAAAAGAAAGGAGAAAGCAAAGGAAAAAGAAAGGAGAAAAGGGGAAAAGAAAGGAGAAAACAGAGGGAAAAGAAAGGAGGAAAATGAAAAAGAAAGGAGAAAAGGGGGAAAGAAAGGAGAAAAGGCGAAAAGAAAGGAGAAAAAGGGAAAAGAAAGGAGAAAAGTGGGAAAGTAAAGGGAAAACAAAGGAGAAAACAAAGGGAAAAGAAAGGAGAAAAAGGGAAAAGAAAGGAGAAAACAAAGGAAAAAGAAAGGAGAAAAGGGGAAAAGAAAGGAGAAAACAGAGGGAAAAGAAAGGAGGAAAATGAAAAAGAAAGGAGAAAAGGGGGAAAGAAAGGAGAAAAGGCGAAAAGAAAGGAGAAAAAGGGAAAAGAAAGGAGAAAAGTGGGAAAGAAAAGGGAAAAGAAAGGAGAAAACAAAGGGAAAAGAAAGGAGAAAAGGGGAAAAGAAAGGAGAAAGCAAAGGAAAAAGAAAGGAGAAAAGGGGAAAAGAAAGGAGAAAACAGAGGGAAAAGAAAGGAGGAAAATGAAAAAGAAAGGAGAAAAGGGGGAAAGAAAGGAGAAAAGGCGAAAAGAAAGGAGAAAAAGGGAAAAGAAAGGAGAAAAGTGGGAAAGAAAAGGGAAAAGAAAGGAGAAAACAAAGGGAAAAGAAAGGAGAAAAGGGGAAAAGAAAGGAGAAAGCAAAGGAAAAAGAAAGGAGAAAAGGGGAAAAGAAAGGAGAAAACAGAGGGAAAAGAAAGGAGGAAAATGAAAAAGAAAGGATAAAAGGGGGAAAGAAAGAAGAAAAGGCGAAAAGAAAGGAGAAAAAGGGAAAAGAAAGGAGAAAAGTGGGAAAGAAAAGGGAAAACAAAGGAGAAAACAAAGGGAAAAGAAAGTAGAAAAGGGGAAAAGAAAGGAGAAAGCAAAGGAAAAAGAAAGGAGAAAAGGGGAAAAGAAAGGAGAAAACAGAGGGAAAAGAAAGGAGGAAAATGAAAAAGAAAGGAGAAAAGGGGGAAAGAAAGGAGAAAAAGAGGGAAAGAAAGGAGAAAAGGCGAAAAGAAAGAGAAAAAGGGAAAACAAAGGGAAAAGAAAGGAGAAAAGGGGGAAAGAAAAGAGAAAAGTGGAAAAGAAAGGAGAAAAGGGGAAAAGAAAGGAGAAAAGGGGAAAAGAAAAGAGAAAAAGGGGAAAAGAAAGGAGAAAAGGGGAAAAGAAAAGAGAAAAAGGGAAAGAAAGGAGAAAACAAAGGGAAAAGAAAGGAGAAAAAGGGAAAACAAAGGGAAAAGAAAGGAGAAAAAGAGAAAAGAAAAGAGAAAAAGGGAAAAGAAAAGAGAAAAAGGGGAAAAGAAAGGAGAAAAGGGAAATGAATGGAGAAAAGAAAAAGAAAAGAAATAAGAAAAATAAGAAAATCATTCTGAAGTGATAACTCCCATTTTATTTTGTTAGCGAACGTGGTCAATGTGTGAATGTTGTTCGAGTTTTTAAAATCATTTTTCCTCGAGCAAATCAATAAAGCCACTGAGACGCAAGGGGTGGGGGTGCTTACTGAATGTGGGAGAATATCAGATATAGAAAACATTATCAACGAGAAAGAACAATAAAATAACAGGAATTACGAAGACAGAAGATAATGACTGACATTTTATTTAAACTTTTGAAGTACAGCATTAACTAAAAAGGAAAAGAAAGGAAGAAAGATCGAGAGAAGAAACTGTCAACATAGAACTTACGGTTCCATAGAGCCATTTCAACTGTAAAATGATCAGATCTTCTTGTTAATCTAGTATGTGCGCTTAAATTTATAAAGTCCAGTTGGCAAAGAGGAAAGTAATATTTATTTTGAAAATACAAACATGGGGCACAGAATAAATGAGGAAGTTTGGTTTTCAATCTTAAACTTAGATAGCCGCAATTGCTGACCCAAACAAGCCACAGTATTAATTTCACCCAAATAAAACATTCTTACTTAACATTCTTATTACAGCCGCCATAATACCCCAGAGTCTCTATGAAGTCCTAACTAGTTCCCATATGCACTGTGGTTGTGGGGAATAAATATAACAATTTTTAAAAATGAATCCCCAATGAAAAGAGAAAAATTCACCAGAATAGTTACCATGAAAATATTTCTAGAAATGGCACAGGGAAGCTTCATTAGAGCGCTGGGGATATTACTGAAGCCGAGATACCAGGTCAGGACAAATAACATTGTACATTCTTCTTTGGATTTTATCAAGAACCACTAAATGAATAGCACAAGCATCAGAACAGATGTGACAGCAATATTCAATGCATGGACAAATAATAGACAAAAGATAACGATTGACATTGCATTTATAATTTTGAATATCAAAGTTTACTGAAAAGCACGAAGCCGGAAGAGAGTTCTACACGCAAGAAATAAGAGAAAAGAAACTGTTAGTATAGAACTTGCGGTTACATCTAGCCATTTCAACTGTAAAATGATGAAATTTTGCCACTATTGTAGTACTAAGCTTAAGTTTAAAAAAAGTCTAGGTACCAGAGAAAAAAGGGAATCTAGGTTACGACGGTGGTTGGTGACTAAAATTGAGGTGCCAGATCAGGACCAATAATATTGCAGATTCGTATTTGTATTTTATCAAAAATCTCTAAATAGGATATGATAATTGTGGAAGTAGTTTCAAAATTGTCGACAATACCACATAAGTCATTATTTTATTAGAGTGAACAATCTGGAAAAATACCGTCCGGCATGAAAGTATGTAGGAAGCAGTGTTATGCTGCCTAATTTATCCCTTTTAAACGAGCGTTAAAATTAAGAAAAAAAAAAACATTTACATCCTAGGTAATGTTTTCGTTGATGGAATAATATAAGTGTAGGAAGTGGTGGGGATTTATGAAACACAAGCGGCGATTATAATTGTGCGCCAATAGGAAAGGCGGGAAATGTTGGGACGCTGAAATTTAAAATCTATTGGTAGTTCTATTTTCACAATGCGAGTTACTTATTAATGAAATGTATACAAACAAAAGCTTTCAGCATAAAGAAATTGGATGAAATCGGTTAGACTAGATGCCCAGACACATCGAAAAAATTTAAATTTAAATCTTTAACAATTCAGCGTTCCAACATCTTCAGGGTTTCCTATCTGTTCACAATTCTAAGCGACGCATGATATTTTATATTCCTCTTTCTGCATACACCGTGTGTAACAACAAAATTGTCCTAATCGTATAACAGCATCATCCATCCTACACAATGTTTAATATCTAAAAAATCACTCAACTAATTGAGTTGCTTTAATTCCGGGTTTTTAGATAATATGTTTACCTATCTTGACACCATTTGTTATAAGAATCACTGAAAAAGCCTTTGAGCTTTTCAGGTAGAAAGAGAACAGGTTAAAATCGTTTTGTATCAGCCCCACTGTCTTCCCAAATTAGCAATAGTTAGAGAAAAAACATGCAGCCCTTCAGTAATGGCACCGATATTCATACTCTGGTTTCATTCTTCAAAGTCCATTCATGGACCATCAAGAGAACGATGAATAGGCTTAAAAAAGAGGGAACAGTAGAGGGGAAAACTGAATCAGGATGTCACAACAGGAAACGGGATCATCATTTGAACAAGAATTCAATTAGAAAAGATCCAACTCTGTCCATAAAACTTTTGGCACTTGAGAGAAGACTTTGAGCAGTGCAAAGTGCAGTGAAAAAGAACTGAAAGTAAAATTATATGTGAAACCTGAAGAGAAAGTTAAAAGGTTAGAGAGAGCGAAGATCATCTTCAATAAATTGGAAAATAAACCTGTAATATATATATATATATATATATATATATATATATATATATATATATATATATAAAAGTGAACATAGAAGTGAGCACTTAGAGGCGACAGTCTGTTTCATGCTAGATGCAATCGTCAGGTGGCCTGACGATTGCATCTAGCATGAAACAGACTGTCGCCTCTAAGTGTTGACTTCTATGTTCACTTTTATATTTACACACGCTCTATCTTTGATATTGAGCACTTTATCCCATAAATATAGCACACTTTAAGACTATATTTCTTCATATATATATATATATATATATATATATATATATATATATATATATATATATATATATATATATGTTTGAACTTATTTTCAATACTTCATGAGTTTCTGCTCATTAGTTATGATTAATTAATGATGAACATGTCATTTTCGTTTATGTTCGTTTTCATTATGTTGAGCTTGGAGAGTAATTATACATTCTTACTGCTCAAAGTAGAGTTCAACTGTGTTATAAAACCTCGGAGAATTCCAGTAAGATATCTTTAATCATTTCTAAGATAAAACCGTTCATGGATTAATCTAACAAATGGACAATTTTGCTGTTACAACCGGTATATAGTGTCATCGACAAAACAGAAATTTTAATTCAATGACGTCGTTGAAGAGGACGAAACGCGTTACAATGAAGTGTTTACTGATTGTCATTCAGTTGCCTAACTGAAGGTAATGTGTCACATCAATGAGGACATCAATGCGAGAGCTTGTTTGGGATGAAAAGGCACAAATATTGATGTTTGCGTTTTTTTTTTTTTTTTTTTTTTCATAATCTGATACCTTGCCAATGGACATAATTCAGTCGTAGAATATTAATCTCAGTTATCGAGTCTTATATAGTGAAAGTGTCAGATTAAAATTCGGCTAAGAACCACGTATTAAGCTGCCGACTTATTGATATGCAATCATATTAAATATGCATATATGTCTTTTCTTTTAAGCGTTTCACCCCAAGCAAGGCGGGAAGCCACTAGCACGCAAGGGGTTACAGGAAGTTGGAGTGAGAGCAAATAGGAGTGATAGAGGAAAGGATGACTAGAAGGATAGGGGATAGATCAAGGCATCTGGAGACGTCGATTGACATTACATTTGAATAGTTGGAGATTATAGCTATCAGGGAAACGGGAAAAGGGGAGGGAGTTCCACAGGCGAGAAGTGCGAGACATGAAGCTATTGGAGTAGAAGAGACGGCTACATTTAACAGTTTCGACAGTAAAAGGGTGAGAGCGAGACGCCAGCCGAGTTGAACGCTTAAATTCATGAAGTCCGGGAACCAGCGAAAGCAGCTCTTCGGAGCGGTTACCATGAAAGTATTTGTAAAAAAGACAGAGGCAGGGGATGGCACGT
Source organism: Acanthosepion esculentum (assembly GCA_964036315.1). NCBI lineage: Eukaryota > Metazoa > Mollusca > Cephalopoda > Sepiida > Sepiidae > Acanthosepion > Acanthosepion esculentum. Next base: position 125,174,742 of record OZ038482.1, on the reverse strand, counting down.
CTGTGGGAGAGCGACTACAGACGAGATGCCAGATCAGGGCCAATTACACTGAATAACATATCCGTCACTGGATTTTATCAAGGACATTGAAACAAACAGAAGGGGCTCCAGACCATATATGGCCCCAATATTCCATGCGAGTGGTTGATTTGTAGATGTGAATGATCGACTCCGGCGAGAAAAATTTCCTGGTGCGGCACAGGGAGCCAACTTTCCTAGCAGTGGACGAAGATATTGACTCAATGTATTTGTTCCATCTCAGGTCAGATGTCAATGTGAGGCCGAGCAGTTGCAAAGAGAGGCTCTTGTGGAGTTGAGCGTCAGACATTCTAATGGGGGACAGGGTTGGTTCTGTGGTGAGTAATAGAGAGTAGTTTTTTTTTGTTTTTGAGGCATTAAAGTTAACGTTAAATAGCATCTGAATTCTAACGTTCTTAAAATCACAGACATTAATCAAGAAATATAGACTGCCTCGCTGACAACATTCAGTTCTTGATAATAACTTACACGAAAGTATTAGTGAGAAAAAACGAACAAAAGCGAGTTGGGTAGTTTTTCTCAAATTTCGATGGCGATGGTTAAGATGGTATTCAAAAATTGTAATAATACAATAGAAATAGATAGACATGATCTGCTGAATTTAAACCTTCTTTGAAGGTACATGAACACGTAGACACAAACACACACATACATACACACATACGTACACCCTCGTACACGCACACGTATATACAGTAAAAACGACTGACAAGGTACTGCGATAAACCTTTATAGTTAGTTTTCCTTGTGTTCATACAAGTGTTTGCTTTTCAGGGCACAAAGCGTGTAAAAACGGTCCAAAACTTCAGAAAAAAACATTCTAGTAGAAAATACTCATCCACACGTAAAAAAAAGGATATAAATAATGGAAACCCTAATAATAAAACTGAAAAATTCAACACTCAAAAATATTAACTACGAACATGTCCACAATGTGCTGTGTTTAGAAAATAAAAAATTCCTATGACTACAAACACAGTAATAAAAACGCATTCTATAAAAAAAAACAAAAAAAAATCGACCCTAATGATGGCTAAAAAATAGCCAAAAGCACTCGAATATGCAGAATATTTGTAGAGTTTTAGAAAACTTTGTGTCCATAAAAACATTTGTACGAAGATAAAAATTTAAATAATAAGTACATTGTTAGTCGCCATAAACGAAACATGTATAAAAGAGAGACTGCTTCCAAAATACACAATATATATATATTTACACTAATTCAGTAGGGTTTCGATACTAGCTAGAGGCAAACGGACGTGTGGCCACACTGATGGGCTGTGATGCAGCGAGACAGTCTGTCTGTGGATGACAATATATAGGCTCCTGAAAAATTTATTTCGGTTGAGCTCTCTGGGGAGGAAGTGTGGGTTTGTAAACAGTGACTATTACGGCTAATAATGCAAGACTCTTCGGTAAATCGAATCGAGTTCTCTCTGTCACTGTGTGTTTATCTAAAAATAAATACGCTTAAGTTCTCCTTCATCCCTGCAGTGCGTCAACGGCTTAGTGGTGGAATCCCCGACTGACACTAATTCAGTTGGGTTTCGATCCTAGCTAGAGGCAAACGGACGTCTGGCCACACTGATGAGCTGTGATGCAGCGAGACAGTCTGTCTGTGGATGACAACATATATATATATATATTGTGTATTTTGGAAGCATTCTCTCTTTACACGAAAGATGGTGACTTTTGCTTTCAGGCTTCTATTCGATGTTCAGGCTTAAAGAACGAAATGAATCGTGAATTGTGAAAGTATAAGTTTCAATGCAGTATTGATTTTGATATCCATAGCCTCTCTCCATGCGTGTTTCTGTATATATATATATATATATATATATATATATATATATATATAATCATTATTATTATTAAATTGAAACAATACATTTTATCGGTCAACTCAGAATTGAGTTTCGTTAATCTTTGGAACTCTCTATAAGAATGATTGTATTTATCGCAAAATTATTTCTAAGTAAATATAATCCTTAAAAAATCTATTTTTGGTTATAATTTATTTCATTAATATATTTAAATGTTCATCTTGTCAGACAGAAGATTTACTTAGAAAGGAAATCAATCTGTCCAGACATAAGTAAAAGTGAGAGGAAAAAAAGAAAAATATTTTATAATAAAAATTAAATTGTACTGTTACTTACATTGATCTATCTTTTGATTAATGTCCTCCTTGGATATATCTCTACCAATTACCAGTTGGTATATATATATATATATATATATATATATATATATATATATATATATATATATATACTCTTCAGAGTGGCTAGTCGTGCGGTTGCCTCTAGGTAGGATCGAAACCGGACTTGGCGTCAGTCGGAGATTCTACCACCAAGCCGTCGGCGCACGGCGGGGATGGAGGTGAGTTTTAGCGTATTTATTTTTAGATAAACACATAGTGATCACCGACAGGACTCAATTCGCTTTACCGAAGAGTCTTACTATATCAGCCGTAATAGTCACTGTTTACAAACCCACACTTCCTTCCTCAGGGAGCTCAACCGAAATCAATTTTTCAGAAATGAAAAAAAAATGCAAGACTTTTGATAACACCATACGCATAGACATACGGCTTTGTAGAAAGACAAAGTACGGCTTACACAATTACACACGCGCAATCATTCTTGTACATGCTTTTGAAACAACTTATTTCAATCGTCACATGCGTAACCAAGTGGGCGTATGCTTTTACATAACAAGACTCACCTCAGGCTAAAAGTGTTTTTAAGCACGCCTTACCGAGGAAGAATACAAATATACACAGAATAGGAAATACGACTTCAACAAGAAATAACTTATGTAAATAAATTATTATAATTGCAAACCCGTCGTTTATAAAATAAATACTCTCCACATGACGGACCTTCAGGTAAGGAAGTTCCTGCAAGTAGCAATACAAAGCGGAACAGCTTTCAACGCCTGTTGGCCTGTAAGAAAACGAAACAACTTTCATTTACTTACGACTAAAAGAATTTACGTTTATTTCCAGAAACCTGCGTTCACTTAATTTATATTTAAATATAAGTTAACCAGGATATTTGATGGAATTTTTAATTAAACAAAGAATGTCCATTCGATAATTAATGAGCTAAATACATATTCACTGAAAATTCTATTATAGGTTGGTTGGTTGTTTTTATTTAGCGTCATATAAACCACGATGAGTTATTTAATGCCGGGATCTAAATAATTTGAACAATATTTTATTGCTTCAAGTAAATTTATTTTTGAACACAATTGTACGCCTTCAGCCACAGATAAAATATTTTACTTCTAATTATTTTGCTTTAAAAATGTGTATTGTTGGCCAATTTTCTATATAAATATTTATTGCTGGTATTTTTACAAGAAAATGTATTTTTATACTTTCATAGTTTTTGTTTAGGATTTCAATTTTGGGTCCCTAACAGGTGCTACCACCCAGGATCAGGGCAGACCTGTGAACAACAGTAATTAAGAGGTGGTTCTAAGATCTTCAAAACATCCAGTCTCCTAATCAGATGTCTTGCTGCCGGATGTAGTTAATCGTCATACCGATGAATGCTGTGTTATAGGTTTACCTTATCAGATACAATGTATCTATATCCAAATTCGAGACATGGCATGATAGGACATGCCATCTTAAATAATTCAACAACGCTTTGCAGCAATTCTAACATCAATTTGTTGAAAACTTTAATTTGAATAAATTAACACATTCGACATCATGGATAAAAAAAAAAACATTGCAATTTATATGGTGCGTTTCGAAACTTACCATACGCAAAACACATTCTCTTATATGGACGAAAAAATAAAGACCCCTTCCCCAGAATGACGTCAAAATCCTAGAAGATTGTTCAGCATTTAATAGTCAGACGTGCTTAGTTTAATATTTAACGTATATAAATGTAGGTAGGAAAATACTAATGTTGATAAGATGGTGAGTGTTATGAATAATCAAGAGTGGTTGGTCTCCCCTTGTTTTGTTACTTTCCTCTTTGAGAGAGTTATTTCTGTTTACAGGAACTACAAAAGGACACTATATGCGAACCTTGTATTCTCAGTTGAATAAAGATTCCTTAACGCATACACCTGAGTACTTTTGTTATTACAGTGAGGGGCCCCAACCAGGCTCGCCCTGTCGGGGATATTTGAGGATTGTACACGCCGGTCCTGCCTGGATCGATTATATTTAAGTCTATATACAAGTACTTGTTTCGGTCATGGGTAAATATTTATAATTTATGAGTTCAATACTGGGCGTTTTTATTTGAATCTATAAGTGTTTGTTTCGTGCGTATGTTTGTACTTATACTTTATTTCTTTTTGAGTCTATAAGCATATTTTCTTCTTCAGGAATAGGTCAATATTGTTCGTTTTTATTTGCGTCTATTAGTATTTAATTGGTTCGTGTATAGGTAAATTTACTCAATTATATTTGAGTCAATAAGCGTTTACTGTTTTCATGGATCGAGTATATTCGAGTTTTTTACTTAGATCAGCGATAGGTAAATATCGATCGTTTATATTTGAGCCAAGTATTTACTTGGTTCGAGGATAAGTAAATTTTAAACATTTATATTTGAGCCTACATGAATTGAATTAACATGTGGCCTCACAGCGGGTCTTGCAGTCG
>OZ038482.1:125097564-125167564 GCA_964036315.1 Acanthosepion esculentum | reverse complement strand
AGCTATACTTAACACGGCCGAGATCAAAAGCATTTGCGCCGTCATGTAGGTTATGTCCTCCACCCTACACCTCCTTCAGCACAAACGAAACGCTTCTAACCTCTGGATATTCTACTTTTATTTTTATGCCAGCTATTCGAGCGAAATACATTCGTTAGTTCCACCTGTTCAGAATTTCACAGCTCGATATTCTATTGTTACCGGCCAGTCCGCTTACGCCGAGTCGTCGTATCCTCTATATTCCATTGATGAGGAGGAAGTTCCATGAAGACAGCTTCTTGCACAGAAGGCAATGTTTCCCTCATCACTAGAATCTTAAACTCTTTACGACGACGGCCATCTATCCTCCATATCCCGATAATATGCAACCATTTCTTCCACTCCTTTCACATTTACAACGTTGTCAGTATGAAAACCTATATACTGAGTAATATTTACGGCTTGTATTGGGGAAACAATAGTAAAACTATCCTGTTCTTCTTCTACGTTATGGTTAATAATAACATCTGCCGACATTTAACAAGATACATTTCTTTTTTTAAAAAATGAAACATACACTTAAATATTTAATTAAATTATAGTTTACATTTAAATTTATTAAAAACTAATTAAATTAATTTAATTAACATATTAACTTAATTGACATATTTAAATTAACATTTATATTTCAGTATTTGAAGAAACCATAGGTTATTTGTAACCATTATTTATAGTTTAAAATATGTTTTTTATAATTTCACTGAGAAAATTCAATTGACAAAACAGGAATGTTTATTCCCCTACCACACTTAAAAACAGTACAAAAAACTTAATTATATATCAATACTAATTAAAAGATTCTCTGAATAGAATTAAATTTGAATATGATTTACATAAATTTTGAAGTTTCTTTTTACGTATGTAATTATTTTATTTTTGCGTAGAATTTGATTGATTTGTTCTTTTACGGCTTATCAACCATTTTTAGGTTATTTAAAGTCGAAATACATTTTTTTGGAAGAGGAGAGTAATTCCTTTGGATTAACAAAATTTATAAGATTATAATGAATGTCATTGCTGGAGATAGAACTGGATTGATGCATTTGCTAAGCGCGTAAGTGAATGTAAATATTCCAATTGGAATTTGTCTTCGACTCCCCAACTTATTATTGCCAGTCTTTATCTATTAGAAAATCCGCCAATCAAAACTTACAGCTCCTGGCATCCAAAAGCGCTCGCCTATCTTGCTACTGAGTAGTCTCAACGTTGTTTAAATTCAGTGATCGGACGAGAACTGGACTTGTGGAATGGGGGTACCATAGGATATGATACAACGTGCCTCTTTTATTACTCTGAATACATCTTATGAAATGGGGTACCATAGGGTATGATATGACATGCATCTTTTATTACCCTGAATACACCTCGTGGGATGTGGGTACCATAGGATATGATACAACGTGCCTCTTTTATTATCCTGAATAAATCTTGTTGAATGAGGGTACCATATGATATGATACGACGTGCCCCTTTTATTACCCTGAATACATCTTATGAAATGGGGTACCATGGGATATGATATGACGTGCATCTTTATTACCCTGAATATATCTTATGAAATAGGGTACCATAGGATATGATATGACATGCGTCATTTTATACCTTGAATACATCTTGTGAAATGGGGTACCATAGTATGAGATATGACCTGCGTTTTTTATTACCTTGAATACATCCGTCATACTTCTTTGAATCCATTCTTAAAGAATCTAAATTATATCTATCTTATACAAAGGTTACGTATATTAAAGCAACCCCAGATTAGTGGAATGACTCTCCACTGTGTCGGCCGACCACACACCCATCTAACAAGATAGAAACAATTAAGAATACCTATTATCATCCAGTACCCTCTTAGACATATTAGAATTTTTACAAACTCAGATATGTGTAGAATTATCTACGGTTTCAATGAATTTGATACATGACTGACCAATGAGAATCGACCCAAACAAAATGGAAAATACCAAAGTCCTTTCTTTTTATCTATTTTCTTTCAATCTCTGACGACGTTTTTATAAAAGTGAAACATGTTATATTGATAGACATTCGTCATTTGTTCTTTATCTGTTATATTCTGATCCATATTTGACCTGTATTTGATTTTAACTCATATCTATCTATATATTTCAGTCTGTTCAGATCTATCTATCTATCTATCTATCTATCTATCTATCTATCTATCTATCTATCTATCTATCTATCTATCTATCTCAGTCTGTCCATACTATCTATCTATATATATCTAACAATCTCTCTCTCTCTCTCTCTCTCTCTCTCTCTCTATATATATATATATATATATATATATATATATATATATATATATAAATTCCAAGACAATTTTAAATTTAGCATTTTTTCTTGCTAGAAGCCCTTACTCCAAAATCCTTTATAGATAAACGTAGTACTCTTGTAATTTTCTTACAGCATGTCTGAGACGAAATTACATGATATAAAATGAATCAAATGTCAATACAAGCATATTTCTTCTTTGTTTATATGTCAAGACCTTTCAGAACTTGTGTGATCATCGCTCTTCTGAACATTATGCCTTTTTCTGTTGTAGGTCATTTTTACTCTTTACTATCCCTCTTTAAATATAAATTAATATGAAATTTTACACTTTCTGTGAGAAACCTACTAATCTTTCTTTCGAGGAAAGAGAGATTCAATCTCAAATTTGAACAGAGTTCTGCAGTGGAAAATCTATTTCTCCATCTCAAGATAGTTGTTTGATTCATTTAGCGCCATATCAATCTCTATAGGTTATTTAATAATAACAGATAAAGAACAAATGAGGAATGTCTATCAATATAACATGTTTCACTTTTATAAAAACGTCGTCAGAGATTGAAAGAAAATAGATAAAAAGAAAGGACTTTGGTATTTTCCATTTTGTTTGGGTCGATTCTCATTGGTCAGTCATGTATCAAATGCATTGAAACCGTAGATAATTCTACACATATCTGAGTTTGTAAAAATTCTAATATGTCTAAGAGGGCACTGGATGATAATAGGTATTCTTAATTGTTTCTATCTAATTAGATGGGTGTGTGGTCGGCCGACCCAGTGGAGAGGCATTCCACTAATCTGGGGTTGCTTTAATATACGTAACCTTTGTATAAGATAGATATAATTTAGATTCTTTAAGTATGGATTCAAAGAAGTATGACGGATGTATTCAAGGTAATAAAAATTGCAGGTCATATCTTATACTATGATACTATAAGATAAAATTGAATACAAAATAAGTAGATTTCGGCATAGTTAATAATGTGTTTCCACTGCAGAACTCTGTTCAAATTTGAGATTGAATCTCTCTTTCCTCGAAAGAAAGATTAGTAAGTTTCTCACAGAAAGTGTAAACATCTTGGTATTGACCAGGCTCTACGTTGCTTAATTTCGATGATTGTACGGTGACCGGTGTTTCAACGTAATATGTAGTTTTCTGGGTTTTTTTTATGTTAAAACATAAGAAATAAATAGAAGAACACTCTACTGATACGAGATTAGGAAAGGCAGAAGAAATTTGATTCTACTATTAATGATTTGATGGTAAAGATTGCAGACTTTCAAAGATAAACCTCTTCAATCCAGTTTCCTAAATTAAATTTTTCATCCTGAGATATTTTCCTGAAAATCAATTCCATTAACTGCCAAGTTACCATTGAAACCATTTTCAATACGGAAACGGTTCCGAATCCACCCAGTGTTGGACTATCAGAAAATAATAAATAGATGAAATAGTTTTTTTTCTCTGACACAATACAATTAGAGATTAGCTCTAAGCAAAAAATATAAAGGATGAGGAATTTGTTCTGGAAAATATAATTCTAGAATTGGTTGAAACTTTATGTTCAGAAACGCTATTCTCAAGCAAAAAATGCAACGTTGATATTTTTTAAAACTACCAAGCCAACACTTCAAGTATGGCGTCTAGTATACTATAAAGATTATTACCTGTAGTGTAAAGAATATTACGATTAGAGCTAATGCAGAATTAACGATTATAAGTATTAAGAAAACAAAGAACTAACATGAAAGATAAAATGGAAAGCCTAAATAGGAATAACTCGAAGAATATTCGTGAAAATAAAAATAAAGCAACTAAAAGTAGAAAATGAAAGGAAACAAAACTTTTGTTTGCAGATATTAATGAATCCTGAAATACCTTAATTAATAAAAAAAGTAAATGGAAACTAATTAGTTTGCTGCCTGTAAGAAGAAAAGGAAGAAAGCAAATAAACTTTATTCATAATGGAATTGCGAATAGGAAGCAAAGGCCGCTTTTGATGGAAGTTTTTTTTTTATAAAAGAACAATTGCAACAATATGGCCGATGAACAAACTTTGCTACAAATATAATTATATGAAAAGAAAAAAATCGTTTTCAAATGCATTAGATGCAAACATTCTTATATACACCTGGCGAAATCAAATATACATTTCACATTCCTACCCTCTTCCCCACCCACCCACACACACATATATATATACACACACACACACACACACACACACACACACACACACACATATATATATATATATATATATATATATATATATATATATATATATATATATATATATATATACACAGTGGGTAGCAAAAGTATTTAACACATTGTTTTTTCCTACATATCTAAAAAAATAACGGATCAATTTCAACGAAACTTATAGGAAATATTTAAACGAACATTGTCGATCAAAACATAGGAGGAAAATTTAAAACCACTGTTTTGAGAAACATTTATTAACAATAAATAAAATAACCCATATGCAAAAGTATTTAACACCAATGCAAATATTATGCTAGAAGAGACATGTCGTCATGATTCCTACCCATATTGATATGATGTGATATGTCGACCAATGACAACACTGCACGACACTCAGCTGGCTATTAGATAACAGATCTGAGACTGCAGATATTCTGTTGCCACTACTGCAAGAAAATGGTGAAAACAAAAGAATTGTCGAACGACATGCGCAAGAAGATCATAAAGAATCACAAAGATGGTAAGGGACATAGAAAAATCGCTCAAGATTTGAATTTGCTTGTGAGTACAGTTGGTGCTGCTGTTTGAAAATGGAAAAAATTCGATACTATTGAAAACATTCAAAGGAGTGGTCGTCCCCGTATCTTAAATGAGGCTAATGAGCGATACATTTCCCGTACTGTGAAGAAAAATCCATTTTCAACTCGTCAAGAAATTCAGAATGATTTGAAAAATGCCGGAATTGAAGTTAGTAAAGATACAATTAAAGGTCACTGAATCGTGCAGGTCTCACTTCAAGCTCACCGAGAAAGACTCCATTACTGAAACGCCGACATGTACAAGCCCGTTTGAATTTTGTAAAGAAATATGAAATTGAATCTAATGATTTCTGGGAGAAAGTAATTTGGTCAGACGAAACGAAAATTCAGCTTTACGGACGAAACATGTATGGAGGAAAAAAGGAGCGGAATACGAGCCAGCAAATACCACCCCTGCAGTCAAACATGGGGTGGAAATATTATGATGTGGGGTTGTTTTTCCTCAAATGGAGTAGGAAAAGTGAAAACCATCGAAAGAATAATGAATCCTGCAAAATAGACTCAAATTGAACAGTGCCACATCTTTGGGACATGGTCGTGATTTTGTATTTCAGCAAGACAATGACCCGAAGCATACTGCTAAAACAATTAGGAATTGGTTTAATAATAATGACATTAATGTCCTGGAATGGCCAAGCCAGTCACCGGATTTAAATCCAATCGAAAATTTGCGGAAACTATTGAAGTTACGAGTTCATAAAAGAAATCCATCGAATTTAAACAAATTGAAGAAAATTTGTGAAGAAGAATGGGTCAAAATACCAACAAGAACCTTCAAGAAACTAGTTGAAGACTACGGGGAACGACTGGAGGCTGTGAAGCAGAACAGAGGCTACTGTACTAAATATTAGTAAAGTGTGTTAAATACATTTGCATATGGGTTATTTTATTTATTGTTAATAAATGTTTCTCAATGTTTTGATCGACAATGTTCGTTGAAATATTTCCCATAAGTTTCTTTGAAATTGATGTTATTTTTTGAGATATGTAAGAAAAAACAATATGTTAAATACTTTTACAACCCACTGTATATACATACAGTGTGTCCATAAAGTTCGTGTGCACTTAAAAAAATATATAACTTTATTTGTATTTGCGATAGAAATAATTTGTAAAAAGAATTAGAAAGAAGTAAATCTATATTTTTTAAGGTTTTATTGAAATTTTATTTAAGTTTCCACACGTCCTCTATCATGAGCAATATAAAACGTAATACGATTTTGCAGTTCACGGAAAACATTTGCCAACTGATTTACAGTAATGCCTGAAATCACATTAGTTATTTTAGCTATACTTAAAACTAGGTACATTAAACTTGATAACATTTTTTACAGATTATTTCTATCGCAAATACTAATAAAGTTATAATTTTTTTAAAGTGCACACAAACATTATGGACACCCTGTATATATATATATATATATATATATATATATATATATATATATATATGTGTGTGTGTGTGTGTGTGTGTCTGTGTGTGTGTGTGTGTGTGTGCGTGCGTACGCGCGCGGGCAAAAATTCAGACTAAACTATATCCCTAAAACTAAAATATATCCCTAAAAAAATCAATATGTCATAAAGACAAAAAGAAAACTTTTCGTCTTCTGGTGGATTCTTATCAAAGCACACGTTAAGATTTCATTTTTCAACAGAAGTAAAAATGTCAATGATTTTTAAAACTTTTCAAATTTAAGGATGAACATCAATAAACTTCAGGTTAACTGATAAGGTAAATAAAAGCGGATAATAAGTAATGTGCTATTATATAAGTGTTTTTATCGCGTTTACTTTTAGCGAAATATTTTGCGAGTTAGCTCTATTATATAATTATAAAGTGCCCGATTCCCACGAGGTATCCTACAATTACAATTTTTCGCTAAGCCAATGATTCCCAATGTTGGTGGCAACGCCCTCTTGGGTACGGGATGACTGCTCAAGGCGGCAGTAATTGTTCAGTGAAATTACGGCAGTTTCCATAATCAAAACTTAACGAAGCAGTTTATCCTAACCTATGAATAATGATTTGGACAAGTCCCAACATATTATATACATATTTGTTTATCTTTTGGCCTATATATTTACATATTAGAACTATTTTAACATTTTATTTGCAGTTGCCACATGTATATGGAGCAAAACCCTACAGAGCAAAGTACGGCTGTTACGTGGGCCGAACCCGATGACAACAACAGGTTGTCTTTTTCCGCCATAACTTCCAGTGATGGATGTTGTTATAATGCAACTAAGCATAAACACGTGTCATTAACTCTGCTGTTTTAATACCGTTCCCTTTACAAGTTTTATGCGGTTCCCTTCACAAGTGCAATACTGTTACATTTACAAGTGCAATATTCACATGGAAGAACGCGAATACGCACAAATATCCGAAATCTAGAGAGAAACAATTTGAAGAATCGCTTTTTCTAAATCTAGTACCAACTTACCAGAGTGTATTAATTAACAATATATAACACTTGTTTTAAAATTTCCATCGTCGTTAAAAAAATAAAAATAAAGCAAGCAGCAATTGAACCCATAGCTGAAAATCAGTTTTTCTCAGCTAAATTTTCACACGTATTTGACAGTTTAGATTTATTTAATAAAGTAAATGTTAGCCTTGATCCATAGAGGGTGGAGGGCATAGCTAGATATTGCGATATATATATATATATATATATATATATATATATATATATATATATATATATATATATATATATAGTTGTATATTTAGGCAGCAATCCTTCCTTTATGCAAGTTTCATTAAAAACGACAGACAAGGTACTACGGTTAAATTTTTTATTTAATTTATCTTGTGTACGAACAAGAGTTTTCTTTGCTGGACAAAGGGTGTGTAAGAACTGTCCAAAGGTTTTATTTTACCGAGCGCTTTCGGCTATAACCGTATTTGGTAATTAAAACACCACAACTACACACTAAGACATACACATAATGCACATACTCAATTAAACAGAAAAATCAAATCATCCTTGATAATGGCTAAAGGTATAGCCGAAAGCGCTCGGAAAAATAAAACATTTGGTCAGTTCTTACACACACTTTATAAAGCAAAGAAAACTCTTGTTCGTACACAAGAAAAGTTAAATAAAAAACTTAACCGTAGTACCTTGTCTGTCGTTTTTAATGAAACTTGCATATATATATATATATATATATATATATATATATATATATATATATATATATATATATATATATAAACAAGGCGTTGGATTTCAGTTAAGTTTATAAGCCATCGGTTAGTGACAGACGGGAAGGGGAATCAAGTGGAGTTTGATTTCTCTTCTGTCTTATCGTCGCGAGTTGTCAGACGAACGAAAAAGAAACGTATTCCTGCATCCTTCCAACGCCGATTTAATTTTTAATAAATAGTGAATAACACAAAAGTCAATGATGCGAAGGCGTGGGCGCTGATCATTTCAACAGTCCATACCTTATCCTCAACGAATCTATTTAAAAAAAAAAGTTCCTGCTTTGCTTCCGATTGGCCAATAAAGTGATGCTGAGTGGGTGGGGCTATACTGATGACATAAGTATACATAGTTGCGATAAGAATGAAAATCAACAGTCTTCAAAAGGTGTTCCGAGAAATATAATTCTAGATGAACCTTTCCACAACAAAAACTAGGACACGTAATTGAAATGAAAGCAATCATGGTGTTGCGGGTTATAGATGAGTGAAAATGTATAAGAAGGTAAATTTATGTAAGTCAAACATTATGCGTGCTTATTATGCATTATCCCACAACACGTAGATCAAATAAAGAATACAAGGACAATTTGCATTGCAAGAAATTACTAAAAAACACATTGGTTAGAGATCCAACAATAAAGAGATTTTTATATATACAATAGATATACATGCAAGGATAACAGAATGTTTGTTGATTGTGGCAGTTGAAACAAGGTTATGAAGAATGTTCTTGCAGAAATTTTGGTCAATAAAAGTTAATGGTTTTGATTTGTTAGAAAAATTAAAATAATTTTGTTTCTGCAAAGAAATATCTCAAATGTGTTCGTTCAAATACCAGTGTGTATGCGTGTGTTACTTGTTAGTTAGAATTTAAGTTGTGAAGAGTTGTTTGCCTTTAACTGATAGGCTAAAGTGATGAATTGTACAATTACTGTTTGTGTAGTGAAAACGTTCACTTTAAGTCAATTGTAATTTGATTACCACGCGGCCAACTGACTGCTGTGTTGAGTTTGTTGAGAATTTTGAAGTGATGTTGAGTCAGTGAATTGACACGCGTGGAGTTTGGTAGCATCTGACGAAACTGGATGACTGACTGGCTTGAATTGAGTCATACGGTCGTTTTTATAGACTTTGGTGTTTCAAAATCGGGTCCAGGGAGCTTCGGCGGGAAAAAGGACCTGTTTCGATTTTGCTACAGTTTAGTGTTTCTTGACCAATTGAAGATTGAATTTACAGAAACGAAGTGGTGATTGGTCAGGCCTTTTTTTCAGGGAAGAATACATCTTTCCGTAAGGGGTGGAAGGCTAATGTGGAAGATTCCACAATGGCGCCTTCCTTGAATCCAACACAAAAATTCACGATGTGGAATTAGTACAGATTAAACTCTTCACATGACTAATCCTGTTCTATGTCGACTTCTTTTGTCTCCAATACTAAATTTATTATAACTGATCCATAAACATATATCAGAAACGTGCCATCTAGTTAGGCAAGATAGTGTCTACTCTGAATAGAATAGATCAACAGCTACATATTCCTTCAGTGTCACAATATGCACAAAGACGTCACAAGGCCACTTGTGTGTGTGCGTGTGTGCGCGGGCGTGCATGCCCGTGTGTCAGCATGTACCTGACACACACACTGGGAGACGCACGCGCGCACGCACACAACACACACAAACACACATATATTTATGTATATATCTATCTATACCTATATTCTATCTATCTATCTATCTCTCTCTCTCTCTCTCTCTCTCTCTATATATATATATATATATATATATATATATATATATATATATATATATATATATATATATATATATATATATATATGAACGCACACACGCACACTTGTGCAAATTTATTGCTTTAGTTTCCTTTCTTTCTCCATACGATCAGTTTTAGACTAACTGAAATGAGAGGATGTCATCGATTTCTGTTTTTTACTGAGATTAGGTCATTTGCATTGGTGTGCAGTAATCTGAATTTATTTCTGTTGTGTATGATGTAACATTTTGTTGGCCTTGAAAAATATAGCGTCATCTGTGATTGCATCAGATTTTTATCACGCCCAGACAGTTCTGTCTCGACGGTCGATTAGTTGTCCTACGGCTATTGTCTGCGATGGATGTTACTCCAAGGAAGCGTACGAAAATTTTAACGCTGCACGACCAAACTGGCAAGCCTTACCAATGAGCAAATGAAAGTAGTAGAGATTGGCTCGGTAACTCCCCTGGTTTAAATCTAATCTAGAATCTGTGGTCAATCTGCAAGGAACAACTTTGTGGAATAGACATACGAAGTTCTAACACGTGCAATGGTTCATGTTTCATTGAAAAAATACAAAAAAGTAAATAAAAACGGAATTATTCATTTTGTTTAAATTAATTTGTGTATACATATATATATATATATATATATATATATATATATATATTTATATATATATATATATATATATATATATATATTGTGTGTGTATTTTAGATGCATTTTTCATTGAAGCATGTTTTATTAAATAATATAGACAAGTTGTGTCTATTTATTTTATGTAAATTCTTTTCATATCGTCTGATAAGCTTAATAACATTGTCATTAAAAGATGAAACAAAATCACCAAATTGATACATATTTTTTTTAATCCTATCTAAGCTTTCGGCTTACATAATCCATTATCAAAGATGACAATTACATTACAACATATTAACCAGTACACGGATAAAACAATAATGATAGTCTGTTTTTGTTTGCATGGAAGATTTCTAATCAACGACAAACTCGTGCATACGAGACGCTTGAAGCGAAAATCGCACCGCAGCTCATGACATTGAACATTACCACGCGAGAGTGAAAAACGAGAAGTGTTATGTGTTGGAAGCCGTTTGTATAAACCAATGGTTTCTGTTGTCAATTATAGCCATTTGAGAATATTTGTGGAGATTTCATAGTTTATTATAAATAGACAAAACTTGCCTATATTATTAATGAAACATGCATCAATCTATATATATATATATATATATATATATATATATATATATATATATATATATATATATATATATATGATAAACATCATTTTAATTATGTGATATGTATGAATAAAATTGCTCACGATCAGAGGTAGAATGTTTGTAAATATAATAATTAACACTGAGGTCAATACTGAATGAGGACAGTCTGTTTTATGCTTGAGCGCAATTTCCAGGCCTCAGACGTCAGACATATTGTCACCACTCGATGTTAATTCAGCGTTCTTCTCTATGTATGTACACACACACACGCACACACACACACACACACACACACACACACAAATATATTCAGTTGTATGGACATGGGTTGATGACACTGGGTTTAACGCTTTTGCGATCATCAGACAAACTTGTTTATTTTTTTAAAATGGATCTATTTATGCTTGTTTGACTATGTATGGTGGCGGGAATCCATTTAAAAAAAATAAGCCAATGTGTCTGATGATTGTAAAAGCATGAAACCCAGGGTTACAAACTTATATCCATACAACTGAATATATTAGCTCTTATACAGATATTGAGCGCTCTCCAGTAAGTACTACGCATATAAAATAAAATCTATATAAAACATTATATATATATACATGTGTGTGTGTGAGAGAGAGAGCGAGAGAGAGAGAGAGAGAGACAGTGAGAGAGAGAGAGAATTTATATAAATTAATTCATCATCTGATTCAAAACATAAAAACCAGCATAAAAATGTAAGAAAAACAATATTGAATAGACGGTCCGGAAGTCCAGTGAGAAACGCTCCCACGAATGACTATACGAAAAACCTAGTCAAGTCTTCTTTTCAAGACGGGCGCCTCGTTACTTAATGAGCCAAGCAAAGAAAACTCCTGTAAAAGTCATTAAATGCAAGTTAAAATCAACACTGCATAAATCACAATTACTCGTGCAAGTGGCGAGATCAAATGTATTATTAAAATTCGTTCTCTTATTTATCAGAACTTCCACCACTTTCATGTACCAAATCGGGTCGGAAACGATCAAATTTTAAGAAAATATCCAAAGGAAATTTGCTTGACAGACTATAAGTAGCTTTGGAAAGAGATCTTCAGACACACGCATTCACACACACATACACACACACACACACACACACACACGCACGCACGCACGCACGCAAGCACGCACGCACACACACACATAGGGGTCTATGTGTGGGGTATATGAAGGTGTAGCTTAATGGTTACCAGTGCGGACATTGCTATCGACGTACAGAGAAATTCCTGCCTGGTCTGTTGCATCCATGTACTTGGAGAAAGTACTTTACTACTTCGGCCCGCTTTAGTTTAAATAGTTGGGCATACCAGACTCGAGAAACATGGAGGCAGACAATATAAAGATCAAGAAGAAAATTCCCCCGGAAATTAAGGCAGTTTAACTATAATAAAGAAAAGGAATCTTTAGAGATTCTCCTTGTCCTACGTCATGGAAAAACATGATATATATATATATATATATATATATATATATATATATATATATATATATATATATATATATATATATATATATATATTACTCACCGATAGCACAACTTGAAGTTTCACGCACAACGCAATCTTCAGGTACTGACCGTAATGCCATTTGAATTTTAAAGAATATATCTGGTCATCGCAATGTTGTTTCAGTTATTTTTTAGTTGTGACTATTAACTTTTTTTTTAATTTGAAGGGAGATTGATTGTTTTTACTTAGAAACAAGAAACAAACAGCAATTTTCAGGATTTTCAGTGGAAATAAAATAATAGACGACTGCTCAGGTACATTTATATTTGTTGAACAACCACAGAGCCCACCATTTTTTATACTGTAACTATGCTGACCGGAATATAGATACATATTTAAAGAGTTTATAATCAACTAATTGTCCAACTATTATATATATATATATATATATATATATATATATATATATATATATATATATATATATATGCTTGTGCGTGTGTGTGTGTCCAGTTAATTGAAAATATTGCGCCATATCTGTTTTTGAAGCATTGCATAAACCGTATAAAACGATCACACATTTTAGAAATATTAGCATAAAAAAACGTCCTAACATCAACGAAATATCAAATTTATAAAAATATACTAAATATGTTCCATAAATTAAAATGGCCCAACACTAACTGACACGTGAAGTGATTTTTTTTAATAACGACAACACTAAGCGGGGAAATGGGATGTAAGATTTGAAATACAAAAAAAAAAACGTTTGATTAGAAGGCCGAAATTTCTCAGATGTTTCATAATATATGGGAAAGTCGACAGCACTCAGACATTATAATTTTTTTTTTTACCTGAAACCAAACAAATAGACGTAAACATAGAAAAAATAAATGCATATTGCTTGACAAAGAACTTTCTTTGGTCTTTAACGAAACACGTGTTTGTAAATATGTGTGTGGCAATCATTATTTCCTATTTCATATTACTTAACTTAAATAACCAGTTAAAAATGTCAAGTTACATAATAGCCAGATTGTTTTGATATTTAACAGACATAAACACGTGTGTACAATATTTTAAAGAGGTTCTTTAGAAAATTAAGAAAAAATTAGACGTAACACGAAGGTATATATGTTATGGTTAACGCGTCGTTTAGAGATGATGTGACGTACTGAATTTCGTAAAGTTTCCCATATGTGCAAATGGAGTTTACGAAAAACCGCCAAGAACCTATACAATAATATATGTAGATATAAATATGTTTATGTAGGTAATTTCTATACGCCTACAATAGGTATATATATATATATATATATATGTATATATATATATATATATATATATGTATATATATATATATATATATATATATATATATATATATATATATATAAGCACATACACACATATATATAACTATATATATATATACCTATATATATATATATAACTGTATATATATATAAACTATAAAAAGTATATATATATATATATATATATATATATATATATATATATATATATATATTTAAACACATACACACATACGAGGGTCATTCAATAAATAAGGTGAATTTTTCGGTATAAGGACTTCTAATACAGATAGAAGGTTACTTATTTTTTTATTTTTCAACGTAGTCTCCCAGCACTGTCACACACTTTTCCCGTCTGTGCACAAGCTTCCGTATTCCCTCAGCTTAAAAATCTTTGTACTGATGTCTCAGCCAGTCGCTCACAACACTTCTGACTTCATCGTCACTTTTAAACTTCGTGCCTCTCGTGAACGCTTTCAAGGGACCAAACAGGTGAAAGTCTGAAGGGGCAAGGTCTGGGCTGTAAGGGGGATGATGGAACAGTTCTCAGCCCAGGTCGTTGATGGTCTGCACCGTTTGGGCTGTTGTGCTGTTTGTGCTCTGCAGTAAGCATTTAGCACCCACTGGCAACTGACCCTGTGTGCTGTCCCAAAAGCTCAAAGTCCTTGCAATGTCATCCACTGTCACCCTTCTGTCAGACTGAATGAGTTCATTGACTGATTCGATCACCTCAGGAGACCTCACTTCTGTAGGCCTCCCAGGCCTGTCTTCATCCTCAACACTGCTCCGTCCTTCTTTAAACAATTTAGCCCATTTGTTGACATTTTTTGGCTGAAACATGTAGCACCATACACAGTTGACATTCTCCTATGTATTTCAACTGGTTTTCACCCTTTCAGCAACCAAAAACTTGATAAGTGACCGCTGTTCAATCGTGGAGCATGCTTCTTGGTCGGCCATCTTTGTTAATCGCCAAAACACTGAAAGTTTTTTTTTAATCTGCAAAAGAAATTAAATCCATGTGAAAAAGAAGTAAAACAAAAAAAAATATAAAAGTAAGTTTCTATCTGTATTAGAAGTCCTTATACCGAAAAATTCACCTTATTTATTGAATGACCCTCGTATATATATATATATATATATATATATATATATATATATATATATATATATATATACACGCACACATATATATATATGTGTGTGTATGTGTGTCTGTGTGCCTGTGTGTATGAAGTAATAGAGGGCGAGAGAGAAAGATATTGGATATCAACACTGCAAGACCTACCGGGTGCTACAGCAAAATTGCCCAAATCATTTAACAGCATAATTATCCATCCAAGAAAATGGATAATAACTAAAAAAAATAAACAAATTGAGTTTCTTTTTTTCCAGGTTTTCAGATAAAACGCTTAGCCATCTTGACACCATTTGTTGTAAGAATCACTGAAATAACCTTTGAGTCATTCGCCTTGAAGTAGAACTGGTTAATATTGTTTTGGGTCAACCTCAGTAATTCTTCCCAACTGAGCAATAGTGAGAAGAAAAAGATCATTCAGGCTTTCAGTAGTGGTAACCACTGACTTCCATCTTCAAAGGTCATTCGAAAGCAATTAAGTGAACGGTGAATATGTTTAAAAATGAGGGAGCAGTAGACTGGAAAATTGGATCAGAAGGTCACAACAAGATCATAATTTCAACAGAGCTAAAACTCAATCCATAAGACCTTCGGTACATGAAAGAGGAGTTTCAGCTATGGCAGTCTAAAGAGAAGTGAAAGAAGAATTGAAAATGAAAACGAGCGTGAAAAATGTGAGGCAGCTTTTTACTCCAGGACAGGAAGTTAGAAGGTTAAAGTGGGCGAATATCATCTTTAATAAGTTGAAAAATGATCCTAGAATAATATATATATATATATATATATATATATATATATATATATATATATATATATATATTGAGTGTGTGAGTGTATTTAGGCAGCATTTTTTTCATTGATGCATGATTCATTAAATAATATAGAAAAGTTTTGTATATTTATTTCATGTAAATTCCTTTCATATCGTCTGATAAGGTTAATAACATACTTAACACTTCTCGTTTTTCATCTCGCGTGATCATGTGCGACGTCATGAGCCGCGATCGTATTTACGCTTCCAGCGTCTTGTATGCACGATTTTGTTGTTGCTTGGAAATCTGGTAAAATATAATAAAATATGGTAAAATATCCCGTAAATCAATAAGCTATAAAGCGATTTTTTAGTAAGTCAAAAAATGTTTCTGGCGTTTCGGTCATATCACTGGTAACAGTGAGTCTCATTATATCAATTTTTAAAAATTCCAACCTGTAGGAATGAGTTGACGAATTTCCCTCCTCTTTGTTGGTGGAAGAGAGTTCCAAAGGTAACAAGTGCTAGTCGCTTTTGGATACATATCCATCATAGGACACTTTTATGATTTACGTAATGGTAAATAGTTTTCAAGCTAATCCTAACCCTAACCCTAACACTTAACCCTTAACCCTAACCCTAACCCTAGCCCTTAATCCATGACCTTAGCCCTAACCCTAACCCTAGCCCTAACACCGCTATGCATGAAATCCATATTATGTGTTGTAACGTAGGAACGGTTACAGAATAGAATAATCTCACGAAGGATGGTAATGAACGATAATACTTAGGATGAGAACAAAACATATAAGATTCGACAGCGGCGCGTAGAAGAATTAGTCAACTGCTAGAAGTGAATCAAGTGAATTCCACAATGAATCCCCAACTACAGGATAACTACAACCGCCCAACACGGTCAGCTGTGGCACAAGGCCGAATTTAATGTGGAGTATCCGAGCCCGTAGGCTTGGTCAAAACTTCCCGGTAGACCCCGTAAAAACGGGTCGGGTAGCTGTTTTCCGAGACGAGACTCTGCCCTTCCACATTGCCTCATCTGGGGATCCTCTCTGCCCGGAGGCAGAGATTTTGACCAGCACAGCTGGAGACGAATCTGCAACTTCAGACCAACATACAGTATTTACTACTGTATTTATGTGAATAGGGACATACCCATTATCGTCCGTAGGTATGCTATAATATTATACATGACATATATCTTGACATCCATCGTAAATAGCTTCGTTATATCGAGACAGGAAGTCTCGATTTAAGAACATGACTCGAATTTTTACGATAATTCATGTTTTCTCGCGGTGGTGGGTAAAACTACGTCCTCTCCTGGCATAGCCTTTTGTATGTTTTATCTATATCTACATCTTCTATATTAGAAGAAGATATGCCGTGCCAAATCTGGGGATTTGTGATTATGGCTTTCTACTTCCTGTCCTTTGTAGCACTTAACAACTTTTATCTGTTTGTCATCACCCCCAAACACTGCCCCGTTATCCATTCAGTCTTCTTGCAGTCGATGCTTAGTCCATTCATCTCGCTTTCTTCAATGCCTTCTGTGGGAGTACACGTAGTTTCCTGTTTGTCTCTGCTATCAGCTCTGTGCCATCTGCATATCTTATATTGTTAAGATAGTGTCTGTCAATATTGAAACTTGGTGTAACTTTTAATTCTCTCAGAATAGCCTCGCTGTACAGCTCTAGTGAGAAGACGCATTCTCGTATACACCCCTTTTTAATTTTTGTGTATTTACAGAACTCATTTCCGTAACTCATATTGTAAATTATAACTGATCCATACACGGAGGTATTTAATGTATTACGTATTACTCATTCTGCATACTGAATTTTATGATCGATTCATCGTACATATCATTTTCTCAAAGCTTCCTTTGCTATCATTTCGTTTTGAATCATTTCACCCCAAGAAAGACAATAAAACCGCTAGGAAACAAGGAATTACTGAGTGTTAGAGAATTTGTTGACCCAAGCCTTGTGAGTGAAATTGTGTAAACGGGACCCTCGGGGCCCGTCGATAACTGTACAAGCACGAAGTCACTATTCATCGTGCCCGAGGCCTTAAGCGTACTGCCCTTGTTCATATATATATATATATATATATATATATATATATATATACTAAATTTATCATTTCTAATAAACCTTTCACGTGTTTGTACTAAACAAAAACTTTATATATACTGGCGAAGAGCGAATTAAAATGGAAAAGGATTTTGATGCATAAAACACGGATATATATATATATATATATATATATATATATATATATATATATATATATATATATATATATGTATATCCGTGTTTTATGCATCAAAAACCTTTTCAATTTTAAAGGATTTTGATGCATAAAACACGGATATATATATATATATATATATATATATATATATATATATATATATATATATATATATATGTATATCCGTGTTTTATGCATCAAAAACCTTTTCAATTTTAATTCGCTATTCACCAGTATATATTAAGTTTTTGTTTAGTACAAACACGTGAAAGATAATTAGTAATGATAAATTTAGTATCGTCAGCCTAATATTTGAAAACGAATAGCGTCATTTAATTTTAAAACACCAGAAATGAGGAATCCACCCTTCGCATTGATTCATACTTCAAAGATGACAACTCACCATTTGAAACCTTTTTTCTAATCGATAGAGCCTGTTTCAGATTATTTCCTCATTTCTGGCTTCTGTCAGTTTTATATGAAAGCAATGCTGCAGAAAGTTAAGGGTGGGTGGAGAATTCTTTTCATTTTCCTAGATCACCCGCTGACAAACTCCCGTGTTGAAATGTCTGGAAGTATCCGATGAAATACTTTATCCGAGATCATTCTTGCATCCAGAGTAGAATCAGGTGTGCCAAAAAGTTTGTACACACACACACACACACACACACACACACACACACACACACACATATATATATATATATATACATATATATATATATATATGTATATTAATACTAGGGTAAATGACTGAGGAGCATTGAGAGTGGTAGTCTAATATTAATATAAGGCAATAGCTTGAAACAGGAAAAGGAAGAAAAATAACATGTAACGGTTATTTATTGAGCTTACGAGAATACAAATCTTGAACAGCGTGAAACCCAGGTATTAGAAAAACTACTAAACCACCAATCTTTATCTTGCTAAGGAACGTACTACAGAAGATGCACCCCCCACACACACACACATATATATATATATATATATATATATATATATATATATATATATATATATATATATATATATATATGTGTGTGTGTGTGTGTGTGTGTGTGTGTGTGTGTGTGTGTGTGTGTGTGTATGTGGAGGGATGGGTATGTGAGGCTACTTAAATTGTAAAATAAATAATTTGAAAAATAGCAAGTCAAGTTATTCGTCATTCAAAAGGACATCAGACTAAGCAGTTTGAAAAAGTATTTTCAAAGGATGAAATGCATTTTGCACTACAACATTTCTCACTATAAGTCAATCCTTTTACCACTGCACTTAATTTAGTAAGTTAATATTAAACACCGAGACCGAATATTACTCATTCAAAATTCCAGAAGAAAAAGTCAGGTAACATCGTATCGGGCTATGACTTTCTTGCTTCACATCTTTATATACACAAAGGCATATATATATATATATATATATATATATATATATATATATGTATGTATATATTTTATAAATTAACTGGTATATGTTTTTTTTTCGCTACACAGTAATAAGCATGTTTCAAAAATTGAATCTAAAAACTTCAAATTTAATTTTGTAATTAAATTAAAAAATTAGTTCCATTTCATCTTCAAGCGAATTTTGGATATACTCAAAAATTGGCTTGAAAATGAAATGGAACTAATGTTTTTAATTGCAAAATTAAATTTGAAGTTTTTAGCTTCAGTTAATTTATAATATTCAGTTAATTTATAATATTAATACTCTGTAAATTTACATTGAGCACTATTTTGTAAAAATAAAAATATCTATAAGAACACCGGATTTTATATCTTACTGTTCTTTATATATATATATATATATATATATATATATATATATATATATATATATATATATATATATATATATATGTGTGTGTGTGTGTGTGTGTGTGTGTGTGTGTGTGTGCGTGTGTGTGTATGTGTGTGCGTGCGTGCGCGCGTGCGTGTTCAAACATGTTTCATTGAATAATATTGACATATTGTATCTATATTATACTGATCATTTCCAGTGCTATAATCAGTTTCTTGATGTTAAGATGAATATTATCAAGGAAAGCGCCGTAGTTTTTTTTCTACCCAAGTCCTTTCGATCTTTTTCAAGATCATCTTCATTAGAGATCGTTCGCGATACTACGGGAACAAGCGGTTCACTACAGGTCATGAACATTCGAAAACAGGAAATTTGAACCAGAAATCTTAATGTCAAAGGAAGAACTCTTAACATTAAGTGACACAAAATTATGATACCAATACATGAAATTGTTACTATGTTCTCCACTAGCAAATAAGATATGATATATCGCTTGAAAATATATGATTTATAGCAAACAGGAAATGGCATCGTTTCCCCACGAATTATTGCTACGGCCAGAAAAGTTTGGCACACTATCTCCTAGGATACATTAGCAGATGTATACTGGTAATATATAAATTCTGTAGCAAATTTATAAATTCTGGACAGACATCAGAACATGAACTCTTTAAATGCTCAAATTCAATGCAAGAGTTGGTCAGCGATTGAAAAGTCGATCATGGCGCTCACTCTATACCTGTTCTCAACAAGTTCCTTCTCTTTGCCACATTCCGCAGACCACGTTCTGCCATCCCTTTGTTTAAGGCCGCTAGGTATGTAATGTATTGTTTTCCCATATCTCTCTTTCTATTCGACTCGTGAGTATTAGATTCTCCAAGCCCTCCTTCTTCATTGCTTGTCCCAGGAACTTCAGCTGCTTCTTCCTGATATTAAGTATAAGCCTCCTCCTTGTTTGCATCGTCTCTAAGACTACACACTCTCGGTCCATGATATCCTTAGCATCATTCTGTAGAACCACATCCCTCTCGGTTCAAGTTTCTACTTCATCTTTGAGGAAATCGTCCAACATTCACTGCCGTAAAGTCACAGCTCAGTATTCTTTTCTTCGTTACTGTTGAAACTTGACTAATGAATGCAATAATAATGCAACACAAAAATGTACTTAGAACAAAATGTATTGAAACAAGAAAGTGTACACAATATTTACATATAGTCTTTTGTATATTCCTGGGAAGACCGTTCCTGGAGAATGTGTTGACTGAGTCGCAGTTGGGCAGAGTCTCTGGTTGAATCTCCTGATTCCTTCCCCTCTCTTCCCGGTACCAACCATATTTATATGGTCGGTACTCCACTATGCAAATTAGGTGGATCCTACCACAACAGTTACCAAAATCGTCTTGTCTCACAATACTCTGCCCAGCTTTTGAAATGCGTCCTTAGCCATCGCAATACTTTTACGAATCTCAGTGTCTCATTTACCGTCCTCTGTTGGCTGATAAGCCGAGCGGCATCAGGCATGGAACTTGTTTGTATCCTCTTTAAGACGCTATCGTTGCTCACACACTCCCAGTGTTTCACTAAACCTTACTCAAGTTCCATGCTGATGCCGGCCAGCTCATCAGCCAACACATTGTTTTGCGAACACTGCCTTTCCTGGCGGTTTTGCAACTCCCCCAGGGTCAGAAACATCACCAGTTGACCGTGAAAGTCTTGTTAGTTGAGTCATGTCCCAAGCACTTTCGGATAAACGATCAAGTTCGTGTATGAAAGAAATCGCAGGAAGGCATGGGTATAGCCTATCTGCAGTGTATTGTGCATGTTGCTTGGTATCTCTGGTGTTCTATTAGAGACTCCAGTGAATGAAAAGGGTGTCTGACATAGTAGCATATTTTTACATTCTGTTTTCCTACTTTTATGCTTGCTGTAGTTCTCACTGGTAATGGTTTTATTAAAGATGAAACCGAAATGTGATTTGGAGGTCGGTAACACTAGAATCAAGCAGACTCGGAAGTTTTAATATCTGGTAAGCGTTCTGATAGAGTACCGTAAATCCGTAGACGTACTGGAACGGCCAAGGACGCATTTCAAAAGCTGGGCAGAGTTTTGCGAGAAAAGACGATTTTGGTAACGAAGAAAAGAATACGGAGCTGTTACCTGACTTTACGGCAGTAAATGTTGGACGATTTCCTCAAAGATGAAGAAGAAACTTGAGCCGAGGGAGATGTGGTTCTACAGAATTATGCTAAGAATATCATGGACAGAGGGTGTGAAGTCTTACAGAGGATGCAAGCAAGAAGGAGGCTCATACTTAACATCAGGAATAGACGGCTGGAGTTCCTGGGATACATAATGAGGAAAGAGGGCCTAGAAAATCTGATACTCACGCGTCGAATAGAGACAAAGAGAGACAAGAGAAAACATCGCATGACATACATAGAGGCCTTAAGCGGATAGATGACGGAACGTGGTCTGAGGAAGCTGGCAGAGGGAAGGAACTTGTTGAGAGCTGCAAGGGATAAAGGGAGGTGGAGAGTCATGATCGCCTACCTCCTTAAAGGGCACAGCACATAGAAAGAAAGAAATGCAGTCGAACATCGCCGGCTTTTGGTATAAAACAGTTGTCAGGAACCGTCTTGTATCTTCCACTTGTTCCAACGGCCAATGAAACAACAGGATGATTTAAAACCCATTGAGTATGTAGAAGATATGTTGCAGCCCAAATGGTAGAATTAGTATCGGCACAATAAACACAACTCATGAAGATAATTCTAACTGTGACCTCCACCTTTAAGGCTATGCACTGCTGGTATCATTCTATCCATATTTGACTGTGATTCATGTTTGGTATACCCTTATTAGACTGGGTTACATAATGGATATATTGAGCTTTTGTATATTTGTAGCCAGGCATCAATTTTGTTCGCATGCTAATCTCTCAAATAATAATCACAGGATAAGATCCTCAGAAGAAATGCAATCTAGGCCAAGATAGGCCAAACACAAGAAGCAAGCAATTGTCGATGTGTGAACAAGCTGATTTAATCATTTAACTCGGTTAATATTAGAAATATAATCGACATGATTAAGTTGAAAAGAAAATTGGAAATGGAAAAGTATGCCGTTAATGTAGCTTTAATGAGAAAGTGAAATAGTATGAATATCACCTAGAAGTAATATTAGGCAATGAAAGTTATGAGATATGAATTTTCTCGGTCTAGAAAGATCAAGTCTTTGAAACATGAAAAGCCGACCGTATTGGGATAAACAATGTAAGTAGCAAATATGAAATTATTTATTTTCCTGTTTCATGAGATATAAAATTTGATTCGAAAGAACCTGAATACCAGGATCTCGCTAGGGAGATGAAGAGACGAAGGAACATGTCAGTCGAAACATTTCCTATAGTGATGAGTGCGCGTGGAAACACAACCTAGAAAACTGAAGAAGACGTTAGGGAAAATTGGAATTGAGACCAAGCTTACAGACTTCCAGAGAACTACTATCATTTACACTGCAAGGATTCTCCGAAAAGTTCCTGAGTTGCGAAGATTATTCTTCATGTCTTCAGAACGGAATTTCTATTATCTCCGCCAATATGTGACAGCAACTTCATAATAATAATAATAATAATAATAATAATAATAATAATAATAATAATAATACACACTGACAGAACAATCAAAGCCAACCGCCCAGACATTGTCATCAAAGACCACAAAGAAACAAAATGCCTCCTTATTGATATGGCAGTTCCTGCAGACTGCAATGTATCTTTGAAGATATTCGAAAAGCTGTCAAAATACAAGGACCTTGAAACAGAAATCTCAAAAACGTGGCACATGGAAACATCAACAATCCCTGTTGTAGTTGGAGCCTTAGGATTGGTTGGAAAAGATTCCAGTAGACTAATTGAAGGGATCCCAGGAAGACCATGCTTCAAAGGGATAAAAAAAATTATTCTGACAAGTACAGCCCACACTTTACGAAGGGCTTTATCTATGTAATTTTTTTTTCAGCGGAAAGTGTCATGATACCATTTCTAACCTTAGGTTCCTGGGCGGGACCCGGAAAGAAATGTGTAAACGGCAGATATCAAAGGAAATAATAATAATAATAATAATAATAATAATAATAATAATAATAATAATAATAATAATGTCATTTTTGTAAATTATACGAGGGTCATTCAATAAATAAGATGCATTTTTCGGTATAAGGACTTCTAATACAGATAGAAGCTTACTTTTTTTTTCGGTTTACTTCTTTTTCACATGGATTTAGAGTTTTCAGAGTTTTCGCGATTAACAAAGATGACCGACCAAGAAGCATGCTCCACGATTGAACAGCGGTCAGTTATCAAGTTTTTAGTTGCTGAAGTGTGCAAGCCAGTTGAAATTCATAGGAGAATGTCAACTGTGTATGGTGCCACATGTTTCAGACAAAAAATGTCTACAAGTGGGCTAAATTGTTTAAAGAAAGACGAAACAGTGTAGAGGATGAAGACAGGCCTGGGAGGCCTACAGAAGTGAGGTCTTCTGAGGTGATCGAATCAGTCAATGATCTCATTCAGTCTGACAGAAGGGTGACAGTGGATGACATTGCAAGGACTTTGAGCTTTTGGGACAGCACACAGGGTCAGTTGCCAGTGGGTGCTAAATGCTTACTGCAGAGCACAAACAGCACAACAGCCCAAACGGTGCAGACCATCAACGACCTGGGTTGGGAACTGCTCCCTCATCCCCCTTACAGCCCAGACCTTGCCCCTTCAGACTTTCACCTGTTTGGTCCCTTGAAAGCGTTCACGTGAGGCACGAAGTTTAAAAGTGACAATGAAGTCAAAAGTGTTGTGAGCGACTGGCTGAGACATCAGTCCAAAGATTATTACGCTGAGGGAATACAGAAGCTTGTGCACAGATGGGAAAAGTGCTGGGAGACTACGTTGAAAAATTAAAAAAAGTGTCAGCTTCTATCTGTATTAGAAGTCCTTATACCGAAAAATTCACCTTATTTATTGAATGACCCTCGTATAATACATAGATTCAGGAGAAGTAGAAGTGATTGTTTGAGGTAAAATTATATCCGATGCTCGTGAGTGTTACATATACAGTTAAACTAAGGGAGGTTTTTAAATTCTTAAATAAAACCCAGCGTAATGCTTGAACTTTTTTTTTCTGAAAAATATGCATCTTATATGCCGTTCAATACGTTAAAAAAAAACAGAACTTACAATAATTTTAAAATAAATAAACAAATATTTACCAAAGTTAATTTTTAACTCATTAATGACGTGCGGGCTCCTTACATATAAAATTAGTAAATACTTTTCTTAATACGCATCAAGAGTTTATTTAGTTCTAAATATATTTCATGTTTCCATAAACATTATTTATACAGGTGATTATTTACACAGGTGATTATAAACAACAAATAAAAGAAAATGGTCGTAGTTAAAACATTTATTTTTTTATTTTACTAAGGGTAGTTTCTTAATAGCAAGATAAAATGTATGGTAAAAATCATAGCACTCTATTTTGATCGCCAGAAATTAAATGCAAAGAAAAATTCGTTTTTTTGAGAAAAATGCCAGAAAGTATTCTCCATACCCATTATTTGAATTTTGCTTATTTATTAACACCTTCCCACGAATTTTTAAAAAAAATTATTTTAATATAGTAACAAAGAAACGGAGGCATCTTGAAGTATCGGAGCGGTGACACCTCTACCAGACGTATGAGTTGACAATTGGGCTTGTTTCAAGTTCAAAGGGCATAAAAAGAATGAAGATCATCGTGTAAACATGTCTGTAGCTTGTTTTTGAACGTTATGCTTTTGACGTGTTTATTCGTTTGTGAATGTAAAAGTCACTTTCGGTAAAAACGTGTATACACGTCTATGCAGAAGTTGTTTAGTGTTTTTTTATGATACAAGGAATGAGTGAAAGCACTACGTTAATACCTATAAATACAATCAGAAAGAGACTATTAAAACATCCGAAACATGTAATGAGGAAAGAGAGCATACAGAAGTTAACACTCACAGGAAAATTTTTTGATGTTTGCATTTGCTCCAACATTTCTATCAATCCAGGTCCTTTATAGCGAGGACAAAGCGTGCTATTTAAAAGGAGTCGAACCAGCATCACAACCTCCGTAATCTAAACATAAGGAGATATTTTCTACTCAG
This sequence comes from Acanthosepion esculentum, assembly GCA_964036315.1. NCBI lineage: Eukaryota > Metazoa > Mollusca > Cephalopoda > Sepiida > Sepiidae > Acanthosepion > Acanthosepion esculentum. The sequence goes on along the minus strand of OZ038482.1, from coordinate 125,141,249 downwards.
CAGATTTTGTTTAAAAAAAAACTAATTTGTAGAAGCATTTCCCGCGTGGGTGCTTGTCTTTTATGAAAAGTGCACTCTTAACTTCTTCAAGACAAGGGTTAGTTGTGATCTAGCCTTCTTATTCTCATATTCTTCGCTTCCTGCAATTTTTTCTTTTATACCACATGTCTTTGCTCATAACGATTTTAATATTAACCATCTACGAATAAGTGGTTCTCGAGACAGTTATTGCGTGAAGTTTGTAAAAAAAAAAAGATATACATGGAGAAATTTAACGAATTTCTGGGAAGGGATAACTGAAGGTGGATAAAGAAGGGCGTAAAAGTGCCAAGACTTAGAGCAACAAACGACTGGGACAACCACGCAACATACTGAAAGCAACTGGCACATAACAGAAGATAATAGACGAATTAGTAATGGGAATTGGTAACGCTAGTCTTATTTGCTGTGGTTGCCCCACAATCTTTTCCAAAGAACAATCATGGCAATGCAGTTTGCAATTACTAAAATGGATTATCGTTTAAATCATTTCACGTCAAGTAATGCAATAAAGCCACTAAGACGCAATGGGTTACTGAGTATGAGTGAATATCAGAAAAAGAAAACATTGTTAGGGAGAGAGAACAATAAAGAACAGGAAATAAGAAGACAGAATATAACGATTGATATTGCATTTACATTTTTAAAGACCAATGTTGACTGGAGAGTAAGAAACTCGAAGTGATTTCCACAAGCGAGAAGTGCGAGATAAAAAAACTGTTAACATAGAAATTACGATTATATCTAGATATTTCAACTGTAAAATGATGAGAAATTGACGCCAATCTAATGGTAGGCTTAAATTATTAAATTCTTGACATCAAAGATGAAAACTCATCAGAAAAATTACCATAATAATATTTATAGAAAAGACAGAGGGAATATACGTAACGTGACGTTGCGTGACTGAAACCGGGATGCTAGGTCAAGAGCAATAAAATTGCACATGCGTCTTTGTATTTTATAAAGAATCTCTGACTACAAAGAAGAAGCGCTAGACCAAATGTGACAGCAATATTAAATGGATGGATGAATGGTATACTTATAAATATGTAAGATAGATTCTGATCATAATAGTAGTGAACCAACATTCCCAGCAACAGAACTAGCAATTAATTCAATATAAACTTTAAATTTTATTTCAGCGGCAAACTTTGTACCGGGATGTCTCGTATCCTTGGCAAGACTATAAATCTACATCCGTTTCTTGGGTAAGACGATAAATCTACATCCGCATCTTGGGTAAAAATATAAATCTACATCGGTGTCCCGGGAAAGATTATAAATCTACATCCGTGTCATGGGTAAAACTATTAATCTACATCCGTGTCATGGGTAAGACGATAAATCTCCATCCGTGTCCTGGGTAAGACTATAAATCTACATCCGTGTCCTGGGTAAGACGATAAATCTACATCCGTGTCCTGGGTAATACTATAAATCTACATCCGTGTCCTGGGTAAGACTATAAATCTACATCGGTGTCATGGGTAAGACTATTAATCTACATCCGTGTCCTGGGTAAGAGTATAAATCTACATCCGTGTCCTGGGTAAGACTATAAATCTACATCGGTGTACTGGGTAAGATTATAAATCTACACCCGTGTCTTGGGTAAGACTATAAATCTACATCCGTGTCCTGGGTAAGACTATTAATCTACATCCGTGTCTTGGGTAAGACTATAAATCTACATCCGTGTCCTGGGTAAGACTATAAATCTACATCGGTATCCTGGGTAAGATTAAAAATCTACATCCGTGTCTTGGGTAAGACTATAATTCTACATCCGTGTCCTGAGTAAGACGATAAATCTACATCCGTGTCTTGGGTAAGACTATAAATCTGCATCCTTGTCTTGAGTAAGACTATAAATCTACATCCCTGTCATGGGTAAAACTATAAATATACATCCGTGTCCTGAGTAAGACTATTAATCTACATCCGTGTCCTGGGTAAGACGATAAACTACATTAAAAAACAAGGCATCGGATCAGGCTTTGAGGAGCGTGGAACCACGTCTTAATTGCTGGTCTTCCCAGGTCCACAGTGACCCGTCGTTGAAGCAGCTGTAAGGGTCCCAGCTATGGGCAAATAGTTGGCCCCCAAACTGATGTCAAAATGAAAGTGTAAAAATTGGTTTTAATACCAGCAATACATTTCTGTAAAAGATTATTACCAGCAATGAATTTTTTAAGAAAAAATTATTATCAGCAAAACATTTTAAAAAAATTACCAGCAATATATTTTTGTAAAAAAATATTATCAGCAATAGATTTTTGAAAAAATAAATATTACCAGCAATAAAAATCTTGTCGGCATTAAATAACCCATAGAGATGTTGATATGTCGTAAAACAAACCAAATCAAACCGAGAAGTCGCAATAAGTCCTTGCCATGGAGGTTAGCATCAGGCGTGATGAAGGAAGGCGAAAAAGGTTTTCTCTTCGACGATTAAAAGAGTATACTATAGAGAGTTAATGTCGGTAATGTTCCTCAAGGAATACGGCATTTAAGGAGACGCTGAAAGTGTGGCGCAACTGCATATGTTTTATATATTCGATCGAGAATTTAAACCTCTGCCATTTTAATTTCGCTCTTTTAAACATAATCCATTTATTTGTGTACTACATTCCTTCCATGTAGAGATCATGTTCTTTAAGCTCCCAAAAGAGCGACAGAATTCCGGAATTCTGTCAGACATCAATAAGCTTTCATTCCAGTGAGTTTACTTTTAGCACAGGGGTAATGAGCAACAACAGGCTAACATTTTTTCCGGACGAAGTCATGGGTACCGCTCTTTACCTTAAATTTTCTAAACAAAGCGAAAAAGAAGAGAATGCGAGATAGAATTACTGTAGAAGCATAACTCCGAAATTTCATTTCCCATGTGTAAACGCAATATGTAAAAAGAGGGTAAAAAAAAGAACTTGTATTAAAACATGCAGAAGATGAATAAATTAACAGATGCTGGTCGCCGGGCGTGAATGCCTATATATCATTCCCGGGCTTTTGTGACCGCTTCCATATGAATTCTAATTATTAGTGCATTTGTTCCGGGTGCTTCAAGGGTGGTAACAGAATTCAAATTTACGCTTGGTGTAGTTCGGTATAATTCTCTTCTTGTTTGCCTTGAGTTTTACTAAGCTAAGCTTAGTTTTTTGCCACAAGGCGACAAGTATCGGGCACCCGGTGAGGACCGTTTTCACGACACCGAATTAGCGTGTTCACGAGAGAATGATGTTTAAGAACATTATCCCGTGCATAGGGAAGACATGTCAGCCATCAAAATGGAAGTCCGAAACAAAATATTTTTTACCTAAGCTCAAACACCGAACAATACGATATATATATATATATATATTTATTTACTATATATAGAGTAGCGGGGAGGGGATCAATATTCGTACATCATGAACTCTTTTCGCGTAGTTACACGTTTACTTATCATCTCTCAGTTGCGTCTCTGTCCTTGGACAGAGTGACCTCAGGGGCTTCTCTGTCAAAGGACAGAGGGGCAACTGAGAAAATAATACTGAAGAGGTGCCCAGCCCTGGGGAAAAGCTGCCCGAGACCGCCCCCTCCCATTGCACCAGAGGGAGGGATCAGTGCTCGCACCGAGGCCAGCGTAACTGGCGGTTGCTGGGGTTGAGGGAATTTTTGTTCCTGTCCCGGGCGTACGCGCACCAGTCCCCACCTAAATATAGACCTTGTGTCACATCTCGTCCAAGTGGGGGGACAGAGTAAATACTTACGCCATGAGATTGTTTAATTATTATAGTTATAACTTATGAAAAAACGTAGAATCCATACAATATGTCTACACCATTGCATAATGCTGCAATGCACGAAAAATAATTAGAAAACTTTGTTATAAATGAATTATGCGATTTTTATAAAATTTCGAGGCGAAAAAATATTCACACAAAATATACATTTAATATCAAAAGGCTTAAATTATCTTTATTTTCATTATTCTTTGTAAGATTTTGCAGTATTCTTCCTATTATCTTATTACTGGAACAATCTAGAACAGTCCGCATTTCATTTCTTATATAAGTGTTATAACTACAGAATGAATTCTTCCTAACACTGTTTATACTACGCCTCTCAAGAGAGAGAGAGAGAGACGAATCGAGTCGAGCTGTGACAGCCTTGCTGTGACTTGTTCCAGCAAGACGGTCGAAATCTCTGCCTCTGAGCAGAGAGGAACCCGGACGAGGCCCCGCCGAAGGACAGAGTCTCGTTCGGGGATGTTGACCAAACCGATTCTGTTTTGACAATTCCTACGGGCATTTTTGGCCGAGCCTACGGGTTCGGAATACCCACGTAAAACTCGGCCTTGTGCCACATATTTCCCTCGTGGTGGGGGGGACAGTAAATATCGAATCGAGTCGAGCCGATAGTAGTTCACTCCAAACCAGACTGACAGTCATACTAACACCTTCCACATCTTGTATTATTATTCCGTGTAATATATCTTCGTTATTTCTACTCTTGTGTTCGTGTTGTTCTTCCTTGGTCCTAACCTGGACCATAACAATAGGGGGTCATCTCCGTACACAAACCATACACAATTATCATCATGGTAAAGAACTATCAAATTAGCAAAAGGAATGGATCATCGAACATGGTGAGGCAAAAGCTATAGGAAAATAGCAGATATCCTGAATATAAAATTTACTACAATTAGTGCCATCATTATTAAGTATAAAATGGTGAAAACGGCTGAGAAAAAATCATGATTTGATGCACCACGCAAGATTTCTCCCAGATCAATGAGAAGAATTCAGCGTAAAATTCGAGAAAATCGAATAACTACTCAGAGAGAAATACAGGTAGGATAGAATGTTCAGGTATTAATGTGACGAAGTGAACAATAATCAATGAACGTCATAGAATTCAACTAAGATCTCATTCTCCAAGAAAAGCTCTACTACAGTTGAAGAAACATAAGGATGACTGGTTAAAATTTGTTATTGAGCATAAGAATAAACCTGAATCATTTTGGGAATGTGTTTTATGGACAGATAAAGCAAAAATTGAAATATTTGGGCTTAATTCAAGAACTCACGTTTGGAGAAAAGACTACACATCCTTTGAACCGAAGGACACAATCCCGGTGAAATTTGGTAGTGGCAATATCATAGTTTAGGATGTTATTCTGCTAATGGTACGGTTAATTTAGAGATAATAGATGGTAGAATGAATTCAAAAATATACCGAGATATTTTCGACTCCAATTTGCAACAAGATAATGGCCCTAAACTAAATCTACGAAAAAATGGCTTATTGATAACAATATCAATACACTCGAATGTCCATCGCAGTCTCCAGACTTGAAGCCAATAGAGAAATTGCCGCGTTTATTAAAAATTCAAGTTAATAAAAGGGCCCCGAAAAACATCCTGAACCAAAGGAGAATATGTAAAGAATAATGTAGTAAAATCCCAACAAAAACTTGAAAATCACTAAAAATCATTGATTAAAAGCTACAGAAAGAGACTGACCGCTGTTGACTTGAGTAATGGATATTCTATAAAGTATTAAACAGGTATTATAATTTTTACGGATACATGTTATATTTATATTATATTCATTAATATAAAGATTTTTGTCTGTCTATATTTCTGAGATGAGGTATTATGTACAGTATTTACATTAGTCGGACTATTGTCCTCATCTTTGTCGCCATATTTGTCACAACGTTTCGGCCGTTGTACGCTCCGGCCTTCTTCAGGTGGTTGGAATTTCGAAAGGGTTCGGTTCGAAATTCCAACCACCTGAAGAAGGCCGGAGCGTACAACGGCCGAAACGTTGTGACAAATATGGCGACAAAGATGAGGACAATAGTCCGACTAATGTAAATACTGTATAAAGATTTTTTTCTGAATTTATTTTGCATATTGCAACATTATGGTATACAAATGGTATACAAATATTGTATGGATTATAAAATTCCTTTATAAAATACACCCCTGGTCAAAATCTTAAGACCAGATACAAAAGCGTTAAAAATATATAAAATACTGTTACTTTAATCAGAATATATTTGCGAAACATTTACATTTAATTAGAAAATGTAGTTTATCAACAAACAAGTGAACATTTTAAGCTTTTAACTGCTTAATTTAAACATTGAAAAAATAATTATTTTTGGTTGGCCATAAAGATAAGACCCTGTGTGAAAAAAAACAAATTATTGGATAAAAATTTTAGAACTAGTCAGTGTGCTCATAGATTCAGGCGTGAAGACATCTACGTAGCTCATTTCCATTATTAAATTTCAGATTTGAAACGGGCTAAGGGTCAAATTTTAACTAAGTTAGAACAGGGCGGGATTGTTGAACTTCAAAGACGTGGTCCTTTGCAACGGGCCATTGCAAATGAAATTGGCCATAGCAGAAATGACATTGCTAATTATTTTTTTAACACTTTTGTATATGGTCTTAAGATTTTGACCAGGGGGTGAATATGTGAAATGAAATATTCATGGTGTACGAGTATTTATATTTATATATATGTATGTGTGTGGGTACCCCCTAGTTTCGGCCTTGGGTCACATCTAAGCTACGTTTGGAAGATCTCTCTATATATGTATGTGTGTATGTGTGTGTGTGTGTGTGTGTGTGTGTGTGTGTGTGTGAGCATACGCCTCCCAGCCTGAACATTATTATTGTATGAAACGCTGAGTCGTGAATTTTGATATTATGTTATTAAAATAGTATTATATTATATTATATTTAGGCTCAGTAGATTTTGGCATTGAGCCCTTGGTTTATTTTATATTTTAATATTACAGCTTATTCCAAGATCTAGGTTTTATTCTTACTAAGCTTGCGTCTCTCTCTCTCTCTCTCTCTCTCTCTCTCTCTCTCTCTCTCTACACATATATATATATATATATATATATATATATATATATATATATATATATGCCGGGTGGGACAGCAAAATTGTCCAAATCGTGTAACTGCAAAATAGTCCAATCGTTAGATTACACTCTGAACCGTTGTATCTTAGAAATGATTAAAGATATCTTACTGGAATTTTCCGAAGTTTTTATAACGATATTGGACTCTACGATGAGCAATAATAATGTATAATTACTCTCTAAGCTTAAGAGAATAATCGTGACGAAAACGATCATAAACGAAAATGGCATGTTCATTATTAATTAATCATTGTTCAAAAGGTCACGAAGTATTGAAATAAAGTTCAAATATACATTTCTTGTTCCAGGATCATTTTCTAAGTAATTCAAGATGATACTCGAGCACTCGAAACTTCTACCTTTCTATTCTGGAGTAACAAGCTGCCTAACAGGTTTCACGTACGATTTCATTTTCAAGTCTTTTTTCCCTGCTCTTTGGAATATCATTGTAGGGATCGGGAAAATATTCTGCCAATGTTAAAATTGTATGCCATGTTCTATGTAATTCACCCATTGTTGAAAGTTTTTATGGTAACTTAGATAATTCATTTCCTCAGCAAATTTCTATTTCCCTGGATCATCAGACCACACTTCCAAGGTATAAAAATGAATACACATATACATATAGATACACAACCACATACACATGTATCGATACACATACATATATATACATAACCTTACATACATACACACACATATATACATACACATACGTATTTACACACGTATTCATATATATGTACATACACATATACACATACACATGCATACATATACACATATATACATACATACACATGTATGCACATACACACATATACATAGATATTCGTACGCATATACACAAATATGCGTGCGTGCGCATGCGTGTATGCAAGCATCCTCACATCTAAATACAAGCAAATAAATACTTCCGCATATATATATCTACGTATACATACAGCATCATATATGTATGCTTGTAATTATCATATGGACACCTATAAATATTAGCCTAATTATAAGGATATATATATCAACACACATATCCCCTTATACAAATGCATATATATTATAATATAAATGATAAAAATTTGTATAGGGAGACATCAGGTATTATTTCAAAGATAGATAATTTAGAGGTTGTTTTTTTTGTTTTTGTTTTTAGATGTAGTTAGTTATTTGGAGATGATTTCTATGTCTGCATTTAAAGATCATCTCATTGTTTTGGTTGCGTAATTCTTCAGGATCATTATGCTTGATTATCAGGATTTTCTCTTTAATGCAGAGGTCATATCCGTCTCTAAAGATTTTAGGAGTTATATCTCTAGAGATAATTCTCCATTTCACCTGTGGTGTGAAGCCGTTTTCCACCAGATACCAATAGTATTTCGATAGCGCTGTTTGGATGTTTAAGAGATACATTAGAGAAGGAATTGTGATGGTTGTAGAAGCGCTGTTTCCAATTCCTAGCAGATATTCTAATTTAGACATTGTTTTCTTTTTTTATAATCATTTGGTGGAGATTGTGGCTTCGTACACCACGTTTTCTGTCATGCAAACTCTTCCCACTGGACATACAGATTTACTCTGCAATTACAGGAAGAATTCTCTTTTTGTAACTGGTTAGCATTAAATTCTCTTTGTAATATATATATATATATATATATATATATATATATTACTCACTGATCGCACTATTATTTTAAGTACAAATTAAAACTATTAATCCTAGTTTATATTAAATCTAAAATATAAATAACGCATATAATCATATTTATATTTTTATTTTTTAAACCAGGTATCCTCAAATAATATATAGCCTGCACCAGATTTGCGTTAACCAGATATTTTTTACCTGTGCATGAAACTCGGAGTCGTGCTACAGGTGAGAATAAAATGTATATTTATTAATATATACTTATTAGGTTTGTTATATTACTATGAGTAGAACTATTTTATTAATATCAGCACTCAATGTGTGATACCGTATATATATATATATATATATATATATATATATATATATATATATATATATATATATGTGTGTGTGTGTGTGTGTGTGTGTGTGTGTGTATATATATATACATATATATATATATATATATATATATATATATATATATATATATATATATATATATATATATATGCCACGATGCACGCACACGCATGCGGGGGATTGGCCTATAGGAAAGATGCCGTCTCATATAAAGTCAACGCCAGTCCTTACGTTTCTAAGCCAATTCAGAAGCAAAGTATAGAACTTGGTTGCGACCTCCTGCTACAACCGTCGTACTTAGATGAGTTTGTAGCTCAGCATTATTACTTATTTATATCTCTACAAAAATTTCTTGATTGGATGAACTTTAATAAGAAAGCCTAAGCTGTAGCAGGATGTGTTCCGGGCGCTGTGTCAATGATAATAAAACAAAATGGCACATACGTGTTTGAATAAATCTATGTAGAATTATTTAAATGTTATTTTTAATTTCACTTAGAACAACCAGAAACTTTTACACAAATATTAATACGCACTCCCTGAAGTGATTCCATCAACAAATCCGTAATACCTTTGATAATTTAAAAATGACTTAACCATATCGTAAAAACATATTTCAGAGGTCCATTAGCTAACACTGGGAATGTAGATGTCATAGATATGTATGTTCTTGAATTAACTTATTTTACACAGTCGGGTAATAAGGGCATTGGTTGAATTATTGGGAGATATGTCTTCGGAGCAAATGTAATTGTAGAGCAAAGATAATGAGCAAGAATCAACAATATACTTTCTTCACTTTACTATTCTCGTCAACTTCTCCGGTTATTATAGGAAATAAGGCAATTAAACATAAAATAGATTGCACTGTGGGTAGTTTATATATAATACCTCAAATGGCTACAAAACCAATACATTATCCTAAACCCACGAGATATGTGCTTAAATATCTACGTTAGTCCGAAAATTTCAAATGGATGTGGTTCCACATATCTTCGAAAATATCGACTTACTACCACATCACTGGTTCTCGTACGAACACCGAAGTAAAGCAACGTGAAGAATGGTCAGTAATTAGATGTTTGGCCGCTTAGGAATAATAGGTTCTGCAACCGTAGATGTGCGGGTGGTGTATTGGATAGCGGCTCCGTATTGGAAGTGGGAGAGCCGATTTCCAGTTCCAGTTAGTTTCGTTATATTCACTTACGCGCGAATACCTCTGGGTAAGGTATGACCCTAACTCATCTCCCCCGACACCTGTTGTATCATTAGTAGAACTCGTATCAGTGAATCCTTATTATCTCAAAATATTCTTACAATCTAAAAAAATATTCTGGCTTTAAATAACCTACAAAAGGTTGATAAGCCGTAAAAGAGAAATCAATCCATTCAGAAATATCTTAACTGTTATCTGGATTCAATCGCTTTCTAAGACTAATGATTAAAAATGACATCGATCGAATGAAGCCTGTAGATCTTACCGGAGACCATTCTTCATTGAAGTTTATTTACCTACGCTACACAATCACAAACATAGAACTGTACCGAATAAACGAAACTACGTTATTTGATTCCTTTCAACAACCGCAACAGCGTAAATGGATAGTAGACGTATTTTGAGGAGATAATAATGGCATAATAAAGAATGTGTCTTCAAACAAAGGATTAGGAATGAATCCCCACCCATCAACCATGGAAAGAGCAATAACACTTTCTGGACTTGAGAAACCTATTTTCTAGAGAAATTGTTTTAATAGGAGGATTTGATAAACTGCAATAGACAGTAAGGCTGGCTACTCATTCAATAAATGCCTAATGTTGTAACATAAAGAAATGTTCATTATTATCACGATTATTACCCATGGACCTTTTTATAGGAGGATGTTTCAAGCGCTTCTATAAAAGTTGATATACACTATTTACATTATTCAGACTATTGTACTCATCTCTGTCGCCATATTTATTATAACGTTTTGGCCGTCCTCAGGTGGTTGGAATGTCGAACTGAACCTTTTATTTCGCTCACTGAGGTAGACTGTTCTAGTTACACGTGCCATGTCTAATGGATGTCAATTATCAGTTAACCCATGTTAATTCCCCTCTCCAAGTTCTCCACTGCCTTACACGGGTATTGAACTCATACTCTTTGGGTCTTGTCACTGGATCTAACTAACACCTTTTATCCACTGTGCCATGTGTCCTTGGCGTTAGTTATATGGTGACAAAGATGATGACAATAATCCGAAAAATGTAATAGTGTACATAATACCTAATCTCAGAAATATAGACAGACAAAATTTGATATGTTTCTTATCTATATTTTCTGAAATTGTCGTTGCAAATTCTTGGTAATTTTGCTGTAGGTCTTCATCCGATTTCTATATACAATCCGATTGGGTGCTCACGTCTACTTGGCAGATTTTAATTTTGATTAATATAAAATTTAGCCCGTTGCCCTTAACTTGATTTGAGGGATTCGTCTATATTTCAAGTTTATGTTTTTAAAAAATTTTTGCCTCTTATATTTTTCCTTTTTTAGATTTTTTCGTTCAATCATGAATCTTTTTTTTTGTTTTATTCCACAATTTATTGTTAATACTTTTTAATTCCCTGTCTCTTCAGAACATAAACGAACATGTAATATTATGTTGGAAAACACACACAAATTTTACATCAGGCTCTCAAAGGAAAGCGGACGTGGGATAAACCTGCGTTTTCTCCCGGCCAGGGTATGCAGAAGTACGTAACCTCATATCTACACCCAAGGGATAGCAGGGCGGATAGATATATAAACAATCGCCTCAAAGATTACTGAGACATTCTCTCAAACATCTCAGAGGGAGAATGTAAGCTTCCTTTTCATTAATCTGCGAGAAATTCTATGATTTCTTGGAATGTTACTGGAGTTATTTCCCTTGCTGTCACCAGGGTTTTAAGTTCAAAATTGACTTTCTAATAGACTGGCTTCAACCCAAGCCATCAGATCTCCATCTGAGCTAGTATTTAGAAGATAGCTGTGACTGGGGAACAAAAGATGAAGTCAATACACTAAAGCATTACTTCAAAAATGAATGAAAGAGTTTAGGGATTTGAACTCGGCTCGCCGTTTCTACTCTGCGTTCCGCTAACAACTACTAAGACTAATTTTTCTTCACCAATAATTGACGTTTCTTTTGATTCTTTCTAGCCAGACTTCTTGCTTAACTTAATGCATAAAAAACTGGCAGACTATTTTGTTGATGTCTTATATACAAGCATAATTCCATCAGAGCCACAATATATGCTCGCATTTTCCAATGAGATGATGAAACGCCCATAATCTGATGAAAGAGGCAAATCTGACAAACTGAATTCCTGCTCATTCAGTCAGAAGTTTATATATTTTTGACGTGTTCATATGAAAGAAAGAAAAAAAAGGGAAACTTGACATATTGGATGAGGAAAAAACACGTCAAAGAAAAAAAGGCAAACAGACGAATTTATTTACACAGGAGTGAATATTTGAAAACTTTCCAAAGAAACAAAGCAAGATAGGCAAATTGATAATCACACGTCACGGTGCTAATGTATGAAATATTCAATCGATTGGGTGGCGTATCGATAGTTTTATGGAAGAACCTGCAAGCAGGCATATTATTTAGAAATATAATGTAATATATACGGTGTGTAACAGCAAAATTGTCCAAATCGGGTAACAGCAAAATTGTCCGATTGTTACAACAAGCTTCGAACTGTTTTATCTTAGAAATTATTAAATATATCTTACTGGAATTCTTCATTGGAACTCTTTTCGAATCCTCTACACTGTTCTCATATTGACACCCAAACACTCTGAAATGTTAGTATTGGATTTTCCGGTGCGAATGCCAAGCAGTACAGCATGCCGTTTCCAAATTTCTGACGGACTAAATTGCGTCATTTCTTCTCTTTTCTCACAAACGGTGCCCAACTGACGCTATTATACTGTGCTGTCAACAAAATCAAAAACAAACAACGCGCCTGCGCGAAATTCACAAAATATAATTGTGACAATATCCCTATTGCACCCTGTGTGGGTGTATGTATATATACATATATATTGCTTTCTGAAATTATTTAAAGAGTAAAAAATAATTACAGATAACTGACTGGTAAATATTTATCGAAAATCCGAAGTAGCTATGAAGTGATATGTAATTTTCATGAATGAATCTCCAGCCACGATTTGATTTGCCGAAGGAATAAAAGCTTATATGATAAGGGTAATCTTAAGTCACTGCATTTCATTATTCTGATGGGGGATATTTCAAATATACAAAGTTAAATCTTTATAGTTAATATCATACTGTCCGTTGCCTAACTAATTCAACGATAAAATATTTGGTCGAAGTTAATCCCACGTTTAACACCTCCATTCTTAATCTGATCTTAAATTTTCTTTCTCTGAGGGAAATGGAAATAGTAATATGTAGGATTGTCTTGACACGAGAAAGGAAAAAACTGGAGGAGATTTTCATCGTAAACCTCTCTTAACTGACAAAAAACTCCTTGTTGTTGGCTTTACTATGTGATAAGGTAACTCATAAATTTCAAATCTAAATTGTTTAATCAGTATCACCTCAAGGAAGGCAGTACAGCCACTAAAACGCAGGGTGTGGCAGGATGTGGAGGAATTAGGAACAAAAATATTAATAATGAACAGACAGAGAAAAATAATAATCAGGAGGAGAGTAGATAGCGATTGACATTGCATATAAACTTTTTGAATATTACAGTTGGCCGCAAGGGTGTTTCACGATCTAGATATGCGAGAAAAGAAACTATTAGCATAGAAATTACGGCTTCATCTTGCCAGCTCAACTGTAAAATGATGACATCTCGACACCAGCTTAGTACTAGGCTTAAATTCATAAAGTCTAAATACCATAGCGAAGAGTTCATGCGAACAATGACCATGAAAGCATTTATATAAAAGGCACAGAGAGGTAACCTTTCGGCGGTGTGCAAGTGACTGAATCCGACATGCCAGATCAGGACCAATAATATTGCTTATTCTTCTTTGTATCTTATCAAGGAGCTCCAAATAAATAGCAGGGTCTCCGAGCTATATATAGCAGTAATATTCTAAGCATGAACGAATAGTAGGCTTATAGATATGCAAGATAGATACCGGAGAGAAAAGCTGTCTCGCACCACACAGTGAACCGACATGCTCAGTTGAATGGATTCAATATAGTCTTTCCACTTCATTTCAACTAAGAACGTTAGCCCGAGAAGGCGCAACGACTCATCTTCCTGGAGGTTAGTATCAGCCATGCTGTTGGAAGGCAGAGAATGGTCTCTCAGATGATTAATGGAGAGAAGTTTAGTTTTGGAGACGTTAAAATTGACAAATCATCTATTGATCAAGTTAACGACGGTCTTGAGGTTTTTTTTTTTTTTTTGTTTACATCAGCAGCTATTTTGACCTTATTGGACTGATACGCCTTACTATCATAGCAGAAGTAAATGGTAATGTCATCATCGCTATGTTGAGAGATGATGTAATCGAGAAAGCCTTTAGTGAAAATTCAAAACAGCGTAGGATCAGGGATGGATCCCCGGGGGACACACGCGTTAGTACAAAATGGTCTTGACGAGTAGCCGTTCAGGATATCTTCTACTTCACGATTTGATATGAAAGACCGGATCAGCTCAAAAAAAAAATCTGATTGGAGACAAAGTAACTCAGCTTGTGGAGAAAACCTGAATGCCAGACCCTGTCAAAGGCTTTTGAGATTTCCAATGCTACAGTCCAGATTTCACCCTTTTTATCTAGAGCATGATTCTTTCCACAATTATCGTCAGTAGAGTTGACCTGGAAAAACGAAAGCCGTATTTCTGAGCTGAGAAAAGGCTCTGCGATGGGTGATGATGAACCAATTCAGCATTTTTAGGAGTTTCTCTAAAAGACGTAGAAGGCTAATAGCCCGATAGTTGGATAAGTCGGACGTCTTCGAAGTTCTTAAAAATTGGAACAACAGACTTCAAGCAGGCAGGAAAGCAGAAAGCAGTAAGATATTTATTATACAATTTAGAGAGAACAGGAACCAGTTCAGGATCACAGTTGACTATTACAAGGATACCATCTGGTCCACATCCTTTATGGGGATAAAGGTTAGATATGATATCAGAAACAATGGAAAGGGTTATGTGCAAATCACTCAACAGAGATTAAGTTCTAAGTAAGACGTTAGACGGGGATACTCCTGATGAATCAAGAGTAGAGAATTTACGGGCAAATCATTCAGCTTTATGAGTAGAGGATGATAAAACCACAAAATGATTGAAGAGGTGGGAATATAGACCTTGGGCATATTTAATACCCTTTTACAGAGCCGCAAGTAATCATGAGAGCCAAAATTGTTAGAGACAATGCAGTGCCTCATTTTCCTGACAAAGAGGAACTTATCTCCTTCGAGGACTCACTTACATTTATTATTTTTCTCCCCGTTTTTCCAGGTCTACCCCGATATATTAACCGCGGTCACTGAATGTTTCTATCATGCTTTAGATAATAAAATCGTTGGGAAGAGTTTAGAAAGCTGGCCTTCTTCACACTAAAGGCTACGGTGTCACGGGAAGAATATTTAGCCTAATCTAATCATTCCTCGTCTTAAATGGGCGCGCTTCTAGTAAATTTTATATTAATATCAGAGATCACCCGGTGATCTATCCTCGGACCAACGGTGTTTCTAAACTTCATCAACGACTTTCCCGATGTCATCAATTCCTGACTAGGTATCTATGCAGAGGACAGAGCTATTTACTCCTGTCTAACAGCAGGTACGACAGATTCGAAAAATGGAAAACTGGCATCTGCTCTCAAATGGATCTCCAATCAATAGGTAAATGTTGGAAGGAACGGCTTGTAAATTTTAACGCCTATGAAACAAGACTGTTTTAATTTAAATCGTCCTGGGTATTACGATAAACTACATCCGTGTCCTGGGTAAGACGATAAACTACGTCCAACAGCAAGGCCTCTGATCAGGAGGTTTTGATGAGCGTGGAGCCACCTCTTAATTGCTGGTGTTCCCATGTCCACCCTGAACCGGGTGGTAGCACCTGTTAGGATCCTAGCTCTGGGCAAATAGTTATCACCCAAACTTGTGTAATAATAGAAATAGGTTTTAATATCTGAAATACTTTGTAATAAAAAAAATTATGACAAGCAATAATTTTTGAATGGAAAATTATTATCAGCAATACTTAAAAAAAATACCAGCAATACAGTTATACATTCTTTGAAAAAATATGACCAGCTATAGATTTATTCAATGAAAAATATTCCCAGAAATAGATTTTTGAAGAAAAAAATATTACCAGTAATAAAACTTTGTCGGCATTAAATAACCCATTGAGGTTGATATACCGTAAAACAAAACAAATAAAAATGTAATTTAAACACCATAAAGAATCTTTTCTGCCTACCGCTAGAATTACTGATGCTGAACTCCAGGAGAGCATCACTTTGCACCTTCTTGGCCTTTCATTTTTCACTGGCCTGAAGTAGGGTGAATATGTTGAATTAATTTCTAGTCTACTGCTAAGAAAGATGGTTCCTTGTATTGTGTCTGATAATTCTTCGTGTCAAAATCTTACTTGGACATTTATAAATCTACCATTCATCCATGCATTGAATACTGCTGCCATATTTCGTCTGGTGCACCTCCACTGGAGATTCTTGGGAAAAATTCAAAGAAGAGTTTGTAATATTTGTCTATATTTCTGAGGTGAGGTATTATGATTATTTACATTATTCGGACTGTTATCCTCATCTTCATTGCCATATTCACAACGTTTCGGTCGATTTACGGTCCGGCCTTCTTCGGGTGCTAGAGAAATCAATGAAAACAACAAAAAATTGCAATATAATCTCTGGTAAATATACAATAATAATATTAATAAAAAATTGCAATATGAGCACTAGTAAAAATTGTAGCTGAGACATTAAATTTATAAGTCCCAGAAAATCATACACATACTTTCTCAGTGGATGAAGACATTGGTTAGATCCCATGACTAGACCCAAACAGCTGTGAGTTCAATACCAAAACATTGAGAGTTTAGTTAAAGGAAAATAACTAAGACATCCGGAAGAGACATAGCACGTGGAACTAAAACAATCTACCCCGGTGGACGAAATAAAGGGTTCGATTCGAAATTCCAATCACCTGAAGAAGGTGAATATGGCAATGACGATGCGGATAACTGTCCGAATAATGTAAGATTTTGTAATGTAATCGATCTTGACCTGGTATATCGATTTCTGTTAATTTCTCACCGAAAGTGTTATGTTCGTTTTTTCTGTCTTTTCTACAAATATTTTCCTCTCAATTGTTCTGATGAGCATTTCTACTTTGTTTCCCGACTACATGAATTTAAACGTGTAACTGAATGGGCAACTAGCTCTGCCCTTTTACTGTTAAACTAGCTAGGAACAACCGTTAGTTCTATTTTAATATTTTATTTTCTCGTCTGTGTAAATTCCTTCCAATTTCTTGTTCCTTTGATAACTAAAATCTTCAAAAAGTTAAATGCAACGTCAATCTCCATCTTCTGTCCACATGCATCCTCTTCTTTAATCGTCCTTTTCTTCATTTCTCTTCTTTAAAGTGTTTTTTATTTAAATAATTTAATAATGAATTATTTAATATTTACTTAATATCATCAATATTTAATTATTTAATATTTACTTAAATACTTTAATAAAAAAAATTAAATTCAACGTCAATCTCCATCTTCTGTCCACCTGAATCCTGTTACTTTATTGTCCTTTTCTTCCCTTCTCTAAAGTTTTTTCATTGTCTTTCTCTCACTCTAATCCTTTCCGTCTTAGTGGCATTATCAACTTGCTTGTAGGGAAATTAAAAAACATAAATAGACAGTTTCAAGTTGGCATCTATTACTTCACAATAAAGCAGTTTTTCTTTGACGTTTAAAAATGTTTCAAGGTGCAAATGTTTCAAATAACTGCAAAAGATGTTTTCGTCCATATATTCTTATAGCGGGGGTGTTCCTCGGTTTTAAAATCTCTATTAAACCCATCTAAACAAATTTATTTTAATTATAGCACAAAAATTCCATCTTTATCTCATTTCACCTTAGAATACTTTTCTTTATAAATATTTTCAATTTAAAATGTTAACCGGAATATTAGAAGACGTATCTTCTGAAAATGGGTTCTTAAGAAGACATCGTCCTGGTTCGATTTGCTTTGTTTTACGGCATATCAACCTCAATGGTATATTTAATGCCAACACATTCTTCAAAAATGTATTGCTGGTAATAATCATTTACAAAAACATATTACTGGTATTAAAACCTATTTTTACACTTTCATGGTGTTTTTACCCCAGTTTGGGGGTCAACCACTTGCCCAGAGCTTGGACCTTGACAGGTGCAACCACCCCGGGTCAGGGTGGACCAGGTAACACCTGCAATTAAGAGCTGGTTTCACGCTCCTCAAAACCTCTTAAAAAGGGGACTTGCTGCCGGGTGTAGTTTATCGTCTTACCCAGGACGGCATCAGACTGGCAGGTCTAACCTGCGCAGGGATCTCTTAATAATATTTCATCATCTTTTTAGTTCAACTGCTTTCAAATTAATTCTGAAATCTTTAGTTGTCATATTTGGGTTATTTTCAACTCTTCTTAAAAGTATACTTTCGAAAATCTGTAAATGATGTTCTGTAAATATTAAAGCCTTATTGCTATTATTTATAACCTAATATCATTTATGTAAGAAACACCGTTTTAAACCTTTCTCAAAGGTTTAAAGAGTTACTCTTTTGTATACATTTGCGTAACATAGATGACAGCCCTATCTAAATGAAAGACCCTCAGCGTGAGATAATGGGTAGTGTAACTAGTCTGGTTGACTAATGAAGCTGCTATCTGTCTATATTTCAGAGATAAAGTATTATGTACACTATTTAAATTATTCGGACTATTGTCATTATCTTTGTCGCCATATTTATTACAACGTTTCGGCCGTTGTACACTCCGGCCTTCTTCAGTTGGTTTGAATGTCTAACTGAACCCTTTATTTCGCTCACTGGGGTAGACTGTTCTAGTTCCACATGCCATGGAGAGACAGGCCGTCCCTAAGGGGACGACCTGTCTCTCCATGGCATTCAGGTGAGGCTTCAAGAACACCAGAAAGCTGTAACACGAGTGGAAGTGGAAACATCAGGCGTGGCTGACCACATATGGAGAGAGAAGTGAGATCACGGCTCTCTGTGGGATCAGGTTGAGATCATACACAAGGAACACCATGGGAAAATTTGTAAACTTAAGGAATCAGCACATATGCTAGGCCACAAAAATTTCCTGAGACGACCAAGCATAGAAATGAATACAATATAGGAACCAGTAATAAGGAGTGCCAGAGAAAAGCGATAATAACAACAAAGTTGCAATATGAGCTCTGGTAAAAACATGGATTTATAACAGCAAAAAATTGCAATATGAGCACTGGTAAAAATGGTTGCTGAAGACATTATGTTTATAAAACCCAGAAATTCATACACAGATGTCCTCAAGGACACATGGCACAATGGATAAAGGCGTTGGTTAGATCCAGTGACAGGACCCAAAGAGTGTGAGTTTAATACCCGGTTAAGAACAGTGGAAAACTTTCAGTAGAAAAATTAACAGGAGATAAAACATGGCACGTAGAAATAGAACAGTCTACCCCAGTGAGCGAAATAAAGGGTTCAGTTCGACATTCCAACCACCTGAAGAAGGCCGGAGTGTAACAAATATGAGGACAATAGTCCGAATAATGTAAATAATGTGCAACTATGAGTTCAATCGTCGCAGAATAACGCACTAACTTACTAAATTTGACATTTCGTAAAACAAATATATAACGAATATTCCTGCGATGAGGTATTATGTAGACTATTTACATTTGGGGTTGTTTATGGGCTTGTAAATTTAAATGCCTCCAAAACGAAAATGCTCTCATTATCCACTACAAATATAATTCCCTGCCCACCATTAGCATGTTTATTCTAAACTTCAGGTGAATGTCTCTTGGCCTTACGTTTTCGAATGACTTCAAATGGAACAACTGTGTTGAATCAATAATTGTATCTATACCAGGAAATTTGGTTCAGTGTGTCGTGCCAGAAGGTTTTATTCGTCAGTGACTATCCTACATGCCTACAAATCTACCATTCGTCCGTGCATTGAATACTGGGTCATATCTAGTCTGGTGCCCCAGCTGTTCCGGCTTTACGCAATCTTTTATGGACGAATATATATATATATATATTCACGTGGTAGGAATGTCGAACTGAAGCCTTTATTTCGCTCACTGGGGCAGACTGTTCTAGTTGGACGTGCCGTGTTGAATGGGTGTCAGTTATCAGTTATCTCCTTTTAATTCACCTCTCCACGTCCTCCACTGCCTTAACCGGGTATTGTGCTCACACTCTTTTGCCTAAGTCAATGTAATGAACCCGACAGCAATATTAACCCGCCTCACCGATTTCTTATCCCCAGTCACTATCTATTGATTGTTCGAAATAATAGACGGTCTATTAAAAATCAAAGTGTGTAACGCTGATAATCGTTATAGAATATGAAGTAGCCCACATTACGATGTAAATAATAAAATAATTCACAGGTCGCATCCCAAATCAACGACTTACCCATTTTAAGAGGGAAGATGGTAATGCCATCCGGCCGCTTTCCATCACCACGGTCGAGGCCTACGGGTTCGATTTGGGAAGGGAACCCAGCAGCATCCAAACCTCTTTTGATGATGTTGTTAATTGCTGCATGCCGTGGAAAGCGGCCGGCACTACGACGACAGGAGAGAGGGTGCAAACCAAGCTCATCGATGGAGGCTCCACATCTGCATCTGTGACGCTCACATAATTTGAGACCAAGACGGATCGCGACTCCGACCAGAGTGCACTCATCATTTAAAAGGGTACCGGTAGATGAGGAGGGCACTATCAGGTCCGCAGTTGAGCCGGGGTTCGCCGCCCGAGACGCAGAGATAAAAAAAAATAGCTAAATATTCTTCTCTTGCTGATAGATTTGTTTTTTACTCCTGTGGCAGTGGAGACTTCAGGGGTTATTGGCCGTCGTTCGATGGTGTTCCTTCGGAGGATTGGCGCGATTGCGTCTCGATTAAGGAACGAGCCTCGCGAAACGGAGTGGCTCTTGCAGCGTGTCTCACTGGCGACGGTTCGAGGTAATGCTTTCTCCATCATAGCGGCTGGCAGAGGATAGAAAATTTTTTTTTATAGTTACGTTGTCCTGGAATTGTCATCATTGGCCGACTGAACTTGCTTTGTTTCTATTATTGTTTCCCTTAGATTGAACTTACCATTTCTTTTTACACCAACAGTACACCTGCTAAGAGAGGCATTTTCTTGGAAATTGGTTATTAACAATATTTGTATTTTTTAATAAAAAAAAGTCGTTTCAGAAAAATTTAAAAAAAACAAAAAAATATAATAAAATAATGATTTAGTGAGACATATGGAATATCAAACTTTTGACATCTCAAGCCACCAAATAAATTATTATAAATGATTGTAATAAAGCACAATAAATAGAAATTCATTTAAAATATTGTTATATTTGGTGCTAACGGAATAAATAATTAACACCAGGTGGATAATAGAAGAAAGGTTTATTGTACACAACCAGTACAATATGAAATATGGTACAGTTATACACACAGGGCAATCTAGTAGTGAGTGCCACTAATTGGAAGGTCGGACGTGCTTGCATTTTCTCACTCTTACTCTTCCCTGAGTCTCTCGTAGACAGTTGACTTTATAGGTACTTACTACCTATAGTGTAATCATTCATAGGTAGGGGGTGACTGGTTATTCCATCCCATCAATAGTAGAAAAAATAATACAAATTCTATAATATAAGACTTTTTACATACAGAGTAAATTCAACTGGACAATGACGTCACACATTATGAAATGGACAAAGTCTGACAATTATTTCAAGACATTTTTATGTTTATACATTCTTTTTATAGACACAAATATTTAAGTAAATGCTCTGTTTATAATAAACAGTATTAAATAACATTTACTGGCCTGAATGTCCGAGAAATTTTCATATAAAATATGCGTCCTCTGATTATTATAAACAGAGCATTTACTTAAATATTTGTGTCTATAAAAAAGAATGTATAAACATAAAAATGTCTTAAAAATATATAGGTTTGCAAATACAAAATAACTACAAAAAAATAAAATGACTTTAAAAAAGAAGTTGAAAAGAATTTCTTTAAAGGAAATAGTAAATATATAGCTGTTATATTCCGTGCTAAGGGAATAAATAATTAACACCAGGTGGGTAATAGAAGAAAGTTTTATTGTACAGAACCAGTACAATATGAAATACGGTACAGTTATACACACAGGTCAATCTAGTAGTGAGTGCCATTAATTGGAAGGTCGGACCATCTTTCGCCGTCTCTCTCTCTCACTCTTAATATTTAACAGCCCCACCACGAGGGTGTATGTGGCACAAGGCCGAGTTTACCGTGGTTCTCCAATCCCGTAGGCTTGGCCAAAAAATATTCCCTTAGAACCCGCATAAGCGGCTTCAGGGTCTGTCTACCTCCCCGGACGAAACTTTGCTCTTCGGCAAATCCTCGTCCGGGTTCCTCTCTGCTCAAAGCAAAGAATTCGACAGAGAAGATCAGGAGAGAGCACTATTCTTTCTCTCAGTGTTCCCCGAGTCTCTGGGTACTTACTACCTATAGTGTAATCACTCATGAGGGTTACTGGTTATTCCATTACATCAAATGTGTATCATGTGAATAGATAGATCCTGAAAGTGCTACCAACGTCTGTTCGTTAATACCAAATTTACTGAGAAAGGATTGCCTTGCATAATAAAATCTTATATAGTATACCCTTTGTACGCTAAACTATGATAGTTGCTGAAAACTTTGACGGGGAAACAACGGCAAAATATAACAACTTTTATTTATCATGCCGATTGTTCTCGCTTTCCGTGACTGCAAATTTTATATAGTCACGATTGATTGAGAAGGAGAGAAGACATTAAAATTGCACTTGACGATTAATATCTTTAAGAACTTTCCTTCTTACTGATCCCAGACAGAGTTCTGTTTATGTCGTTCTCTGTTATGTTAGCCTGAGGGCGTTATCGGCGGTTTAGTGTAGCTTTACAAATTTGGGTGCGTCTTATTTATCTCGTCGCGGGTTTTTTGAAGCCCTGTTTAAAGTTTCATTACCACATTATATATTAAACTTAAATTTTCTAAATTTAAGATTGGAAAATGATACTTATTCTTCAGAATAAAAACATATGGCGTCATCTTTGTTGCTGTTATCACAACGTTTCGATCGTTGTGCTCTCCAGCCTTCATCAGGTTTATGTCAATCAATGGGAAATAACTTAGTGGATTAAAGCGTTGGTTTGTGAATTTGGTGACATATTAATTTTGGTTTCAATCCCTGGGCTGGGTAGTGCATAACTGGACTCAGTAGAAACGGGACAAGTAATAAGAGTACCTAAGAGTAATAACTAGATGAGATAACTCTATACATGTACAGTCGAACGAGAACAATCTACTCCGTATATTAAATAAAGGGTTAAGTTCAGAATTCACTGTAGATTCCTGATGAAGACAGGAGGAGAAAATAGCTGAAACGTTGTGATAAGAACAACAAAGACGAGGACTATAGTCTGCATGCAAATAGTGTAAATAATGATAAATCTTCATCCCCAATATTCAGAGTGCAACTTGGTTCGGTTTAGTAAAACATGCGAGCAAAATAATCGAAGAGGGAAAATAAAAAAATATTGCGTACTTTTCGGTTTTTATATTCGAGTTCGCCCCAAGAAAGGCACTTAAGCCACTAAGACACAAGGGGTTACTGGTTGTAAAAGAATTAAAAAAACAGAAATATTAATAAGGTTGTGAGAACAAAAGAAGAGCAATCACGAGGACAGTAGATAACGAATGATATTGCGTTTAAATTTCTGAAAATCAAGGTTGGCTGGAAAGCAGGGAGGCGGAAGAGAGTTCCAGAAGGGAGAAATACCCGAGAAGAAACTGCTAGCATAGAACTTACGGTTACATCTAGCCAGCTCAACTGTAATTAGATGAGACCTGGTCGCCAGTCTAGTACTGCGCTTAATTTTTTTTAAAAAAGGCCCGGTTCGATAGCGGTGAGCTCAGATAATAATTAAATTACCGTGGAAGTATTTATAGATAGAAAAGACACAGGGAGGCAACTTTGCTTTACAGATTTTTTTTTTTTTTGTTGACATATAAGATATTGAATTGTTGAATTCTTATGGACAGCAATAAAACTACTAAAATGGGATTAAAGCATTAAGAAATACAGATGAGATTTAGAGAGATAGTTAAATATGGCGGTGAAAATGGAGTCATTTTAACAGGAAAGAAAAGGGATCTGTTTAAGCATGGGGAAGTGGTAGCCGATCAAGCCCGGATAGATACGTAGCGAGAAATAGTCGTGGATGAAGTTTACGACTGGGGAGGGTAGGAAAATGAGTTGTGATAAATATGGTGGTGTTGAGTTAGGGGTCGGGGCGACTGCTGCCAGTGGTATGGGTCGGTGTCGTGAATTTCTAAGTATTAACCCCTCCGTGTCAGGAGTTGCTGTACCCCCCGGTAGCTGCGCATATCCGCTGCCTGCTGACATAACCCATTAGCTTAGCAGACAAAAGAGCACGCTAATAGACAACAACGGGCAGGAAAGATGAGACCCGAACTGCTGAAGATGGCTTGATTATCTCCATTTGTTAGTTTACTCTACGGCGAAACGCGCCACAAACAAGAAAAGCGGGATTTTTAAGCATGTAAGGACGCACACAAAAACGCTCTAACGTACATATAGTCAAAGAGAAGAAAGCCCCATCGTTCTGACACTCGCACGCACACACGAAGTGTTAAAAGTAACGACGATACAAGAATAAAATATATATTTTCACAGAAACACCTATGGACACACATAGTGATAAATATATATTATAAAAACCGACACACTATATTTACAGTAACAAGTCACATGTACGCAACTTGATAGAAAATAACAAATAGGCAGAATATATATATATATATATATATATATATATATATATATATATATATATATATATATATATATATATATATATTTGCGTGTGTATTATTTGTATAGATTTTTATACTTATTTTCTAACTTTTTAAATATAAACTCATATATATATATCTATATCTATATATATTATTACAGATATATGCATAAATATATAGAAAATACATATGTAGAATTCTACATGTATATATGCGTATACGTGTGTGTGCGTTCATAATGTAAATATTGTCAATTTAATTATATATATAGACGCATATATATATGTAAACATATATATTTGCATATATATGAACATTTTTTTCACACGTATTCTTTGTAATGTATGTATATATATATATATATATATATATATATATATATATATATATATATATATATATATATAGGTTGTGTGTGTTTGTGCATGTGTGTGCATATGTGTGTGTATATACATCTATAAATATATGTGCATATATATATGAATATGGGTGCGCATATACACAGATATATATTCATACACACACACACACACACACACACACATATATATATATATATTTGTGTATTTAGGCAGCAATCCTTCTTTCAAGCACATTTCATTAAAAACGACTGACAAGAAAACCTTTATTAGATCGCACGAGAAATTATATAAAAAACTAAATAAAAGCACCTTGTCAGTCGTTTTTAATGAAATATATATATATATATATATGTGTGTGTGTGTGTGTGTGTGTGTGTGTGTGTGTGTAAATGCGCACGCGTAACCATATATATATGCATATATATATATAGATGTATATACACACACATATTATGCACACACATGCAGAAACACACACCAACCTATATATATATATATATATATATATATATATATATATATATATATATATACTCAATGAATTCTAGACTCTTCATTCTGTCTGAATAAGCTCACACAAGTTCCACTTTCCCACACATACTTGGTATATTATATATATATATATATATATATATATATATATATATATATATATATATATATATATATATATGAGCATAATATAATCGCTCTCAGTCGAGCTTGCGTATTCACGTTGGTCAGTGTTCAAGTATATCTCGCTTCAAATTTTAATCTTGTGCAATCATATTCCCATGTGTATTAGTCCTTTATTTATATATCATAACCTGGAATGAATGGAAGCAATTCGACGTATTAGTTAAAACTTGCTTATGTTTAGAATAAGTTGTAATAGACTAATGTTTATATATATAAAAGGTACCTAACTGAATTCATATTCAAATAGTATTCATGCATGACAAAAGGACAATTAAGTAATAATAATAATAATAATAATAATAATAATAATAATAATAGGTTGACAAATAAATTCACACATCTTTATAAAAATCGCAGTGAAAGCCTTTAAATTTGCGATAATAGGTAATAATTTTTAAAGATTTACTTAAGGTAAAAGGCTTTATTAAAATACATGTGACTAAATTATCCTTCCATAATAAAACATCAATGAAATGATGACAGGAAGACAAGCATGAATATGCGTATTATGGGATTTTAGAGTGTGAACAATAAGATTTTACAGACATCTTTGTTGCCTACCATGTATACACATCTACCTTTCTTTCTGGTGCACACACAGACCATTATCTCTCTCTTTCTCTCTCTCTTTCTTTCTTTCTTTCTTTCTTTCTTTCTCTCTCTCTCTCTCTCTCTCTCTCTCTATATATATATATATATATATATATATATATATATATATATATATGAATTTAAGATATGAAAAAATTATCAGAAACGAAATATAAATTGTAAATGTGATGTATCAAATTGACAATTCCATTTACTAGGTATTGAATTAAAATTAGTTATGTATACATACATACATACGTACATATATATATATATATATATATATATATATATATATATATATATATATATATATATATATCAATTTCGTCATGTATGTATATGCACACACATATATAGATTCCATTTTGTCATATATGTATTGAAATTAGCTATGTATACATATATATATATATATATATATATATATATATATATATGTATATATATATATTCTATTTTGTTATATCTATTTATATACATATTCAATTTAGTTATGTGCATATATATATATATATATATATATGTATATATATATATATTCCATTTAGTTATACATAAGTATTATATATATATTCAGTTCAGTTATGTATACACACACACATACACATACACACACACACACTCACACACACATACATACATATAGTATATATTCATTCAGATTAGCTATGTATATATATTCAAATATTCTATTTAGTGTGTATCTGTATTTGTTTTAATTTTGCTATATTTTTTGGTTGATCAACATCGGTGATAGAGCGTTTATAAATGTAAACAGTGTGCTCACAGAAACCAACAGTTTCTGGTGAATAAACGATCATCAGACTACATCATATGATCACTTCATTTGGAAAATCTACATTTACCTTATATTGTTAACCGCCATTTATTGTATTTTTCGAGTGTTCTTGCAGTGTCGTTTTGTGGTTGATTAAGAGAGTCTAAAACAGTCTATAATACCCATTGTTCTCAGCGTTTTTGTCAATATCCCAGTGGAAGGCGTCTGTTTTTAATCATTTCACCCCAAACAAGGCGATAATACCACTAAGACTCAAGGGGTTACTGGCAATGAAAGAGAAGACTTTAGAAGCAAGCCGAAACACGAAACAAAGGATATACCTCTATTCCTGTTCAATAGACGGGAAACGAATGCCAGCCGCTTTGATTTGGTTTGTTTTACGGCATAGCAACCTCAATGGGTTATTTAATGTCGACAAGATATTTATTGCCTTTGATATTTTTTTCCAAAAATGTTATATACCGTACCTATGAATACTAAAGGGTATGTCCTAATCTTCATAAATAAGTTGGACACTACTGTAAGTGTGAGTGTGGGGGTGTTAATATGCTGTCTAAGTAGTCCACCATTAGCAGTGGGTTACCTACCTCACGCCGTTGGCGAGTATTGTATTTTGTTGATGAAATAAGGATTACCATTTCATTCCCAACCTCTGTTTTGGTTATTCCTCATTCCGTAAACTTTTCTAGCTTGTAACAGAAATATATTGCGAATATTTTTTTACAAAATATATTGTTGATACTATTTTTTTCGAAAATATATTGCTTGTAATAATAATAATAATAATAATAATAATAATAATAATAATAATAATAATAATAATTGCTGGTAATATTTTTTTAAACAAATGTATTGCTGGCACTAAAAACATATTTTTACACTTTCATAGTCTTTTGACCCCAGTTTGGGGGTTAACTATTTGCCCATAGCCGGGAGCCTAACAGGTGCTACCACCCCGGGTCAGGGTAGACCTGGAGACACCAGCAATTAAGAGATGGTTCCACGCTCCACAAAACCTTCTGATCAGAGTCCTTGCTGCCGAATGTAGTTTATCGTCTTACCCAGGACGCGGATGTAGTTTGCCACCATAGTCCGGACGGATGTCAACCGAGCGATAGGCGAATCAAATATTGCATTGTGTGGAAGTCGTTGTTTTATTTTTTTAATCAGATTTACACCAAACAAGTTAGTAAAGCCAGTAAGACCCAAGGAGTTGCTGTGTGTGAATGAATTAGAAAACTGAAACGTTATTAAGGAGCGAGAACAATATAAAAAAAATAGATCGTAAGGCAGGATATAAAAATTGACTTTGCATTTAATTTTCTGTAGATCAAATTTGCTCGGAAAGCATGGAGCCGGAAGAGAGTCCTACAAGATAGAAATGCAGGAAAAGAAACTGTTATTATAGAACTTATTACACATAGCCCTTCAACTATAAATTAATGCGATCTTGTTTCCAGTCTCATCCTGCGCTTAAATTCCCAAAATTCAGGTACCATAGCGAAGAGAACATCCGAACATTAACTATGAAAATATTTATAGAAAAGACACAGGAAAGCAACTTAGTGGGAAAGTAACTGAAGCCGAGATGCCAGGTCAGGACCGATAATATTGCTGATTCTTCTTTGGATTTTATTAAGAATCTCTAAATACAGAGTAGGAGAACCGGACCATATATGGCAGCAATATTCGAAGCATGGGCGAATGGTAGAATTAATAGAAATTCCAAGGTCTGTAAGAATAAATTAGATTCTAGAGCATCTATTCACTCACAAAAACTCAGTATCCGATAAGAAAAAATTCTTGTTGGTAACACTATCATTCTAAAGAAATCTAATTCTCAACGACGTCAAAAGTTAATAGAAGCCATTTATATAACCCAGTTCAAAACAAGCCCCAAATCTTGACAATAGTAGTAGGCGTTCGCGTTTTTTTTTTTTTAAATACGCTCCAACATGCAATTGCAACAGCATAGAAAACATATTAACAACGAACCGCTTGAAAATGTCTGATGAACTCTCCGGAAGCACTTGGAACAATAATCATTACGGACAGTTTATAAATTCTCTTATTATCCAGCCACTGAAGGAAAACTTTAAGAATCTTTGAAAACTTATTAAAAACCTTATAAAAGTTTCCTTATCTATTACATTCAATGACGGGACTTCGACGTCATGGTTAACAAGCTTGTCTCGCGAAATCAATTATTTCGGAGTAGTGAGCTCAAGTTTCATTAAGTGCTCCTTACATTTGGCCGTGTGCCAAATCTAAGCTTCGATTAATAAATTACTATCACATTCAATGAAATATTCTCCCTCTCACTCACTCTCTCTCTCTCTAACACACACACACACACACACACGCCCGCACACACACACGCACACACACACACACACACACACATATATATATATATATATATAAGGTACGATGCCTCTGTGTGTGTAACGAATGCACGGCCGCAATTTTCGACGGATTTGCACCCAAATTTACATGCACATGCTCCAAGTTAACGGAAAGGCCAAGACCGACGTTGCATTTCCCAACTCCCATCGATAGTGGAAATAATCTATTTTTTCATGCTTCTACGGCAGTTTTCATGTAGTTTGCGGCCATTTTCTACTGGCCAGAGTGAGAGCCTATAGCTGGCTGCCACGAATAGGCAGGAAGATTCTATTGGCCAGGGTGAGAACCAACAGCTGAATAACACGAATGTTAACTAGCATGCTAACATGCCAAAAAAATAATCGATAGCTGCATTCGTCAATAGTGAGAAAACTTTTAATCTGCATGGCACTTTACTCCAATTGGATCATTCACTTGCTTAAACTCAACATTGATTCTGATTCCGCAGAACTTGGTTGGGTGTGAAAAAGTATTTGTTGTTAACATTCTTTTTTCATTCGGTTTTTCCAGTTACGAGTCCTTTTTTAAAGCTGATCGTTTTGTGTTCATTTTGTTTAGTTCTTTTTTCGTAAAAGATTTAATGTTTAGTATAGAGCTTCGAAAAAAGTCGCAGTGTGAGATAGGCAAGAAGTAAGGCATGTAGCAACATCAGCACGGCAAAGGGAACTCCTTTAAAGGCAAGGAAGGGCAACAATATTTTAAGTCAAGTGATAGCGATTGCTGCATGAGTCATACGATTTTGAATCAAGCACAGGCAACCCCGGGTCATGCTGCTAGTATATATATATATATATATATATATATATATATATATATATATATATATATATATATATATATATATATAGTGCGTTTAACAATGCTCCTTTGTCTTTTGAACAGGAGTAGAAATGTATCCATTGTTTTCTGTTTAGCATTGGATTTCAGGTTTCTTCTAACGTCTTTTTCATTCTCTTTCACTCCCAGTAGTCCTTTGAACCATAGTGGAATTACTGCCTTCCCTGGGGTGAATTAATTAATATATAGTAGGTATTCGTTTATATCGCGAGATAAAGGTTTGGTCAAAATGGTGCCATTTGGTGGTGAAACTGGAGTGGCCTCTCCAGGGCGTGTGTTTGGACGATGATATATGGAGGCAGTGCGCTGCTCAGACTACATAATCCCAACTCCCGGCCGTACCGACAAGATCAAAACGAATACCGGACATTGCATCTGAGGAGGGCTTGGCTGCAGGAGTTGCCGGAAAATAGACAATCGTCTACGGGAATTGTCACCGGATTTTCTTCTTGGATTTACTTCCAAAGACTTTTCCGTATTTTGATATGACCGCAATGGAGCGGAGGTTTTAAAATCAGGGGTTTTCTCGCCCGAGATGGGCTGTCTTCAATGTTTGATGTGTGTAGTAGTGAGTAAACTGAGAAGTGTTCCGTTTAACAATGGCAGGATATTCATAACGTGAGCAGGTAGATATGATTTTTGCATAAGGCCGCGCGAATGGCAGTGGACGCGAGGCTGCACGGCTGTAACAGATTGCATTTACGGACCGAAGGCAGACGAGTAATCTAATCTTTGCTGCTGTTTATCATCGCGTTGCTGAGACTGGATCCGGGGCACCACAAACTATAGATCAAGGAAGACCGATTGTACATTTAACAGTGTCTACCGTAAACTTTAAACTTAACACAAAAACGAAGGATTTGCCGACATATGTTCATATGGATATTGCCCTTGTTTCCGTGTGAGGAACCGGACCCCTAATTTTTGAAAAAATTTTTTCACATACCCTGTATAAATAATTTATTTCAATATGATACAATATTGCTTTTCTCAGTAATTCATTATTTCAAATATTTCTAATAAATTGTAAAAATAAATTTGTTTTAAAATTTTAAAATATTTCATGGAATACATTATCTCTACAATTTTTTTCTAGATGATTCAAATTCTTTCTTTTTCTGATATTTTTTTGCGTAATGTTTCTGTTATTTCTCTTCGTGTGTACATTCTATAAAATAAAAATAAAATAGTATAAAATTATTTCTTCATTCACAAGCAATAATTTCCTGATTCTGAATAAATAAGCTTTGGATTTTTATAAACAATTTTTAGTGGGCAAAAAGTACTAATTAAAATTTAAATTATTGACTGAATACACTTTTGAAAAACATTTTTTTCTATTTTCCCGCTTGATCTGTTTCAGAACACCTAATAAATTCAACGATAAATGATGGTTAGATTGATTCGCGATAGATAAATCTATGCTAAAAAGTAAGTGTTCAATTTTTCGAAAAAAAATATCGCCATGAACATTGCAGAATGTTTTAAGTTAACAAAAATTACGAATATCGAAATATACTTTTCAGAAATTAAACAAACTGTCAATAGATAAGTAAATATTTGAAACAAAAAAAAGCAGAGCTGAATTAATAAGTATTAAGTAAACATGAACTGGGGTAGAATAACGAGTAATACACATTTCTAATCATTTCACGCCAGGCAAGCCGATAAAACTCCTAAGACACAAAAGATTACTGAGTGTGAAAGAATCTGAGGAAAAGAAAACATTAAGGAGAGATGCCAATAAATGAAGAGGAATTAAGGAAAATGACGACTAAAATTGCGAGAGATCAAATTTGCTAAGAAAGCAAGAAGTCGGAAGAGAGTTCCAGAAATGAGAAGTTATGGTAACATATAGAAATTTCAACTGTAAAATATTGAGACCTAGCTGCCTATCTAGTACTGCGCTTGCATTCGTAAAGTCGACTTAGAAAAGAGGAAAGCTCATCAGAACAATTCCCATCAAATATTTATATAAAGAAAGACACAGGGAATATATGTCATGCGGTTGGGAAAGTGTTTGAAACCGCGATGCCAATTTAACGTGTTTGGGTGAATAATTGTCAGAACAAAGACAAAGAAGGTTGATAATGCATGAAAAGTTACTCAATGTAACGAAAGACAAGTAATTGTAGTGTCATGATCGCCCACGTCCTGCAGAGATAGATAAATAAAAGGAGATCGTCCCTAACTTTAAAAGGATCCTCGAAATGATGTTTCATTTAACCCTAGAACACTAACCATGGGTATATAGTACCCAGCGCAAATTTTCCTATGTTTAATTACAATTTACAGTACCTGATTTTCTTACCTAAATAATATGTTTTTCAGTTCCTATTAATGTTAACTCAAATTATAAAGTTTGAAGTGCCTGCATGTAAAATATTTCAAATAAAGATTTATATTTAATATTTTTTTTGATATTTTCAAAATTGGGTATGATATACCCATGGTTAGTAGTGGTGTAACTTTAATTGAAGGTTAGTGTTCTAGGGTTAAACTGTATAGAAATATATGTAAACTGAATAGTATAGATTTATTAAAATTATTAATCATTTTTTTTATCATTTTCGATATATATTTCGGACAAAAAATCTATACAAACCCGTATTCGATGTCATATTCTTCCTGGAAGCACCTTGTCTATAGAGAAAATGAATAGACTTATTCGTAATACTCAATGTGGAAGTAAAACATATTATCACATTTGTCAGTCCCATTTTCCTTCGGTGGATGTTTAAATATCTTGTCCGAAGATTTATGAAAAGCATGGTATCTATCTATATATCATACTTATTTCAAGTAGGTGGACCTCTGCAGATTTTGACAAAAAAATAGCAAAAAAACCTTAAGGCAAATACAGAATTATTTAGATTGCAAAAAGTATACAATACCATAAGAATTTATCAGAAATTCTTTGTAAGAAAAGAAATAAGCAGTGAAATAATGGCGTGTTTTGATTTCAGACATTTTGATTGCTGAAGACAACACTTCATGGCACTGCTGAAGAATTGTCTTCACTATCCGCCCCTCCAGGGTGGAAAGAAACATGACTGAGAGTTTCAAAGACGAATGATTGGCGTTTGGTTTTACCTTCCTCGAGCAGTTCCTCTGGCACTCACTTAACTTACCGGATCACGTTTATAATCCCTGATTCTGTCATTGGAGGAATCGAAATGTTTTAAACCCTTTCGCATCAGGGGAACTATTGGCTGTGAAAATGATGTGCAAACCTATTTCTACAGCATGCGTCAAGAAGCCGTATTCCAGGCAAGTGATGATTCCACTTTATTTTTTTTAGAGTATTTTCTCTGGTTTTACGCTGATTTATTTCTTTTGCTTTATTTTACATTTATTGAAAGAAAGGAGCATGCTTTGTCTATCACAACATTGATTTAAACATAAACAGCACATAAAAAATATCCTCTCAATTTACAGCAAGTGAAACTTACGTTTATAGACCTACAGGTGTTGATAATTATTTTATCAGAAGATATTACAAATCACAAAGACACTTGCTTTTCGAGAGGCCAGTCAGGGCTGAAAATAATTTAAAAAAATAATTACTTATGTAAATTGTATAAATAGTAAGTTATTCGTATGGGCATATATAGAAAATAAAATATGTAAGGTAAAGAATGTTCATCAAAACAAAAATGAATCTATTTAAAAGTAACTGTGGAATAATGGTTACCAAGCCAACTGATTAGATTTAATACGAGTTTAATATCCATTCGACATTCGACAACTGTGGCCATGAACTAGACTGAACTGATTTGATTAAAACTAAAAGGATTATTTTAAAACATTCTCTCCAAATCATCGTGTTTAAGTTTCTTGTTTCATGTTCGGTCTCTTGGCATATGTGTATTTTAATGCGATAAAAGGCAGGTTATTCTATAAGCATTCCTCCAGATGAGAAGGTAAATATATTGAGAACGGCTTGGCGTTAAATGGAACTTTCAAGAAACATGTTATAAATGATTTAATAGTTTAACAATGATCTGCATTTATGGAAAACGGAATGTATATAATTTTGCACACACACACACACACACACACACACACACACACACACACACACACACATACATATATATATATATATATATATATATATATATATATAACCTAAACCCATGAACAATGGAAATTTTAACAAGAAACCTCGATGTCGGGATAAAATTGATATTTTAAAGTTAAGTAATATTTTTATATGTATTTTAAAGTTAAGTAATATATATATATATATATATATATATATATAAATGTAAAATACACATCGTTTTGATTATCACGTAACAAGTAAATTCAATAATGTGGCAGGTCCATGCTATTGTTATAACTCGGGTATACATTCATCTGTGTACATACATACATTCACACATACATTCATTCGCGCACACCCACCCACCCACACACACACACACACACACACACACACACACACACACACACACACACACACATATATATATATACATATATATATATATATATATATATATATATATATATATATATATATATATATAGCAGGTAGCTGCCACAGTATTGAATTTACTTGGTACGTGACAATCAAAATGATAAGTGTATTTTACATTTATAGTTATATATATATATATATATATATATATATATATATCAATAAATATAAATTATATTCAGTAAATTGACTGATAGGCACAAACGTTGAATAATGTGAATAACAAGGAAATATATACATACACACACACGCATATACGCGCGTGCTCTTGAAAAAGATCTACAATCAGTGGTTAACTGGGGCAGGAAATGGCTTGTTAATTTTAATGCCCCGAAAACAATACTGTCTCATTTATCCACCATAGAGAAAATCACCTGCCTGCCATCATCGTAGCAAATGCTTGACTCCAGCAAATCGTCTAACTGCGCCTTGTTGGTCTCACGTTTTCAACTGTCTTGAAGTGGAACAATTACATAGAAACAATAGCTGCATCTACTGTGTCGTTCCAGAAAGTTTTTCGCGTCAGTGTCCATCTTGTATATTTACAAATCTACCATCCGTCCGTGCATTGGCTACTGTTACCATATCTGGTCTGGTGTCCTTGTTGTTCATCATAAGGTTTTTGATAAAATCCAAAGAAGGATCTGCAATGTAATGGATCCTGACTTGGCATCTCGACTTCAATCACTGTCTCACAGACGTGATCTGGCTTCCCTCTGTCTTTTCTTCAAATATTTTCATGGCAACTGCTCTGACGAGCAATTTTTTGTGGTTGCTACAACTATATGAATTTAAGCGTGATACTATATTTGCATCTAGTTCCCACCATTTTACTGTTGAAATTGTTAAATGTAACTGCCACTTATACCCCAACAGTTTCTTTTCTCGCACTTCACGGGTGTGGAACTCTCTTCCACTTACTTGCTTCATTGATAACTACAAACTTGAAAAATTTAAAGGCAATGTCAATCATCATTTTCTGATGTCTTGAACCCGTTCATCTATTCTCCTTTCCTCAATACGCTCTATATCCATTCTTTTCTATCACTTACACTCTGCTACGTACTAGAGGCACTCCCGCCTTCCTTGGGCTGAAATTATATATATGTGTGTGTGTGTGTGTGTGTGTGTGTGTGTGTGTGTGTGTGTGTGTGTGTGTGCGCGTGCGTATAGATAGATATCCTAATGAAATGAGAACGAAAATAATATAAACTCTAACGTTCACAGCATTAATTCAAAAGAGGGCTCAATACCAAGAGTAGAGCAATAATTATTAATTACTCACTACAAAGATGCATTTTTGTATCGATGTAGCTGCATCTCGACTGGTGGAAACCAAAAATGGTAATGAATAATTTTATTTACAAGCAAGCCACTTATGAAAAAAATGCATAAGGAGAAACACTTTAAGAGGAAACGGAGAAGGGTAAATAAAAGGGAGAAAAGAGAAGGAAAGTAAAGGGGTTGACAGAGTAATACAATAATATTTTTGATAGCAGCTTGAGCGGTGAAGGAATGATGCTACATTTCTGGATGGTCACCTTGTTTAAGTTGGTGAGTGATGCCATAATCCTTACCTTCAGATCACCTTCGGTGTTACAAGGGTTTTTTTTTTTTGGCCTCTCGCTCAACGGCGCACTACACATAATAATGAAGGGTTTTGCAGTCCGG
This sequence comes from Acanthosepion esculentum, assembly GCA_964036315.1. Lineage (NCBI taxonomy): Eukaryota > Metazoa > Mollusca > Cephalopoda > Sepiida > Sepiidae > Acanthosepion > Acanthosepion esculentum. The sequence goes on along the minus strand of OZ038482.1, from coordinate 125,104,331 downwards.
GGAGTTAGGTGTGCAGATGTAAATGGTGATGTGGTTGCAGAAATTGTCTGACAGCCATGAATGGGTCCTCCTGCTGGTATGGCATGGAGCAGAATCATATTGCCAGACAAAGGGTCTTCCGGCAGCAACCATATCGTCTCAGGGCAGTACTACTTCCTGAAGGCACGATGTACACCACTGTGTTAAGTCTAATGCGCTCACTAAGAACATCAGAATGATCAGAGCGAAATTCCCGCGCTGCCGTACCTTCGTAATCACCATTAAATTCATCCATCTTTTTCAGAATCATCTGCATTGTCATCAGATTAACACCCAAACACTCATGTGCATATCGGAGTTTCCGGCACGAATGCCAAACAATACATGATGTCGTTTCCAAATTTCTGGGTGTGAATTGTGTCATGGTGCTCATTTTTCTTTTTTTTGGGGGGGGGCACAGACGGTGCTCATTGAAGCTACTGAACTGTGTATATATATATATATATATATATATATATATATATATATATATATATATATATATATATATATATATATATATATATATATATATATAGCCTGACGTGCTTTTACCGATTTCACCACAGAGGACCGTTTCTGTTAGCAAGGTGGATTTTACTGTTTTTAACAGAAACGCTCGTCTGTGGCTCAATCGGTAAAAGCTATATGACGGTTCCGTATAGGATACAAGTTCGATTCTTGTTGTAAGACGCGTATTTTTTATGACAATTTCTCTGACATTCAGGCCGGTAAATGTCGTTAATTCTGTTTATTTTAAACAGAGCATTTACTTAAATATTTGTATCTATAAAAAAAAATAATGTATAAAGAACTATGAATGTATATACCTTTCCTGGTCGCTGTTCGAATCTTGATAACGATCAGTATTTTGTAATTTAGATTTCAAGGGAGTTATGTCATCTCTACCTGGATTATTGCGAAAAAAAATACTAGACTTCGTGTGGTCTTCAGCTCTACTGAGTTAAAACTAATAAATATATTTCTCTATTTACAGACAGCTTCACACGACATGAAAAATCTTCTTCTCTCTGTGTATTCTTTGGGTGTGGACAGAAAAATCAGCACTTTAATGGGACTCTCTTTTCAAAGACCAAACCTCTGAACTCTATTAAGAATGTTGGTTTTCTCATCTTATAAGTTATCTGATCTGAAAGCGAACAAAGTTCTGTTTCAGTTGCTGACTTTTATTTGTTATCGTATAATGATATCATCTTTTATTTCTTTAGGGAAATATAATTTTAGTAACGCCTTCGCCGTTCACTTTCTCGTCATTATTTTCCTGGTATTTAATTTCTTGCAAAAATTATGCTGTATTTTAATTATTTCCTTTGCAAATTTATTATGAAATATTAATATAACATTTGATATCTTATTTTCCAGTAGAAATGTTTAACATCTTTTTAAAAATTTTAATAATTTATTTCCTTGATTCCCCAGTCCAAAACTAGAATCTTCTCAATTCTGATTAACCATATATTTAGGTTTGTAGCCGTACGCCCAACGCTGGCCAAATTACGGATTAGTGAGTCTATTTAACCCATAGTTGGAGCTTTTGAATATTAAGCTATTGTGATCAGTCTGTCCTGCTGTTTGCGCATGTCTAGAGCGAAAGTAGAGATGGATATCCTCGTGATATTTGCATGTAAATGAATGTAGCGAACTCGACTGAAATTCGAACTCGGCTCTCCGATTTTTCAATCAGAGACACTACACTTTAATCCACTCTGCCTCATCTGAGTTATTGCTATCGTAATATTAACGATTATCTAAATAAATGTATACATATATAGTAAATGCCAATTGATGCAAGAGTTATTTTCTTTTCTCTTTTCTAATTCTCTTTTCAACGTGAGAGGGACATGAAACGATGTTTGATTAATACGACCAGCAAACAAAGGCTAATTTTAAATCATATACTTGGTCAATTTAATGCGTATAAAAATCAATTAACATATTAATATTAACATATTAATCAATTAACATATTAACAAACATTTACTTTGTTATTTTAATAATAATATAACATAATAAACCAATTCAAACATTAATTCAAATATTAATTAATAATACAAATACGACATAAAATATTATAATTTAATTAATAACATAACATAACGACAATATATATAAACCATAAAGAATTAATTTAATTTCGAAGAAAAAATTAACAAATGAAATAAAAATCTACAGCTGAAAAAAAAATGAAAGACGTAAACGAAAGCAAAATTGCATGAACGCGCGCGTGTAAAAGAACGTTAAATTCTTAAATACGCACGTGTACAAAACGGAGTAAAAAAAGTTGAATTGAAAAAGACGCGGAACAAATTTAAAAAATTGTAAATATTGTTTAAAACCAGAACCCCCTGAAGACTGGAAATTTTACCAAGAAACTTCGAAGTCGGGATAAAATTGCTATGTAAATGTTAAGTAATTTTTTCATATAAAATTATTAACGCTCTATTTTTAATATTATTTTAATATTTTTAATATTGGTCTAAACACAGTGTCGAACCACCCCCATTCCAATTGTATTCCATTGTTAAATAGAAAGTCATCTTCTTCCCTAGAATCATTACTTGATCGATCAGAATCCCAAGAACACCCTACTTCGATCACTATCATCGTAACTTCCTCATGTCTAAGGTCAACCGTTATGTAAATTATATATCCTCATAATACGCACTGTTTAAGTTACGCCCTTAAACAACCTCAATCAGAAATATTCAGTTTTAGTGGCTCTTGTGAGTTGTATTAGTATAAAATATACATTATTTACATTATTCGGACTATTATACTCATCTTTGTCACCATATTCATTACAACGTTTCGGCCGTTGTGCGCTCCGGCCTTCTTCAGGTGGTTGAAATCTCGAACTGAACCCTTTATTTCGCTCACTAGGGTAGACTGTTCTAGTACCACGTGCCATGTTTAATGGATGTCAGTTATCAGTTATCTCCTGTTAATTTCCCTCTGAAAGTTCTCCATTGCCTTAGTCGGGTATTGAACTCACACTCTTTGGGTCCTGTCACTGGATCTAACTAACGCCTTTATCCACTGTGCCCTGTGTCCTTGTAATAAATATGGCGACAAACATGAGGACAATAGTCCGGATAATATGAATAATGTACGTAATACCTCATCTCAGAAATATAGACAGGTAGTATAAAATGTTCCCTTTGTTTCTACCAGTCCAGCCATTCACAGTTAGCACAGAGTCGACTCATCCTTATTTCTTTCGTATTCAGTTGATAAGACAGAAGTTCTATTCGGAAAGTTTCTTTTCCAAAACTGTTACTTTGTGAAAGATACTTTTGAACAATTATTAGGATGTTAATATTTTCACTGCTTGGGTTAAAAGTTTTCTGTTCTATAAATCCTCATAATAAGCACGCATTACTTCCTTCTCTTACAACAACTTCATTTAGTATTTCTCTGTCTTTAATGTATATTGTGCCTTGTATGGAATGTTTGCGATCATGACTCTCCACATCCTCTTACCTGTGCTTTTTGGCTCAGAGTAATTATTTACCCTTTGCTATCTAATCGTCTTCCTGTTCTGTCAAAAATTAATGAAAACTCGTCAAGTGGTTAACACTCCATATGCACTATTTCTCTTGTTTTCAATAAGTCTAGCGAGTGTTAATTTCTCTAAGCCGCCTTTCCTTATCATGATTTCACAAACTTTCAACTACCTCTTTTTGATTCAAAATACAAGTTTTCTAGTTATCTTATTTTCCTTAAGACTTCTTCCTTTCTCACGTTTTGTCCATCCATCTGTGGTAGAACAATATCTTTTTTCTGCGAGAAAATTGTTGAATATCCTTTGATATAGAGACAAAAATATAGCAGATATCAATTCATATAAGTTTCTTACTTTTTAATATTGACAAAGTTTTTTGAAATCATCATTCGCTGTTGCTAACAAAAGTTAAATAATAGTTGAGTTAGATAAAAAGTGAAAGCTGAACCCAAGTTTCTCAAACACGATAATATTTATGTATTAAGCATTTTGAACAATATGTAATGGTATGTAATTTTGATTAATATTAAATGCTGTAAAATTTTGATTGATATGAAATGCCATGTAATTTTGATTAATATGAAATACTATGAAATCTTTAGTAATATGAAATGCTATGTAATTTTCCATATGTAATTCTATATAATTTTGATCAATATATAATGCTATGTAATTTTGATTAATATGAAATGCTATGTAATTTTCCATATGTAATTCTATATAATTTTGATCAATATATGATGCTATGTAATTTTGATTAATATGAAATGCTATGTAATTTTAAATATGTAATTCTATATAATCTTGATCAATATGTAATGCTATCAAATTTTGATTAATATCAAATGCTATGTAATTTTAATCAATATGTAATTCTATATAATTTTGATCAATATGTAATGCTATGTAATTTTGATGTAATTTTAATATAAAATGCTGTAATTTTCATTGATATGAGATGCTATGTAATTTTAAGTAATATGAAATGCCTTATAATTTTGATCTATATGTAATGCTATGTAAATTTGATTAATATGAAATTCTATGTAATATATTATTTTCTATATAGTAGTGAATTTTACTGATAATTTACTGATTAATTTCTTTAAGTAATTAAACTTCACAATTTAGTTCATATAAATGAGATACATGCTTTTGAAAGGGTTCTAATTAGCGTAGGCAGAAATGGAATGTTGATTTTCTCAACATTATTATTGTTCAGGGATTATAAATTTCAACCCAATACCAAAAAGCGTTTGCCCGTTGCATCTTTCATGTTTATCACTGTTACACCGCATCGAATTTTACAGAACGCCCACGTCCATAAAAATAAATTCAGCATCTGGACCATGAAAATGAAGGAAAAACAAAAAATAACAGTAAAATCATCATCCGTCCATATTGCGATAATTCTTTTCATATTCGCTAAGATATATACGCTGACTTTTTTCTCACGGTAACATTTGGTATTGGAGAATATTTCCCGCTAAAACAGAAAGCGAGAGGAAAGTTGAATCTATCAAAGTTTTGATTGGAAATAACTTTCTTTTCCAGAAAACTAACAACAAAAATGGGACATGAAAATCTATATAGCAAAACAGCAATATCACAAAACAGATATATTTTTTTAAAAAGAACGAAATAAACATTTAATAGCAGTCACCTTCTCTCTTTCTCTAAATACAATTAAGGAGGGCCTACCGTCTCGGTCGACGGATGAGGAGTTTTTTCAGCGGCAAGGTGTCCGCGGGGAGTTACTTACTCAAGAAACAACGGATAAAGCAAGTGTAGGTCTGTCTGCACAATTCCCAGAAGAGATGGCGCCCCAAGAACAGTTGGAACTGTGGAAATGCCGTCATACGTAAAGCTTTACTGGGGAAGACCGCTGTGCATGTCTGTAGGGCGTAGGCCACAATCATTATTATTATTATCATTATTATTATTATTATTATTATTATTATTATTATTATTATTATCTGAGCGCAGACGTCCGGCAGAGGGTGGATCTCTTTCTGGAGCACAGAGGCTACAAAGAAAGAGAAAATGTGACTTTCTTGTCCGGCCGTCTACGTGTAGGATATCAATAGTGAAAGCGATAAACTAAGTTTCGTCCTAAGTAGGGATAAAAAGAAATTAGTTCGCGAGGGCCAGCCAATTAATTTGAGCTGTCTCCGAGAATGGCTTGAGTAAATAAGGCCGATGATAAATAATATTCAACGCATATATAAAGTTTAATATCTTTTCCTTCAAATAATTAGTTAAAAATAGATTATTAATTTGGTAGCTTAATTCTTGTGGCTTTCAGTGTGTATTTTTTTCTTTCACCCATGACGCTATACAATCAAACTTACATTCATATATGCATGTACGCGCATACCAACGCATATATCTTACTACACAGCCGAGACGTCTTTGTAAGTACACTGCATTATAATCTTCACCTAAAGTTGCTAGCCCAGAAGTGTGAAGAATTTGGCTATAATAACTATTTACGATATCGAGCAACTATATTTGACCGTGTCTTTGCAAGTAACACGCTTGTCTTGAGCATTTCCAATGGTACACTATTTACAATATTCGGACTATTGTCCTCATCTTTGTTGCCATATTTATCACAACGCTTCGGCCGCTGTACGCTCCTGTCTTCTTCAGGTGGTTGGAATGTCGAACTGAAACCTTTATTTCGCTCGCTGGGGTAGACTGTTCTAGTTCCATGTGCCATGTCTAATGGATGTGAGTTATCAGTTATCTCCTGTTAATTCACCCATCCAAGTTCTCCACTGCCTTAACCAGGTATGGTCCTGTCACTGGATCTAACCAACGCCTTTATCCACTGTGTCATGTTTCCTTAATCCACATGGCACAGTGGATAAAGGCGTTGTAAATAGTGTACATAATACTTCATCGCAGAAATATAGACACATTCCAATAGTTTATTCAATACTAGCAGCATGGCCCGGCGTTGCCTGGGCTTGATTCAAAAATCGTACGACTCATACAGAAATCGCTATCACTTGACTTAAAATATTTTGCCCTTCCTTGCCTTTAAAGGAGTGCCCTTTGCCGTGCTGATGTTGCTACATGCCTTACTTCTTGCCTATCTCACACTGCGAATTTTTTCTAAGCTCTATACTAAACATTAAATCTGTTACGAAAAAAGAACTAAACAAAATGAGCACAAAACGATCAGCATTAAAAAAGGACTCGTAACTGGAAAAACCGAATG
>OZ038482.1:125080064-125095064 GCA_964036315.1 Acanthosepion esculentum | reverse complement strand
TCTCTCTCTCTCTCTCTCTCTCTCTCTCTCTCTATATATATATATATATATATATATATATATATATATATATATATATATATGTGTGTGTGTGTGTGTGTGTGTGTGTGTGTGTGTGTGTGTGTGTGTGTGTGTATGTGCGTGTGTGTGCGTACGTGTGTTTGTGTGTGTGTGTGATGTTTTATTGATATTCTAATGAATTTTGAGTAGTTGATTCTATTATTCTAACGATCATTTTGGTGACTTGGGTTTCTTCATTTGTTTATTATTTACTAAGTTGATTCACTTATTCAGTTGTATGGATCCATTTATTTTACTTGCTATTCTTTTTTATTTTATTTTATTTACTTATTTTCATTTTTTTTTGTTCGTTTTTAGTTTTCGATTTTTAAGTAGCCTATTAAAAATTTGTTTTCGTGTCTGCATTTTGAGATCATTTCTGTTCGTTTATTTAGTAGATTGTTTTGTTCTGGGAAAGTAATTATAGCTATTTTCTCATCCACACAAATTTTGCAGTTTGGGATTGATTGTTGTAGATTGATGTTCTTTTTATTATTTTCCATGAATTTCTTTTTGTTGCGATTTGTTTTTGTTGTTTTGTTTTGTTTCTTAAAGCACTCAGATATGTTTAGAAAGCATTGTGCTATTTGCTCTTCGTAAAGCATGTTTTGTTTTCATAGTTTATTCGTTTTCAGAGCCCTTCATTAATTCCTATGTATATTTTGCTTCGTTATCGGTTGATTTTACAGTGGCTTGGTATATTACATTGATTTGCAAGCAATAGCCTTTTAAGGGACTTTCGTTCATTATTCTGTAGTTAGACGTGGGTTTAATTTGTTTATTTGTTTTGTTGATTGTTTTCCTGATGTGCTTTTTATTATTTGTGTCATGTTTTCGGTACAACTATAATTGATTTGAGGCATCTTGTAATTTCATTTTATCTCACTAACGCAGGCTATAATCTGAAATATGAGGGTCACATCCACATCCTATAATAATATTATATACTAAAAAAATTAAAAACAGTTAAACTTATCTTCAAAAATAACAACACACCAGCAAAATCAAAATTACAACGAACGAACATTATTCATGAGTTTAAATGCTTCTTAAGTAATTGGGTTCCTGATCAAACCGAATTCATAATTAATAACATAGGTCACATTATTACATGCCTATCCAGACGCCTTACGTTACACCTATCTAAGCTCAGTTCTATTAGAATCCATTTAAACATACACACAAACGTACCAAAATCCATCTGAAATATACTAGTAGAAAATACAAAAATAATAACGTTATCCACACTTCGCAAGCTCCAGGGATATGGTATTACAGGTCGATTGTTTGACCTAATACAATCATTCCTGTCAAACCGGGAATTGAAGGTCGTTCACAGTGGATTCATCTCCAGATCCTATCCCACTAACGCAGGTGTTCCTCAAGGCTCCATCCTAGGCCCTACTCTGTTCCTCATATTTATAAACGACCTTCCTGACGCCATAGACTCCCAAGTCGGCATCTACGCTGACGACACCACAATTTACTCCTGCCTCAAACACAAATCTAGTGATGCTGACAAAGTTAACCTGGCAGCTCAAATTGAAAAGGACCTCCAATCGGTTGTGAACTGGGGCGAGAAATGGATGGTTAACTTTAACGCCTCTAAAACAAAACTGCTCTCTATTAACCACCACAAGGATCCATCCCTGCATCCCATTAGAATGTCTAAAGACCAACTTCTCGAGAGCTCCTCTCTGTGGCTGCTCGGTCTCACGCTGTCCGCTGATCTGAGATGGAACAAATACATCGAGTCAGTTGCATCATCCACCGCAAGGAAAGTTGGTTCCCTGTGCCGAGCCAGGAAATTTTTCTCCCCGGAATCGATCCTCCAAGTCTATAAATCGACCATTCGCCCTTGCATGGAGTATTGCTGCCATATATGGTCTGGGGCCCCCTGCTGTTTGCTCCAGGGTTCTTGATGAAATCCAGAGACGGATATGCAATGTGATTGGCCCTGATCTGTCATCTCGTCTGCAGTCGCTCTCACACAGACGCGATGTTGCCTCGCTCTGTCTTTTTTACAAGTACTTTCACGGTAATTGCTCCGAGGAGCTGCTTTCGCTTGTCCCTAGACCTCGTGAATTTAAACCTCCTACGAGGCTGGCATCCCGTTCCCACCCCTTCACCGTTGAAGCTGTTAGATGTAGACGTCTCTTCTATTCCAATAGCTTCATGTCTCGCACATCTCGCCTATGGAACTCCCTTCACTATTACTGTTTCCCTGACAAATACAATCTCCAACGTTTTACGTGTAGCGTCAATCGACATCTCCAGTTGCCTTGATCTATCCACTTCCCTTCTCCACATCCTTTCACCTTTCATTCCTATCTGCTCTCGCTCCAAATCTTCTGTAACCCCCTTGCCTTGATCGACCCACTGTCTTTCTCTTTCTCCACATCCTCTCCTTTACCCCTCTTATCTGCTCTTCCGCCAACCCTTGGGGTGATACGCTTAAAAAAAACAAAAAAAACATACAAAATAAAGATTAAAAATGACGGAAACATTAATAATAAAAAAGCAACACTAAATAATATTAACTGCGATCTCGGCCACAATCTGCTGGGTTCGGAAAATAAAATGTCCCTATAACACTAGAAACATTGTTTTATTTTTATTTTCCTTGCAAAAACACATTATTATTAATATTATTTTAAAATGATGTTCATATTAAGAGGCATAGTTCATGTAGATATGTGGGAAATATAACGGTTAATTCTAGACTTGAACTGATTGAAATTGTAATGGTCGGAGAAACTTCCTCTTCAGAATGATTTTCCCGAAAGCAGGGGTACCTGGGAAGACGCTGGTAGGGAAGTTAATCTCACTAGTTGAATACAAAGGAAATAAAACGTACCTAGCATGGCAGATCTTAGTCGTGAAGGTTAGAACTGATGAAGCTAAAGAATGTAGTTCGTCTGAACACAATTATTATTATTGTTATTTTCTTTTCTTTGATTTCTGGTGTGTACTCATTTCTTACCGTGTCGCGCCCAAAGACCTAAATTCAGAAAGGGCATCATGACATTTTCTTTCAGTAGTTAAAAAGAAACAAAAATAAAACCCCATTATTTTTACATAGATAAAACACTTTGTAAGGTGTCAGCTTTACTCGTGAGAACAATTGTTTGTGTTTCTTTTAGGCATGGGATACCAGAAATCCCATCAATGTGTTTATTGAAATCTTTTCCAATCAATCCGAGGGCCCAACTACAACAGAGATTATTGTTGATCTCATGTATCACATTTCTTGAGATTTCGATTTCAAGATCCTTGTATTTTGATAGCTATTTTTTCAAGAGACATTGCATTCTGCAGGGACTGTCATATCAATAATAATAATAATAATCAACCAACAGCCCTATGCGGTCAGATGTGGCACGAGGCCGAATTTAATGTTGGGTATCCGAGCCCGTAGACTCGGTGAAAAATTCCCCGTAGACGCCACATAAAACGAGGTCGAGTAGCTGTTACCCGAGAGGAGAATCTACCCCTTGACATTGGCTCGTATGGGATTCTCTCTGGCCGGAAGCCGAGTGTTTGACCAGTACAGCTGGCAGCTGGAGACGAATCTCCAGCTGCATGATATTTACCAACCGCCTCACGCGGTCAGATGTAGCACAAGGTCGAATTTTAATGTGGTGTATCTGAGCCCGTAAGCTCGCCCAAATATTCCCCGTAGACCGCGTATAAAACGTGGTCGGTTTCCCGAGAAGAGACTCTGCCCTTCGACATAGCCTCGTCTTGGGTTCCTCTCTGCCCGGAAGCAGACACTTTGATCAGCACAGCTGGAGATGAATCTTCAACTGCAGACCAGCATACAGTATTTACTACTGCATTTTTGCGAATGGGACATACCCATTATCGTCCGTAGGTATGCTACAACAGTTAGTGTCAAATCGTCGTATGTTTGTGGTGAGTAGCCATTTCGCAACTGAAATCGATCCATGAAACGGCAATTTTTTAAAGATTCTTTGAGGCTGTGCATAGTAACCACCCCTAGTTTTGCTTATTATTTTTTTTTAGAAAAAATGCGTATTATATATGGGTAATTACATTAATTTCTTGCTGAGTTGAGGCACTTCGAATAGTGTATCTACTGTGCAAGAAATTAAAAACCACTTGACAAGCTAATACCATTCGAAACGCACTGAAACCATTTGGCAGATTAATACACTTTCACTTGTGCCAAAAAGACATTTTTAGTTGATATACATCGAACCTTGCGAAAGTACAATAGACGTATTTTGATGATTAAGTGATTCGATGAAGAACATCAGTTATCCAGATACAACAGAGATTGGGCTCTGAAAAAGAAACTGAAAAGGTGTTGTAGATGAGAGGATACTTTCGGTCAAACTACAATTTTTTAAAAAATTATTTGTAGATGGGAAAATAATGAGAATTTGAATAAAAATCAATTAAAATCATACAAATCCAAGGATACGCGATTAGACACAAATGGTATTTTCAGTGTGAAATCCACGATATTGTATTCATAAAATGGCGGGAAGTATAAACAGAAAATATATTTTTCCGATAAAAGAAAAGGAAAGTCCTTTTAGACTGTAAATAAACCGACGACATTAAGCAAAATACTGGACGACAACCAGCAACAGTAATAAGCAAATTAATACGCACACAGACACACACACACACATACACACACACACACACACACACACACACACACACATATATATATATATATATATATATATATATATATATATCGAGAGAGACAGAAGGGGGGGGCAACACCCTGTTTCATGATTACAGCGTTTAGCATAAAATCGTCTGTCTGTGAGTGTTGACTTCAATGATCTCTTTTATATTTACAATCGCTCTATCTTTGATATTGAGCACTTTATCTCATAAATATAGCATAAACTATATTACTTCCTTATATATATATATAAATATATATATATATATATATATATATATATATATATATATATATATATATATATATATATATGCATATATATATATATGTATATTATGTTATGAATCATAAAAAAAACATTAAAAATAATTAAATTTTCAGAATCACTGGGTTGTATATTAATATTTTTGATTTTATTATTTCAATTAGGTTCCTTGAATAGTTTCTTCAAACATGGCCATCATCAGGAGAAAACAAATCTATGCTTGTTACTAGCAGTGAACTACAGGAGCGAAGGACTGTTTCTGAAGAAAGTGAACTTTATCTGTAGTTTTCATTTGTTTTGTTATCGTTAATTTTGGTCAGTTCCTGTGTTGGTCAAACGGCCTCTTTTAAGTTGTTTTAACACACACAGACACACATGCATATATATATATATACATATATATATATATATATATATATATATATATATATATATATATATATATATATATAATATTATATTAAGTAATCCATCGAGTCTAGCAGAAACCTCAACAGAATGCAGAAAGCACTCGACTGCCGTTTCTATCACACACACACACACACACACACACACATATATATATATATATATATATATATTTGTAGAGAGGATAAATGAAATGGGCAAATATAAACAGGCGTGTACACATTTGCTGGTGTGCATACGCAGGCAAGCAAATAAATAATCGTTAAATTTATGCATGCGGTGTAAACATAATATATATATATATATATATATATATATATATAGGTAACTATACTCGTGTCGAAAAACTTTCGAATTCTTGATTTAACAATAGCAAAATCAATCACGAAAGGAAAAAAAGGTTTTAAAAAAGAAAGAGACAGGAACATGAAAGTCTGTCGAAAATAATCGCACAGATACAGGTTCAAGGCCCAAAGAAAAAACCCCGATACGAGTAAACAACTAACTAAAGAGCTCGATACAAACGTAGAGCAAACCTAGTCAAACCTAATGAGCCAGACAAACCTACCAAGGTTTCACTTAGGCAGATTGTCAGGTATATATATATATATATATATATATATATATATATATATATATATATATATTATTTTATGATATTAAAATTTCATTTCAATACAGAATACAGCAATATTCTTTATCCGTTTTAGGATATTACATCAATAACATGGCAAAAAATGCTACACAATTGCTGTCATGTTTCAATGCGAATCAACACATCTCATCAGGCGTTAGTAAATAATTATTTCCTAACGAAACACGACTGCAGTTGTGTAGCACTTTTTGCCATGTTATTGATGTAATATCCTAAAACAAAAAATATTGCTCTACTTTGTATCGAAATTAAATGTTACCCTATTCGCTCTCATCTTATATAATTATTATTATAAATCAGTCAGTAAGGTTCAAATATAACAATCAATAGAAATTTATACATAACATGTTAACAAGATCAAATGGAGAATGTCTGAAAAGCAGACAAACTTGAAAAGACAAACGTTCGGACTTTACAAACGACATTACTGCTCTGATGGATTTACAATAATGCGAAACATTATGGTAGTTTGAAATATTTAATCATCAATTATAGCAACAAAAAAACTAGGTCTTCTTACAGAAAGGAGCAGTAGAACAAAAACTGACTAATAATGAATAGGAATTAAAATGGTATTTCAAGTTACTCAAAATGGAAAAGAAATCTTTAAACAAATATCAGTTTCTAGATTGAATATTATTATCAGCAAAATAAAAGGGGGAGACTTCTTCTTCTATGTTCCCTGTCCCGTCAACGTGGACGATTGTGGCCCTCCATAACTTCTTGTTCTTATTAATATTTTTCTTTTTGTTATATCTCTTAAACTCTGTCCTGCCAATCATTTACCCAAGCTCGTTAGGTTGATTAGGCGCTGATTTCCTATGCGTCTCTTGCCTTCAAATATATCATTGAATTCTAAAATTTCCCCGGCCTTCTTTCGCGACTATGAACCCTAGAAATTCCAACTGTCTCTGCAATGCATAATTTTCCCATTTCTTTCCATATTCTCTAAAACTTTGTCGTTGCTCACGTGTTCATTCCATGGAATTCTTAGCATCCTTCTGTAGAACCACATTTACGTTCTCCATCTTTGATGAGATGATCCATCTACATCTTTGATAAGGTAATCCAACATTCAATGCCATATAGGATTAACGGTATTATATAACAGTTTAGTATTATTTCCTTTGTTTGCAATAAAACCTTCTTGTTCCTTAGTGTTGTGGCCTTGTTAGGGTCAGAAATAAGACACAAGAGAGGAATTGTGTTTCACAAATATATTAATAGAAAGAGTAATACAAACATATACCAACGAGTGTTACAGCAAGAATGTTCGGTCCGACTGTCAGAGCTGACTGCTTGAAACTTCTCTCTGCAAAAGGCAGTACCTGCTCCTGTTTATAATTGGGGGAGTCCATACGTGCGTAGGTAAATTACCATAGCACTTAATAATTTGCTTAATTTCTGGAAGGCAGCGTTCGTCATCCACCTTGGATTTAGGGTCCTGCACTTTCCATCCGGAGAATTTTCTCTATCGTATCTTTAAATATTTGAGCTTCGCAACTTTAGCAAAATATTCCAATAATCATCATAAATACTAATGTTGATAGTCATTTAAAGAAATAAATTTGTACTAATGAAAAGATTTTAAGACTAAGAATTTTTGTACAGTGTAACCCGGATATAAGAGCAACCCGGATATAAGATAGATTTTCTCTGGTCCCAAATTAGTACCATACTTACCTAAACAAATGTAGACCAAAACCGGATATAAGAGAAACCCGAATATAAGAGAAACTCGAATATAAGAGACTTCTTCTCCGGTCCCGACAACTCTCTTATATCCGGGTTACACTGTATTCCCTTCTTTCTATCTTCCTTTTCCTTGCTGATACTAAGTAGCCTCTTTGATACGTCCTTACCGTTTTTTCACACAACCAAAACGGAATAGGCCATTACTTATTAGGTAACTAAGGTAGGAAGACGCAGAATTATTATGCGTTTTATCCACCGATAATTATATGTTTTGTGTTCCTATGCGTGTGTGAGCTTGAACATATTCACTGGAAGGTATTGAAACAAGAGAGGTGCCATTATTTCGTGTTCCCAGCTGACTCAAGATATTTAAGCCATCGCACTCTGATGGTAGACGTCTCCCAAACATTTTGGACATGTGTTAAACTGAAGCATGTTAAATTTATATTTGCTGATTGAGAAAGCGTAACACGAGATGAAAACGTCAAGAAAGAATATGCGCACGCCTTCAGAAAAAAAAAGTCCTGCGCATAAAAATTATTCGCTGACATGAAAAAGCCTTTATTTAAATAAAACAGATTTATCGGTAAGCTCAACAGACACAAAGCGATACAAATGCATGTGTGATAAAATAACTGATATGAAAATTCGAATAAATATAAACAGGGAATATGTGAAAACGAATTAGATATATCATATTTTTATTCTTATGTCAATGTTTCGCTCGAAAAGTGCATCATCAGAAAAATAGAAAATCGCTTCCGAGTATATATATATATATATATATATATATATATATATATATATGTGTGTGTGTGTGTGTGTGTGTGTGTGTGTGTGTGTGTGTGTGTCTGCGTGCGTGCGTGCGTATGCGCGCGCGTGTGTATGTAGATAGCTATTAATACATACAAACACATACATTCATATATACATTAATAAATACACACACACAAACACACACACATATATATATATATATATATATATATATATATATATATATATATATATATATATATATATATATATATATATATATATATATACAGGGTGTCCATAAAGTTCGTGTGCACTTTAAATAATTTATAACTTAATTTGTATTTGCGACAGAAATAATTTGTAAAAATGATTAGAAAGAAGTAAATCTATATTTTTTATGGTTTTATTGGAATTTTCTTTAAGTTTCCACATGTTCTCCATCATTAGCAATAGAAAGGGTAATACGATTTTGCAGTTCACGGAAAACATTTGCCAATTTATTTACAGTAATTCCTGAAATCACATTAGTTATTTTAGCTATACTTAAAACTAGGTACATTAAACTTTATAACATTTTTTGCAGATTATTTCTATTGCAATTACAAATAAAGTTAACATTTTTTAAAGTCCACACGAAGTTTAAGTGAACGTTGAATTCAACACCCAGAGTGGACAGAATGTTAGATGCCAAACGCAATCGCACATGCCATATTTATTGCATTTGATATGAACCAGCCTGTCGCCTCTGGTTGCTGACTTCAATGTCCACTTTTATATTTACATGCGCTCTATCGCTGATATTGAGCACTTTAAGCTCAATAGCAGAGGTACACCGATAATTATATGTTAAATAAGTGTAGCATACCCGTAAATATAGAATATCTTAAAACTATATTTTATCATATATATATATATATATATATATATATATATATATATATATATATATATATATATGAAATATGTATATTTAGGAAGCATATCTTCATTTTCTATTTCTCTAATTATATTCTTGATGTTAAGTTGAAATTCATCAAAAAACGCACTTATAGTTATTGTTAACCCAAGTACTTTCGATCTCCTCGGAGATCATGCTAAGGAGTGAATTACGAAGACTAACTTAATGTAAAGGTATTCGCTGTGGTGTTGCTTTTTTGTAAACACACGTTTTTGTAAACGCGATCTGTTATTAAATATAATTATTTTGATATTAATCATTGTGGTTATGATGCTTTGTAAACAAGCCTTCCCAGATGCGAGATGGGTAACCAGAGATGACAAATTGCCACATGTTGCTAAATGTTAAATTTTATATATATATATATATATATATATATATATATATATATATATATATATATATATATATATATATGATAGAAATTATGAGGAGGATTTGAGAAAAATACAATTAATTCATTCATCGAGTCTTGAAGAAACCTCAACGGAATGCAGAAAGCGCTGGACGGAATATGTGATCGAGCTGCGCTATATCGAGTCTAACTCGGCACCGCTTCGTCACCGAAGGCCCGTTGGTATGTCGTTTGCCTGATAACGTTACTCTTCGTGTTTCAATTCTCGGTAGAGGGTGCGTACTGCTGATGAGTCTCAAATATAGGGCGAAACGACCGTCCACTGCATTCTGTTTCTGCTAGACTCGATGAATTTCTTATATATATATTAGTGTGTGTATATATCGAAACATACTGCCTCGTTTTTTGCTACATGATTTAAACAAAATAATACAAACGATATCGACTTTTACACGACAGTCTCATAACCCTAACGAAAGGTAACAGAAAAAACAGAGAAATAAGCATAAAGAACTTAGATGTAGATTTCCAAGACGTCACACTCAACCAAAGAAAGGTAATTACCAATCACATAGATAACCCAACGATAATCCACTTTACATGCACACATCTCCCAACCAACTTCAAACAATAATCAAGCAAATCTCACAGTCAGTTAAGAGCAGTTTATCTAACTATTCTCGCAATGAAACCATTCAATAACACTAAAAGATTTTAGAGGACATTCACATATACAGCACACAGTACACAAAAGCCAAGATTAAAAGAAACATAATATGTTTTTACCCATCGTACAAAAATGTAAAGACAAACGTAGGAATAAACTTCATTAAACTCATTCACAAACACCTCCCTCATCAAGCACTTTCATTTAACAGAAACGCTATAGTTGCACAGAGAATATATGACAAATAATAAAGACGCAGAACAGAAAAAGAACGAACAACCCACAGGCAGAAATCAGGCCCAGGTGTAACTGCAGAGTAAAGAAAGAATGTTCCTTAAATGCCAATTGCTTAGAAAACAATATAATATACCAATCCACTGTAAAATCAGCAAATCACGGATATAAAATATATATAGGACACTGCAAACAGATAAAATACCCTCCACAAAACACCATTTACAAATACTTAATATTTTTTAAAGAAATTTGGGAATTTCAAATCAAAAAATAAATTATAGCAAAACATCATGGAAATTAAGTAAAAGAGCATCAGCCTATAACAATAAATCCAGACTGTAAACTTTGTTTGTGGGAGATAATAGCTATCATCCACTTCCCAGACAAAAAGCGATCCGAGCCTATCCCAAAATGCAGACACAAAAACAAATTTTTACTACGTTTAATAATTTCATCAACAACTAAAAATGAATAACGTGGAAAATACCATCATGAAAAAAATGAAACTATATACACTACATACAGATAATGAAACCTACTTATGACAAAACCATAATAAACCATAATAAACAAATTAACAAACTACAAATGCTCACATAAACACAATTGAATGCAATAATAATTAGCAACAAAAAATTTAGTAATTAATAATAAATAATGAGTAAAATTTAAAAAAACGCACTAAAATAGCTACAAAAAACCGCATTTGGATCGACAATTATTACTACACAACAGTCTGTAAAATAATATCAAATATAACCGTTACCGTCCAGCCTATAAACGTTTCGACAATACACTGCGCCATTTCGCCATTTACCAGCATATATAAATAGTACAGCCAAAATAAAACACGTTTAACCGGAAGATTTTGTTCAAAGATGAAACACAGTCGCCACTCGGTATTGACCTCAGTTCCCACTGTTATATTTACATTTACATACGCTCTGCCCCTGATATTGAGTACTTTCCCATAAATATAGCGTACGTTAAATTATGTTATTATATATATATATATATATATATATATATATATATATATATATATATATATATATATATACACAAACACACACAGTAATAATAAGTCTGAGATGTTCGATAAAACCAAATTGGCATCTGATCTTGAAAATACCTTACAGTCTGTTGAGCCCTGAGGCAAGAATGGGTTTTCTTCATCTTATCTTAATGCCTATAATAGGAAACTCACTGTTAATCATCTTAAAGTAACTATTTTGCACTTCTATCAGAATGGCTGATGCTAAACTCCGTCGGAGAAAATCCCTGCGTCTTCTTGGTCTCACGTTTTACACTGAGCTGAAATGATAATGTTAAATCATTTGCTAAGTCCGCTGCTATGAAAATCGGTATACTGTATCGCGCAAACAATATTTCTTTCATATCTATACGTCGGAGTATCGAACATTGCTCTGATCAGTTGGTTCTACTGTGTTCCTAAAGATTACTGACAATATCCAAAGAATCGTTAATGTTATAGGTCCAGACCTGGCATCTCATCTTCAGTTACTTTCACTACGCCGTTTCTCCTTGTGTTATGTATTCATATTTTCACGGTAATTTATCTGATGATCAAGAATAATTTCATTTCACAATTTAACAAGACTGACTCAGAAATTCGTCCAGATATAACATTATGCCAGACCTTATCAAGTGCCTTCGAGACATCCAAAGCAACAGTCCGAATTTCACCATTCTTATCTACAGCTTGACAGACTCTCTCAGAAATAATCGTTAATACATCAGTAGTTGAACTAGAGAAGCGAAAGTCTTTTGCTTATGGGAAAGAAGACACTGCGAGGTGAGATGCTTAACCAATTCATACCTGTTTACAGCTTCCAAGACTTTCCCCAAAAGAGTTAGAAGTATAATAAGCCAAAAGTTAGTGGGATCGAATGGTTCACCTGATTTGTTAAAGAGTGGATTGGAAGAGGAATTCAAGCAAGCATGACATCAATGTACGCGCAGTACCCCATTAACAGCTAGGGTCTCATAATTCAAATGTTGAGATCTGGGTTGTTTCTTCTGGCAACATTTGTTTGTGTAATACACTCCTGGATACCTCCTTTCCTCACACTTACAATCTTCAAAATTTTAAATCCATCGTCATTTTTTGTCTAATTATATTGCCCTTAATGTTGCTTTCATTATCAGTAACCCCTGGCATCCTAATAGCTGTTTGACACTCCTCGGGGTTATATATATATATATATATATATATATATATATATATATATATATATATATACATACATACATATATGATAGAAATCGTAAGGAGGATTTGATAATTATAATTAAGTAATCCAGTGAGTCTGAAAGAAACTTCAACAGAATGTAGAAAGCACTAGAGGGCAGTGCGTATCCACTACCGAGAATTGCAACTCTGACAGATAGGTTGTCAGGCAAATACCATACCAAATGTTCCAACGGGCCTCGGTGACGAAGAGATAGCAAATCAGACTCAATATAGCGCCGCTCGCTCACATATTCCGTGGTGGAACTCAACTGAAGTTCTCTGTAACCATAGAACTGTGCCCCACCACCGGAGCCACGACTACTATCACCAAGCCGTCCAGTGCTCTCTGCATTCTGTTGAGGTTTCTTTCAGACTCAATGAATTACATAATTATATATATATATATATATATATATATATATATATATATATATATATATATATATATAATATATTAGTGGTCAATATATATATATATATATATATGTATATATATATATATATATGTATATATATATATATATATATATATATATATATATATATATATATATATATATATATATATGTTGATATGCATAAATTGAAGACGTATTAATCGAATGCGCATAAATTGGGGGATACCTGGACATACGGTGTCTTGACAACAACAGTAAGTAAGCAAGACGTCTCAGATTTCATAGTATTCCTTACCGGTGGTCTATACACAATAACTGAAGATTGCGTTCAACATTGCTACAGGTGATGGATTATATATATATATATATATATATATATATATATATATATATATATATATATATATATATATATGTGTGTGTGTGTGTGTGTGTGTGTGTGTGTGTGTGTGTGTGTGTGTGTGCGCGTGTGTGTGTGTGTGTGTGTGAACATTGAAGTCAACACTCAGTGGCGACAGGCTGTTACATGATAAACGCAATAAATATGGCATGTGCGATTGCGTTTAGTATCTAACAGTTTGTTCCCTCTGGGTGTTGACTTCCGTGTCCACTTTTGTGCGTGGTATATATATATAACCATGAAACAGACTGTCGCCTCTGAGAGTTGACTTCAATTTTCAATTTTATATTTGCACCACCCGCTCTATCTCTAATTTAGAGCACTTTATCCCATGGATATAGCACACCTTAAAACTATATTTCTTCATATATATATATATATATATATATATATATATATATATATATATATATATATATATATATATATATGTATTTAGTTTACGAAAAACTAGGTAATCCGTATGGGTAGACACAATGAGGATAAAATCCAGAGAACTCAATGTAAATCAGAGCTAATAATTTAAATTAAAATATATATATATATATATAACAAAGTGTTTATACGCATGGAATTTCCGATAAGATATCGATCCAAAGAGAGCAGTATGTAAGAGGTAGAGCAACATTATTATTAAAATATCAAACATTTAAAATTCCATTTATAATAATAATAATAATAATAATAATAATAATAATAATAATAATAATAATAACCCGTACCCATCAGTGGCGACATAGTGCAGGGTTCAAAGCTGAAACTGAAGGTTTTATCCTTGCTGCACAGGACCAATGCTTGTTAACTAGGAATTATCAAGCACATATACTAAAATACTGTGTTAGCCCAAAATGCAGATTCTGTGATAAATATCCAGAAACCATTGATCATCTTGTATCAGGTTGCACGATATTGGTACCCACTGAATATAAAAACCGGCATGACAGAGCGGGCCCATATCTGCACTGGAATATTTGCAACTTCTACGGGAAGGAAACTGAAAGAAACTGGTACGAACACCACCCAGACCCGGTTACGGAGATAGGACCTGTTACAATTCTATGGGACTACACAATACACACTGACAGAGCAATCAAAGCCAACCGCCCAGACATTGTTATTAAAGACGACAAACAAAAAAAGTGCCTCCTTATTGATATGGCAGTCCCTGTAGACTGCAATGTATCTTTGAAGATATTCGAAAAGCGGTCAAAATACAAGGA
>OZ038482.1:125067564-125077564 GCA_964036315.1 Acanthosepion esculentum | reverse complement strand
TCAATTCCGTCAGAAACTTGGAAACGGCATGCTGTACTGCTTGGCATTCGCGCCGAAAGAAAGCTTGGATGCCAATCTGAGTAGACGGCAGACGATTCAAAAAGGGTTGGGTGGGTCTGATTGTGATTACAAAGGCACAGCGGCTCGGAATAATAACGCTGATCGATCTGATAAGAAATTAACTCCCTAAATTGTTTGGAAAGGCTTCAGACTCAACAGGGAGTTCTACAACAAAGACCTTCAGTAGGTAGTGCTGCCCTGGGTCAAGAAGACTACATGTCTGACAACATGACTCTGCACTTTATCAAAAATGCAGGTGTATCTAGTGATATCTGTCAGAAAATTTCTCCGACCACATCAGGCCTTACATCTGGCAAGCTAACTCTAACCAATCTAACCAGACTTCAACCCCCTTGATTATTATGTATAGAATATTTGAGGGATAGACCAACAAACCTCCATTTAACATTAAGATGAACTGAAAGCAAAAATTATGGTAGCATTCACCAACTTAAATAAGGAAACCTTCTAGAAGAGTTGCAGGAGATTTCGAAGTCGTCTGGAAGCCGTGGTTGAAGCCAATAGTGATTTTATTGAATAAATTTACTTTTTACTATTTCACGATATTTTTTGTCATTTATCCACGTATGAAGTAATAATAAATAATTTTCTCTCGACATATATATATATATATGTGTGTGTGTGTGTGTGTGTGTGTGTGTGTGTGTGTGTGTGTGTGAACATTGAAGTCAAAACTCGGACTGACGATTGCGTTCAGCATGAAACAGCCTGTCGACTCTGAGTGTTGACATTAATGTTCACTTTTATATTTATATTTATAACTTGTATTTTGAAGTCTATGTGTGAGATTTTAAGCAGCTCTTTCTTCACAAAGCAGAATTCTAAGGCAATAACAGTATTAATGATTATATTAATAATGTTCACGGTCTTTCTCCCGTTGTACGTTACGACGAATTTCAGGTCATATACAGTCCGAATAATGTAAATTGCTTTAAAAGTCACAAAAATGTATCTCAAAAATATAGATGAATAATAATAATAATAATAATAATAATAATAATAATAATAATAATAATAATAATAATAATAATAATAATGTTTGTATACACCCGTATGCAAATTAATTGATATAATTGCTTTAGTTTCCTTTCTTTCACCAGACGGTCACTTTTAGACCCACTGGAGTGACAGGGTGTAATCGGTTTCTATTTTTTCTCAGTACGTCATTTTCAGTGGTGTGTATTAATATGAGTCTATTTTCGGGGCGTATGATGAAATTGTTTGGCCTTGAAAAATATTGCGTTATCCGTGATTGCATCAGATTTTCATCACGCCCAGACACTATTGTCTCGATTCTCGGTTAGTTGTCCTACGGCCAGTCCAATAGACGTCACTCCAAGGAAGCGTAAGAAAATAGTAACGCTGCATGAAGGCACTAGCAAGCCTTACCAGTGAGCAAATGAAGCTACTATAGACTTGCACGGAAACTCTCCTGATTTAAATCCAATCGAGGATCTGTGGTCAATTTTCATCCTTCTACCTTAGGTAAACCCCGGGCTTTGTATAAGCTGAAAAAACTGAACAGGCTCGCCAAATTTATAAAATGAATAATTAAGACTGCGATGATTATTTCAGACGACACTTCCATTTGTTATAATAATATACTGTAATATATATATATATATATATATATATATATATATATATATATATATATATATATATATATATATATGTATATATATATATATATGTATGAAAATTTCTCAGAGTTAACCTGTAGATAAGACAATCTTTATAAATATAAATGACAATAGGAAGACACTATTAATTGCTGACGCGTTTCGTCCAATGTGGACTTTCTCAAAGCAAAAAACGAAATGGATTTAATTAAACAAGGAAATTAATAAAAACAAAAGACAGAGTGTTCTTAGCAACCGGAATGTAGGGAACGCTATTTTCATATTGTTAACTGAAAATAACGTCAGATAATATTCTCCACACGTGACATTAACTGACGATTGCATCTAGCATGAAACAGACTGTCGCCTCTAAGTGTTGACTTCTATGTTCACTTTATATATTTATAAATATATATAAATATATATATATATATATATATATATATATATATATATATATATATATATATATATATATATAACTCAAATACATACATATATATATATATATATACATATATACGATATATATATATATATATATATATATATACGATATATATATATATACATATATATATATATATGTAATCGTCATCGGCATCCAACAACTTCTGCCAACGTGTCTCCAGATGTACAATGCCCTTGCCGTGGAACTCGGGGGGTTTTGACGCAAAGAAGACCGTGGGGGCTTTGCGCAAGTCTGCTTCATTGGGGAAGGATTTCCCACGAAGATGATTATCCAGGGTGTGGAAGAGGTGGTAATCGGATGGCGCAAGGTCAGGTGAATAAGGTGGATGGCACAAAGTCTCCCACCCAAGTTGCTGTATGGTATCCCTGACCACTCGCGCGACATGCGGCCTGGCGTTGTCATGGAGGAAAAGCATACCTTTGCGATTCACCCGTGCTGGCTCCTTCTGGCGCAATGCTTGTTGCACACGTTTCAATTGCTGCGAGTATAGGTCTCCAGTGATAGTTTGGCCCGTTGGTAGCAGTTCATAATGAACCACTTGACGACCTGTCCACCATAATCTTGCGTGGGTGCATAGGCGGTCTTGCGGTGTGAGGGACAGCATCCTGAAGAAACAACCAATGTCTGGAACCCTTGGGACTTTCGTACAGAACCCACTTTTCATCACTGGTAAGCACTCGATTGAATAAGGATGCGGTACGGTGGCAAGAAAGCAGTGATACGCAGGCTGCAACTCGTTGTCCTTTGTGGACCTCCAACAGCGTTTGCGGAACACACTTGCTCAGTTTGTACGTCTTACCTAGGCGGTGCAGGTGAAGTCTAACTGTTTCATCGGAAATGTTGAACTGTCTTGCAAGTTCACCACACGTTAGACTACTGTCCTATTCAATGGCCGCATGCAGGACTCCGTCATTCAAGACCTGTGGTTGTCCACTGCGAGGCTCATCATGGAGAGACAAATCTCCCGACTTGAATTTCAAAACCAACGCCTTGCAGTACGTTCATCCACAGCACTATACCCAAACGCTTGACGTATGCGGCGACTTGATGCAGCTGCTGATAAGCCCACTTTGAAGTCGTAAAGCAAACAGCCCCGAACGAGATCTCTAGACACTTCCATCCTTCTCACAGCTGTCCGGGTTATAACTGATGGCCGGGCACGGTGCGCGTGTTTTTATAACGTCTGATGTTCCTACTTCCGGCTGTCCAAATTTTGAAAACAATTGCTACACGCATTTCGTATATATTTTAACATCATTCAATGACTAATCAAAAAACGGACAGAACTTTTTTGGTTACCTTATATATATATATATATATATATATATATATATATATATATATATATATATATATTGTTATATATAATTAAAATAAATCCTAAAGAGCCAGGGAAACCAGCAAAACGGGTCTTCAGGGTAACCTTATTCTAAAAATCCATGTAAATGAAACCTGAGTAGGTTTCCTTGTATCTTTCGGATTTATTTTAGTTATTCCCGCTCTACTTAGTGTATTGAACACTCTACGTTTTAATCTTACTACTCGCTGTTTTTTTTTCCTTTAGACTAAAATCTTATGGCACTGGTCGATTTATTTCGCCCTCTTTGGATGTTTGCAGTTATTTCTTTTTTTATTTACATTTTTTTCCTCGGGTACCGATTTGTTTTGACATAGCTACAAATTTAGCTATCTGAGTTTTTTTTCCAAGCGAGTATCATTAGTAGTATATATATATATATATATATATATATATATATCATTATATTGTTACATATTATATGTATATATATATCATATATATTACATATTACATATATATATATATATATATGCTCTTGTTATATATTGTCATATATAAGTGTTATATATATATATATATATATATATATACATATATATATATATATATATATATATATATATTTATATATATATATATTGTTATATACTATTATAATATATTGCTATATACTGGGAGTCATACGGTTATATACTGGGAAGTCATACGGATTTATTGAGGAGACATGCTGTCCTATAACTTCTTATGTAGATCATCAGTTATTAGTAGTGTCAACACTCATTTACTAAAGTTTTTTTTCTAATGTAATTCCTCCCAAGCAAGGCAGGAGTGCCACTAGCATGCAAGGGGTTACAGAGCACTGAGAACAATATTAAAGAGGCGTGTTTGAGGAAAGCTCAGGGTGTCAGTTGTCAATTGACATTACACTTGAATATTTGAAGATTATAGTCATCGGGGAAGTAAGTAAGGGGAAGGGAGTTCCACAGACGGGAAGTGCGGGAGAAAAAGCTGTTTGTGTGGAAGAGACGGTAACATCTAACAAGTTTGAAACTGAAAGGGTCGGGCAGAGATACCAGCTTTGTAGCTCGCTTAAATCCATGAAGTCTAGGAACCAGCGAAAGTAGCTTGTCGGAACAGTTGCCGTAAAAATATTTGTAGAAGATAGAGAGGGAATCCTCGGCACGTCTGTGGGATAGCGATTGTGGACTAGGTACCAGATCAGGTACATATCATCTTGCTTATTCGTCTCTGGATTTTGTCGAGGACCTCGAGACGTACAGCGGGAGCACCAGATCATATATGACAGCAATATTCCATGCAAGGACGGATGGTTGATTTATTGATTTCAAAAATGGAATCAGACGAGAAAAACTTTCTGGCACGACATAGAGAATCAATTTTCCTTGCTGTAGATGAAGCTATTGATTCAATGTATTTGTTCCACCTCATGTCAGTGGACAGCGTGAGACCAAGCAGGCGTAACGAGGCGCTCCCGGGGAGTTGGAAATCAGCCATTCTGATGGGAAGCAGGGAGGGTTCTCTATGGTAGGTAAAGGTGAGCAGTTTCGTTTTGGAGGTATTAAAGTTTGCAAGCCATTTCCTGCCCCAGTCAACCACAGATTGGAGGTCTTTATAAGCAGATAAAATTTGAGAGCAGTGAGAGGTGACCCCACCAAATATTTATTAATTCTTTCGACTTTTCCAGTTAGCGGAGGAGACTGTTTATTATGAAGAGGCTAATTGTGCCATTCTTTATCAAAATCCGGGAAGGTCCGAGAGGTCGGGCACAAAAAATTGGAGGAAGGGGATACATGAGAAATAGTCAGGTACATCCAGTCGACTGTATTAATGAAAACATCGTGAATACATAGAAGAGTATTGAGGAGACATATGACTCAGCGCCAGTAAAATTCAACAGATGCCGCTGTTGAGATGATTATAGGGTGTGTTGCTCCATGTAATACATGCACACAAAAAAAAACACGCCCACACAGATGCACGCATGTAAACTCTATATTTTACTTTATCACGTTTTATTTTACTTATATATATATATATATATATATATATATATATATATATATATATATATATATATATATATATATATACATATACATATCATACATATATCATACATATATGTGCGTGTGTTTTATATATATATATATATATATATATATATATATATATATATATATATATTATTATTATTATTATTATTATTATTATTATTAATGCCCGTGCTTATTGGAAAGCGTTCAATATCTATGATAGAGCTGACATATACATATTTAGTTGAATTGATATGAGTGTTTAACCCACGGTTACAAAGTGATATGCATTCAAATGAATATATATGCACACACGCACACACGCACACACTATAATATTCATGCACATATATTATTATTATTATTATTATTAAGATATATGTATGTATATATATATATATATGTGTGTGTGTGTGTGTGTGTGTGTGTGTGTCTCAATTTCAAGTAAGAAAAATCAAACCTGTATAAGTGAATTAATATCTCACTGGAATGTGTTAAATAGCTCAATAGCGTATGCAAATATAGAAATGGACATTGAATTCAACACCCGGAGGCGACTGCCTGTTCCATGCTAAACCCAATCGTTAGTCCATATGCCACTGAATGTTGACTTCATCATGCACATATATATATATATATATATATATATATATATATATATATATATATATATATATATATATATATATAATATTCATGCACATATATTATTATTATTATTAAGATATATGTATATATATATATATATATATATATATATATATATATATATATATATATACATATATATATATATATATACATATATATATATATATATATATATATATATATTAATAATAATAATAATATGTCTTTAAAGGCCAAATGAGTTGCAGCGTGTTATTAAGCCTTCTACTATGAGAATAGATGTAGGTGACAGATGACACACAAGTTGATAGCCAATTAGCATCGACTGGGTTACCGTGGAGAAGGAGCAGGAGGTTGCACGACCCGAAAGCCCTAATAAACCTCGCTTAAAAACAACATGGCTTATCAATGCCAAATAACATATCTCACGAAAATCACAAACCGCTTCTATCTATCTATCTATCTATCTATCTATCTATCTATCTATCTCATTATTTTTTTATGTTTGACAAAATCTTATAGGCTTGTTCTTTTTCATTATTCGTGCGTATCATTTTTATGGATATATAAACATTAACTGCCTAACAGAAAAATTGACGACAATAAACAAAATTATTATTGCCACCTAACAATATAAAATATCAATTAACGTCACTACAAATTGGAAGTCAAATATCGAATGACGCAACTGAGATAAAACTTTTAGTTCAGTTTACCCCCATAAAATTACAATTGGCATTTAAAATTATTATTTTAAATCCGGGATGTACTTGGAAATTTCAGTTAATTCATGGAATGATGTCGAAAATATCTAATGCCCCAGCACTCAACTGTTTTTTTATTCATGATGCCATCTCACTGGTCAATGTGTTTATGCATGGTGCCATCTCAATATTTGTGCAAATGAATTATGAAAGATTATCCCATCGCTTAGGTTCATCCGTATCCTTCGAAACAGTTTTATACCTGCTTTTGCCCACTGGTACAGAAAAGAAAGTCTTCACAAAGTGTAGCAGTAAAATTGTAGCGGTCAATGCTACCTTCAATTTAAGCACTAATATTGATGGTGTTAATATTACCGGCGCCGAAACTGAAATCACAGTCCTGAGTTCAAATCCCGTCCGATTCTCTGTTATTCAACTCGTGTTATTGCTTTTGGGAAAGGCGTGAATCTGTTTTCCAATTATGGCTTAAATAGAAGTGTATCAAGATCCCGGTTACCTTGGGTGGTAACCAGTATCTATAAAGAAAATCTAAATTTAGAGTTGAGGAAAACACGTGTTTCACTAAAAATATTAGAATAATATATATAGGCAGATGTAAAGATTCTCTAAAATACGAGAATAAATGATAAAAATTCCTAAAACTTAGTAAAACAATGTTTTTATCGTCAAAATCATTTTATTAAAATTAAAGAAAAGATCAAAAGATTATTTAATGAAATAATTAATTTTTAATACTTTCGAAATTTGGTTAAAAATATTTTTCTCCGGTGTCAATGTTGTACTAAAATTTATTCTGGAAAATTTTAGTGTCTTTGAGTGAGTTGAAAATTCTTGCAAAAATCAGGTAATTGCTAGATTTTAATGAAATGTTCAGTGCTTATTCCGAAATGAATTCAATCATTTTGGAAATATTCGTTTTTAAAAAATTTGATAAAAGTATATTTTTTCCATCTGATGCACTTACAATTTTTTTAAATTTATGAAATTTCGGGAAGTTACTTTTTATAGCGCTTGATAAATTAAAATGACAAGCCCTCTGTGAATTAAAATTATGAAAGTTTTTGGTCAAACGAGATCCATAGTTACGGAAAATCTGCTCTGAATTGCAAAATAAAAAATGCAATAATACTAGAAATTAGAAATATAAAATAAATTATAGACACTATTGTCTTAAGAAAAATATATTTCGTTGAATAATTAATTTTTACAAGAATTGATTTCAATTTTAAGAACTTTAATTAGAATAATTTATAAACTTTTAATTCTTTTGAAATTCTGTATAAATTTGTAACGTTCAAGTGATGTTGTTATTAAATTGAAAATGTTTTTCATAAATGGAAAGTCTCGCGACAACTTATTTTTTTAAATTTTTAATTATTTTATGTGTGTATAAACGTGTCAGTTTTTGTAAATACGGATGTCCACGCGTGACATTATGAGAAAATAAGAGTGGTAACTATAGCAAAGTTAAAATTTATTAGTAATATTTCCACAGGCGTATTCGTTATTAAAATTATAAAGCCTAAAATTCATTTAAATATTACATTACTTAGAATGTTACTTACTTTGTAATATTACTCTGTATTAAAAAAAATATAAAAAAGGCCTCAACGTTACATTCGCCAAGTAATTGTGACAGTTATATACCCCTTATAAATAAATCCCACACATAAGTCGATCGACCGAGAGAGTTTTAAACATCTCCCCTAACCATGTGTTAAAAATATATTTTTTGATATTTTTATAAAAACGTAATCAATATTTGTTTCACATCAGATTAATTCTGCCAAATCTGCTAATCTTCCTAAAATAAAGTTTCATACAAGTATATTTTATTTTTGAAAGATTTTCTTTTTCAATTTTACGTTTATAGATTTGTCAATATGGACGATTTTAGGTTTTTAATGATGAAAAAAAAAACAACAACATTTCAATCAATTTCAGTTCAGTGCAGAAATTTATTCCGTGCATGGGAAATATAAAATTTAGTTTATTAGCTTGAAATTAAAACTAAAGAAAAAGAAAGCTTCAAGAAACACCTTTCATTTTTAAAAATGGATTTTAAAACTTAGGTATCGCTTTATAAATATATATATATATATATATATATATATATATATATATATATATATATATATATATATATATATATATATATATATATATATATATATGTATGTATATATATATATATATGTGTGTGTGTGTGTGTGTGCATTTGCATGTACAGAGTGCGATGGACAAATTACGAAAAAATGAAAATAGCACTGACATCTCATTTTAACAGATATATTCACCAACATTACATAAAAATATCATGAAATGCTAAAGAGTAAATTTATTCAATAAAATCGCCATTGCCATCAGCCATGACCTCCAGATGTCTTTGGAATCTTCTGCAACACTTCTGGACGGTCTCCTTGTTTAAGTTGGTGAGTGCAGCCATAATCCTTCGTCTTTGGTGTTACGATGAGTTTTGATGGTCTCTCACTCAGCTGCGCCCCACACAAAATAATCAAGGTGGTTGAATGTCTGGGGAATTACTTGGCCATATGTAAGTGATGAGGGGGATCACAGAAATTAACTGACAGCCATGACCGGGTTCTCCTACTTGTGTGACATTGTGCAGTATCATGGAGCCAGACATAGGGTCTTCCAGCAGACACCCTTTTGACCCAGGGAAGCACTACCTCTCCAATGCACTTGATATAGACCACCATGTTGAGCCTGAGGCTCCGTGGAAAGATCAATGGAGGCATAACAACGCCATCACTAGCGATCACGCCAAACACCTTCATAATTACCATTAGACTCATCCACATCTTATCAAATCCTCTGCACTGTCCACAGATTGATACCCAAACACACTAAAATGTTTGTATTTGAAATTCCGGTGGGAATGCCGAGCAGTACAGCATACCGTTTCCAAATTTCAGGAGGATTGTATTGCGTCATGCTGCTTCTTTTCTCCCAGACGGTGCCCAGCTGACCCTACTATATTGTGCAGTCGACAAAATCAAAAGCATACAACGCGCATGCGTGAAATGAAAAATAAATTTGCGACTAGTTACCCTTCGCACCCAGCGTGTGTCTGTGTCTATATATATTCATATATA
>OZ038482.1:125027564-125050064 GCA_964036315.1 Acanthosepion esculentum | reverse complement strand
ACATAAAAATGTCTTAATATATATATATATATTTGTCATCCACAGACAGACTATTTTGCTGTTTCACAACTCATCAGTGTGGCTAGACGTCCGGTTGCCTCTAGCTAGGATTGAAACCCGACTGAATTTGCGTCTGTCGGAACTTCTACCACTAAGCCCTCGGCGCACGGCAGAGATGAAGGTGAATTTTAGCGTGTTTATTTTTAGATTTAGATAAACACACAGTGACTGACAGTGACTCAATTCTGCCGAAGAGTCGTGCAATATTTGCTTAAATAGTATATATATATATATATATATATATATATATATATATATATATATATATATATATCCGATTGTACCGCGATTAAATATATCGGCCTGTTTGGTAAAATTACAGTTATTTGGAAGTGAAAGAATGGCTACTCCAGGGCGATGGCCTAGGTGAGCGTTATGGAGATCCTGCGCTGCCCAAACATATTGTCCTACTCTTTCCTGTATGGGCATGATCCAAAGAAATAGAGGACTTTACATCTGCCACGATCTTGGCTGCGGTTGTTGCTGTAAGGTTGTTAATATTCACAAACAACGACCTTCGTAGATCTATTTCAGGATACTTTAATTTTTATCTGGATTTAATTCCATTGTCCTTGGGTGAACTGCTTTCCTGGCTGACGCGCTTCACCTGCCCGAAGCAGCTGATTATGTGTCCATGGTCCGCTTCTGAGCCTTCCCCGCCTAAGAGTTGAACAGTTGAACTTTGTTTATTAGACAAGCATGAACATGCGTGCTTGACCATGACATTACACCAAAAAAGACAAGATCCATAATGGATAACTTTTCACCTTCTAATCATTGCTAAAATATAAGTGACAGTCGTAGAATTTAATCCACTCCCATGCAAAAAAAAACAACAGTAGTAGATAGCTACATAATGATCTCAGAAATAAATGAATAGTACTTGTTGGAATAAAAGTGATTTTCACTGTTACAGTGCATTTCTTGACTAATTCAGTTGTAAAATATTCGTGAATATGAAAGGATTATGATAAAAATAAGCAGACATAATATTTGTAATTTATTCAATCATATATATATATATATATATATATATATATATATATATATATATATATATATATATATATAAATAAATAAAGAGAATGTTTAACATAAAAAATGTCTTTAAATATATATAAGTTATGTGCCATGTGTGATAAACGTTTAGGCGATCTTGTGTCTTTCTATATTTGACTGACAAGGCAGATTTTTTCCCTAGCAATAGACCATTTGCCATCCGAGTCTATAGAATCCGGTCTGTCCTGCTATTTACCCACAGCTTTTAGGCTATTAGCACGTAGGTGAATGTAATGGATTCGACTAGAATTCGAAGTTTGCTCTCCGATTCCTCTATGCGAGCCGCTATCCATTACGCCAGCGTGACTCCCTTATACCCGAGTTCAAGAGCAATCATTAGTCATCTGTCAACAAACCTTACACACCATCCGAATAGACAGGAGATATCAAATCGATACCAATATCTACGAAACGGTTCCGATTCATCATCGGTTGCGAGAAGTGGATTAAGGTATCATCAATCATAACGGCGAATTTGTCCACAAACTCGTGTACCTATAAGCACATCACTAGCGGGACGTATATTTCTCATCATACTAAAACAATTTAAATACACATTTTTAGTTGGACATTCATATGTAAAATTCGACGGGAAAATATTGATGTTGGTATTGGGGCCGGAAGCTTCAATAGATACATTTCAGAGTATTTGTGTGCCAATGAGAGGACAGTGCAGAGGATTCGGAAAGAGTTGGATGAGTCTAATGTTGATTACGAAAGTTTTTGGAGTGATCATTAGTTTTGGCGACGTTATGCCTCCATCACCTTCCCACAGATTCGACACGTAGGTCTAAATCCAGTGCCTTGAGTTGGTGGTGCTGCCCTGGGTAAAGAGCGTGGCTGCTGGAAGGTTCTCTGTCTGGCAACAGGAATCTGCACCATGTTACACAAGCAGGAGAAACCAGGCATGGCTCTTAGACATTTTCTGCGACCGCATCACCCCTTACATCTAGCCACCTAAGTCCCCAGACTTGATTATTATGTGTGGGGAGTAGTTGAGAGAGAAAAACCAATAAAAATATTTCGAACACCAAAGATGAACTGAAGGTCAGGATTATGTCAGCATTCACCAACTTAAAGAAGGATACCACCGCCTAGAAGAGATGCAGGAGGTTCCGTAGTCGTCTGGGGGCCGTGGTTAAATCCAATGGCGATTTTATTGAATAAATTTACTCGCTACTATTTCAAAATCTTTTTGTGCAATTTTGGTAAATATATCTGTTAAATTGGAAGTCAGGCTTATTTCCATTTTTGCGTAATTTAGACGACACTTTATCCGGCGCATGATAAATATATATGTGTATGTGTGTGTGTGCGTTTGTGTGTCCTTGACATCAAATGGACCAACTAGGTCACCAATGACGTAGTTCTTATTCGTGCCCACTCACCCAGCCTATACGCACTTTTCGAATATCTCCACTGACTTGCCGACTTGGACATAAACACCGGTACGCCGGATGGGAGAATTCCGAAGGTCCCTCTGTACGGGGGTCTGGAAGCAAATGTGACATGAGGGCGATAGACATGGACATCGAGAAGTGCAGACACGATTGAAGGGTGATGCGAGGGGAGGAGAAACTAAGGGTGAAGCGTACTCGACTGAAAATAAACAAGTCTGCATCGAGGAAGAGCGTCTGCGCGTGCATTCGTTGCAATCTAGACTGTCACTCCCGTGCGCTACCATCAGTAGGTGAGACACAATTATAGAATTAAATTTGAAAGTTTTAGCTTCGGTTTTTGAAACATGGTAATTACTGTGTAGCGGAGGAACCATACATACACACACACACACACACACACACACACACACACACATATATATATATATATATATATATATATATATATATATATATATATTGGAAAGAAATAATGGAATTTTAAATTATTAATCCGCCAAATTATATTACTTAAAAGTTATTTTTAATGGATGCTCATATTTATTATTGGTTCCGTTTATTTATATATTTATTTAAATTCGTCTACCGTCCTCAATATACGGGAAATATCATTAAATTAGAAAATGAGCCTCCAGTAAGATTCGAACGTGCGTCCCCGTTGATCCAGCATGCTTTCGAACCTTTCGGTCACGAAGTGCGTCGTTCTTCAAGCAAAGTTGAATAGTGTCTTTGAATGCCAGTCTTTCCATTGAAGACATAAAGAAGACGTATATTTGCAAATGTTCATGCCTGTGTTTGTGTCTGTGTGCGCACGTGTCTGGATGTCAGAATAATATTATCGTTTATTAAATCTCTGTTTACTCCAGTACATGACGTAATCGTCGATGGGATTCAAACTGGCCATCAAGAAGGCCACATGTTGGTGGCGAAATGACCGTGAAACATTCTTGGCAAGCCACTCCTGGGTCACGTACGCCATGTCAGTGATAATACGTAAGGCTCCACCCAACTGCTTCTCCCTTTATCCAGGGCTTGATTCTGTAGAAACAAATGCGGTATCCAGTCTAATCAAGTCCGATGAATAAATAGCGCCAACTATCAATTCAATCTTTAGTTCAAATCGAACATGCCTTGCTCTTTCAGCACGTTTTTCGATCGGGTCTCCTTCTTCATATATATTTTTGAGAATATTAACTGCTCTCTACTAATCAAGGAGTACATGTACCTGATATCCTCGTGCATCGAACGCGGGACAATGAATTATTTTAAGTACAAACATGCTGGGATCGAGGAAGAACATGACTTGGAACTGTTGAACATAGTTTTGTTGTTCTTCAGACAACTGAAGGTTGTATCTACGCTTTTCTTGAAACAATACAATGCTCAGGAACCACTCAAGGTAGAGACTCCAGTATTCGGCTCATCCAAACGTGCGGTTAGTTCTACACTATATATATATATATATATATATATATATATATATATATATATATATATATGTATATGTATATATATATATATATATATATATATATATATATATATATATATAATATAAAAGGCTGAAACACTAATATTCCATGGTTATAATTTATTACATTGGAATCGTAATCACGATCCAATTCATCAGACCTACAAATATATATATATATATATATATATATATATATATATATATATATATATATATATATATATATAAATTTCCAAGAGGATAGAATCCAAGTAGAACTCAATGTCCAGGACAGAGTAAGAATATAATATAAAAGGCTTAAACACTAATATTCCATGGTTATAATTTATTACATTGGAATTGTAATCACGATCCAATTCATCAGACCTACAAGGTAGGTCTGATGAATTGTAACGATTCCAGTGTAGTAGATTATAACTATGGAATATTATTTTTTTGAGCCTTTTATATCATATTCTTAATCTGTCCTGGACATTGAGTTCTACCTGGATTCTATCCTCTTGGGTATATATATATATATATATATATATATATATATATATATATATATATATATATAATATAATATTTGTAGTCAATATATATATGATAATATATATGAAGAAATATAGTTTTAAGGTATGCTATATTTATGGGATAAAGTGCTCAATATCAGAGATAGGTCTAATGAATTTGATCGTATTTACGATTCTAATGGAATAAATTATGACCATGGAATATTAGTGTTTAAGTCTTTTTATTATGTATATATATATATATATATATATATATATATATATATATATATATAAAAGTATGTGTGTGCGGATGTTCGAGTGTGCCTATGTCTGTGTTTGAATATGTTTGTGTGTGCGTGTGTCAGAATGTGTATGTGTGTGTTTATTTGTGTGTTTGGTAATATTAGCCGTTTCCTTGTATGCATTAGGCATTCATGCTACTGTTTGTTGAAATTTATAAACTCCTTCGCTTACAATAATTTTTAAGGCTTCTCGAAAGCTGCAACTGTTATTGCTTTTTTAAGTATTAACGGAGTCTTCCTAATTAGCATTTTGTTCCAAGCAATATGGCGCTTAAACATGCTTATTATGTCATTATTGTCTCTTCGAGTAGCATGTGTTATCCAGTGGATTTGGTTTGTTTTACGGCATGTCAACCTCAATGAGTTATTTGATGCCGATAATATTTTTATTGCTGCTAATATTTTTCCTTCAAACATGTATGGCTAATAATACTTTTTTCCTTCAAAAATCTATTGCTAGTAATATTTTTCTTCATCAAAAATGTATCACTGGCAATTTTGGTTTTTAAAAATGGTAATAACTTTTCCACATATGTATTGCTGGTTTTAAAACCTATTTTTATACTTTCATAGTGTTTTGACCCCAGTTTGGCGGTTAACTATTTGCTCATAGCTGCGAACCTAACGGGTGCTTGCACCTCGTGTCAGGGTGGATCTGTGAACACCAGGAATTAAGAGCTGGTAACACGGTCCGCAAAACCTCCTGATCACCGGCCTTGCTGTTGGACGTAGTTTGTCTTCTCACACAGGACGTGGGTGTAGTTTATCGTCATACCCAGGACGGGCTATCCAGTGGAGTTGTTGCTGTTGTTGAAAATCCTATAGTAATTTGAATTGTGTCAGTTGGAGCAGTTATTTGTTAATAATTCTGCAGTCGACGAGTTCCGACGAAGGTCGATAATCACCAAGACCTAGAGGCTTCATTTGCTCGAAGCCATTTTGAATCATTGCTGTTAAAAAGCAGTTGTATATAATTTAGACATTTCTGAGCTGTGTACTTAAGAATACAACTCGAGTCCTTTGGTCAAAGTTTGTGTTTTGTAGAATATTACGGTGTTAAGCAAACCAGCCCTAGCGTTGCCTAACTTTTCATTTGCCTCATCTGCTTTATTATTTAAAAAAAAAAATTGATCTATCTGGCATTTATATATTTGAAATGTTTAGTAAGTATTAACACGATATCTTCAATTTTTTTTTTTATGAATTCAGGCTATATGTCATCAATGCTTTCATTCCAATTCCAGGTCAAACAACCCCACACACATATACATACATCTTACTGCAAACGTTATTATAGTGGACACTTGTTATTTGTAATAGATCCCCCCAGTTTTTATTATTAAACAGTGTGCATTACGTCTGTCAGGCTGGGCATTTGAGAAAACTTAGGAAAGAAAAAGTGTCTGCGTTTTCCTGCACACACACAGACACAACACACACAGACATGCACCGATACACACACACACACACAAACACACACACACACACACATATATATATATATATATATATATATATATATATATATATATATATATATATATATATATATAGGTAGATAGATAGCTAAAATTAACAGAAACATATATATATATATATATATATATATATATATATATATATATATATATATATATATATATATATATATATAACAGTGAATTATGAATTTTGCCGTGCCTTTAAAACTCAGTAAATTTAAAAATAAGTTACTCCAAAATTCGCTTGAGGATGAAATGGAACTAATGTTTTTAATTTAAGTACAAAATTAAAGTCGAAGCTTTTAGCTTCCATTTTTGAAACATGGTTATTACTGTATAGCGAAAAAACAAGTTTTAAATCAGTTAATTTATTTTATATATATATATATATATATATATATATATATATATATATATTAAGAGAAAAGAAACGTGTCACTTAGCTGAATGATATTATATTCAGCAATTCAGCTCCGGTCTTTCGTAGACGAACCACATGTAATCGTTCGGTCTACTCGTCAGCAGATTTCGACGATTCACTGAGGTTTTTACACTTTCGTTATCTTTATATTAAGTTAAAACTTAATTTATGATCTAGTTGTTAGTTTTATTTTGCATTTTGTGTGTGTATGTGTACACGTGTGTGTGTGTGTTTGTGTGTATCTGCCTCTCTCTGTCTCTATCTATCGCTTTATCTCTCTCTCTCTCTCTACCTCTCTCCACTCACACACACATATATATATATAATGTGTATTTAGGCAGCAATCTCTCTTTCATGCAAGTTTCGTTAAAAACGACTGAAAAGTTACTGTGGTTAAGCTTTATATAATTTCTCATGTGATTTGATATTCTTTACTTTTCAGAAAATAAATTATAATATAAGAATTGTCCGAATGTTTTATATATCCAAACGCTTTCGGCTATAGTTTTACCCATTATCAATGGTGAATTTTATAATACTTTTAACTGAATATATAGATTGTTTTATGTATATATCTGGACTTATCGGAATGTTTTATATTCCAAACACGGTCAGCAGCTTATGGCCATTTTCATAGTTGATATTGTTGAATGTTGTCTTTTTCTTTTTATTAATAATGATTCCATTATTTTAGCC
This sequence comes from Acanthosepion esculentum, assembly GCA_964036315.1. Lineage (NCBI taxonomy): Eukaryota > Metazoa > Mollusca > Cephalopoda > Sepiida > Sepiidae > Acanthosepion > Acanthosepion esculentum. Next base: position 125,042,674 of record OZ038482.1, on the reverse strand, counting down.
TTTTTTTCATATGGATGATGCTATAACATTTGTATTATCAACGAGTATGTTATGGATAGATTTTAGTAGGTCGCCATGTTTATTTAGGTGAGACCTAATTGAGCTATGGTCAGAGAGATATAATGTGAGCCTTCTTGTTAAACAAGTTGTAGTATATGCAATGTAATTATTTACCGGACATCTTAAGTAACATGTAAATTCGTAAATATATTGGTTCTCTGTAATTTGGATCTTGCAGGCGAATTATTACTTTTGACAATGGCAAACATAAAAATATTTTTTCTCCCAATGTCAGTGCACTCATCATGTTATTCACTTCAATTAATTAATATCAGAAGCCATGAGAACCATGTCTGGTATAGCATCATGTGGAAATGTTATTAGTGTTAATCGTAGCATTTTATATTTCGAAATATCAAATTATTTTTAATTATCATCATCTGGCGTATGCCATGTCAGATTTTATTTATAAATTGGAGAAGCTTTTCAGTTTGTATTTTTTTGGCGCAGCATATCACTCTAGCCATCTGTTTGTCCACTCGGATTACGGACGTATCACGTTGAAGCACAGTTTCTCTTACGACAACCGAAGTTGAGCAACGTCGTGTTTGATTCATTACCTACATAGGTGACCGCTTAGAAATATCAGGTGCTGTAATCTGTGATATGTGAGTGGTGCAATAGATAAAGGATTAGAATTGGAAATTTGAGAGCTGAGTTGCAATTCCAGTCGGAATTATATTACTTTATGCGCAAATACCAATGGAGAAAGTATGAAACCAACTCTTCTACCCACTGCTATTGGTTAATTAGTAGAATATAAGTAAAAAAAAAAACAGTAATATATCCAAAGAATTCTTACTCTGTAAAAATATGTTGTGGCTTTAAATAACCTGGAAAAGGTTGATAAACTGTAAATACAAATCATTCAATCAATATTATTATATTATTAATTTTAGCTGAATCAATATAATTTTACTTCATATATTTACTGGAGATAAAAAAAGACTTGTGAACAAATTGTTAATTTCTACTATTTGCATTTTCAGTGCCGTCTATCCTGGTAAAGATGGAAGAAATGGATATAAATGGAAAATAAATTAATCTTTTCAAGTTCTTCTCTTGAAATGTCATTAGAGATCACATAAGTGTGAATATAAGCTAATTAGATGCATATGATACTGTACAATGTGTTAGAATCCGAAACAGTGGAGTTCATTTTCGAGTCTACGAAAAGGAAAATATGTAACAATAATCTAATACACACATTATGTCTTGCGTAAATTTTAAATTAGTTTTGAAGACAATATGATTATCAATACGATTTAATTATAATCCATAATACCCAAGATAATGAAGATTTGTAGGTATTGAGTTAAGTAGTCAAATTTATAGTAAACATATTCAAAACACACAAAAAGATGAATTAATGCGTTTGAATATTTTTTAACCAATTCACTCCCAGCAAGGCGATGATGCCACTAAGACGCATAGGGCGACTAGGAGCAAAAGAGAACGAAAAGTCGTTAGAAGGAACGGGAAAATCCGAGATTAAACAGGAAGCAAGGGATAAACCTCTACTACTGTTCAAAATAGCAGAAGGAATGGGAAGCGGATGATAGGTGAACTCCTATTGTGGAAATGAATAAATAACAAATAAAATTCACAGATTAAATTTGCATAGACGTTAGAAGTACAGAGTTGAAGTAGACTACAAAAGGAAACGGAAAAGAACCACACGACAAACCGCTACTCCTGTTCAAAACTGGGGAGTAGTGTGAACCCGACGACATCTATATATATATATATATATATATATCGGTAATGAAAAGTTTGTTAATCCGTATGGATATTCACAAGGAATATGTAATCCAGAGAGCTCAATGTCAAACCAGAGCAAATATTAATTTAATTAGAAAACAGACTACCTGAAGGATCCATTTGTTGTATTTTATTTACCCAGCAAGGTGGTTTTTTGCTGGTTCCTCAGATCAAATTTCCAACCATAAAATATGGTTTTAAATTTACGTATTATTTTTATACAATTTTGAGGCGAATTTTTCAGTTGCTGTAAGGGGATAGAGAGAAGAGGAGGAGGAGGAGGAGGAGGAGGACGACGACGACAGACATGATCAAAATTAGACAGGGAAGGGAGAGATAGGAATAATTTTAAATCTATTTTTATTAACATTCTTAAGAGTAAGGGAGGGGTATGTAAAGAATATACGTTGACCTATTTAATAAATCTCACAGGAAACGAGACATTATTTTAATAAAAATAAATAGATTCATTTCCTACATATATATATATATATATATATATATATATATATATATATATATATATATATATATATATATATATATATATGGCCTGACTATTGCATATATCATGAAACAGACTGTCGCCTCTAAGTGTTGACTTTTATATATATATATATATATATATATATATATATACAAGTTTAGGATTGGTATATACGGAGTGAAATCCAATAACCAACAATTACTATTCTTTAAAGAGCGCTCAATACAGAGTAGAGCAGATATAATTATTTATTTGAATATTACAACATAAAATTTTTTCTATATTCTATATCATCACTTGACAAGACACAAGAAGTGTTGAAACAAAATGGCTACTTTTGTCGTGATTTTATAACATATTTATGTTGTAATATTCAAATAAATAATTATATATATATATATATATATGTATGTATATATATATATATATATATATATATATATATATATATATATATATATATATATATATATGTAAAAAGCATCTATATTTTTTAAAATTTTATGTATTTACCAAAACATTACAAGAGCAAGTCAATTAGAAAATTTCAATTTCAGTAACACTGATATTTAAACTCTAATAAAATTATTTTAATAAGTTTAATTTAATGAAATTAACTTTTCATAGTCAAATATTGACATAACATAATCTAATTTGCGTAATATTTTTTCTGTGAGGTATAATTCGTAATTTTAAAAAAATATTACAGGTAATATTTCTCAAAATATTTACAGATATTTACACATATATTTACAGGTATTTATAGATATTTGTAATATCTACAAGGAAACCAAAAAAGTTATATTCTTTTTTAAAGGAATAAAAGAAAACTCTTCACAGTATGTGTAACTTATATTTATTCTTCGAAGTAATCGCCATCGGCATCCAGCACCTTCTGCCAACGTGTCTTCAGCTGTTCATTGCCCTTGCGGTAGAACTCGGGGGGTTTTGACGCAAAGTAGTTCGTGAGGGCTTTGCGCAAGTCTGATTCATTGGTGAAGGATTTCCCACGAAGATGATTATCCAGGGAGTGGAAGAGGTGGTAATCGGATGATGCAAGGTCAGGTGAATAAGGTGGATGGCACAAAGTTTCCCACCTAAGTTGCTGTATGGTATCCCTGACCACTCGCGTGACATGTGGCCTGGCATTGTCATGGAGGAAAAGCACACCTTTGCGATTCACCAGTGCTGGCTTCTTCTGGCGCAATGTGACCGTTTGGCCCGTTGGTAGCAGTTCATAATGAACCATTTGACGACCTGTCCACCACACACAAAGCATAATCTTGCGTGGTTGCATAGGCGGTCTTGCGGTGTGAGGGACAGCATCCTGAGAAAACAACCAATGTCTGGAAAGCTTGGGAGTTTCGTACAGAACCCACTTTTCATCACTGGTAAGCACTCGAATAAGGATGCGGTACGGTGGCGAGAAAGCAGCGATACGCAGGCTTCCACTTGTTGTCCCTTGTGGACCTCCAACAGCGTTTGCGGAACCCACTTGCTCAGTTTGTACGTCTTACCTAGGCGGTGCAGGTGAAGTCTAACTGTTTCATCGGAAATGTTGAACTGTCTTGCAAGTTCACCATACGTTAGACTACTGTCCTCTTCAATGGCCGCCTTCAGGACTCCGTCATTCAAGACCTGTGGTCGTCCACTGCGAGGCTCATCATAGTCTCCCGACTTGAATTTTCGAAACCAACGCCTTGCAGTACGTTCATCCACAGCACTATCCCCAAACGCTCGACATATGCGGCGACTTGATGCAGCTGCTGATAAGCCCACTTTGAAGTCGTAAAGCAAACAGTCCCGAACGAGATCTCTAGACACTTCCGTCCTTCTCACAGCTGCCCGGCTTATAACTGATGGTGCGCGTGTTTTTTATAACGTCTTATGTTTCTACTTCCGGCTGTCCGAATTTGGAAACAATTGCTACACGCATTTCGTATACATTTCAACTATATTCAATGACTAATCAAAAAACGGACATAACTTTTTTGGTTACCTTGTATTATTAGAATGTAAGAATGTTGTTTCTGGTTACGCACGTAGTGGAAAGAAGAACAATTATTTCATTATTAATAAATTATGGAACTCAACACAGTTAATAAAAATATCAGTATACCCCGATGAAAATATGCTCCTGACGTAATAAATACAGAGTTTTATCGTTAAAATATTTATGCTATTATTAAGAGGAAAGATTAAAGTATTTCCTGGATGTTTCATTAAATATTTTTCTTCTTTTTAGAACATTCAAAATTTTGATTAAATATCTTGTTTTTCTTGCGTCAGCGCTTGTACTAACTTTTAGTGACTAAATTGGCTAAAAGCAGAATTTTTTAAAGAATATTTTGAAGAATTTCGTGCGACTGAAGTCAAGGAGTTGCCTATTCAAAGGACTTATAGTAGGACAAATTTGAACGAAAAATCTGTAATAATCGTTTCTAACGGGAACATCTGACAAATTTAGTGTCATATCAAGTTATTTTTTTACTGACTTTTAAAGAGTTTTAATCCATGAAGATTGTCCTTGATCTTTCTTTAGACATGGATTCAGTCATGTGACCATTAGCCGGAAAGTTCTGGACCAGTTCATACGTGGAGCCAAAAGGAGCAACCGAAGAAATCTATTTTTTGTGATTAAAAGTTAATCCGTTTCAATGCCTTAAGATTTAATTTAAAATCTTAAACATAATTTTTCAACATCATGTAAAAATTTCTCATTACATGTATTAATATTGGTGTTAATTTAACGAAGAAAAGTTGAATGTTTACATTCTTTTGGGGGCTGCAGAGTGAAGTTCTGCTTCTCCCTCTCCACCATGGAAATTAGCCTGAATCGCCTGAGTGCCCTGGTTCCCAAGTTAGCCTTCGACACTGACTGATATATATATATATATATATATATATATATATATATATATATATATATATATCAGTTACTGCCAACTCAATAACTGTTAGGGTTAGACAATAGAACTTACCAATGTGTAATGCCAAATTTATCAGCATATATAAATAGTCGAACAAAACACAACACATATGGCCTGAACATTGCATTCAAGGATGAATTCGCGGCTTGAAGTTGACCTCAATGTAAATACAATATATATATATATATATATATATATGTATATATATATATATATGTGTGTGTGTGTGTGTGTGTGTGTGTGTGTGTGTGTGTGTGCGTGCGCGCGCGCGTTCGCGCGTATACCGCAATTACCCACGTATAATACGCCTCCATTCATAAAGGGAACACTTAAAATTGTGCTGTAAATGTTGGAAATTGCTTCTACTCACGTATAATACGCACCCCTTGTTTGATAATGAAACCCTATGAATTGTACCTCTCCAATTTCATTACGGTCAATGTTTTCTACTCTTATTTAAAAAATTGTTTTTAAACATAGAATAATATTATTCTATATTAGTTTTAGGATCATTCTACTTTTATTTTACGGCAATTTTTTTCTAGCTATGCATAATACACAACCTTGATTTTGCTTATTAATTTTTAGTAGAAATGCGTATTATACATGGGGAATTATATATATATATATATATATATATATATAGAGAGAGAGAGAGAGAGAGAGAGAGACATAGAGAGAGAGAAAGAGAGAGTGATAGACAGAGAGTCAGACAGAGAGATAGAGACATATTACAATTATCCATGAAGGTAGACGTCACGTACACTAAAAAAAAAAACAAAGACGTCTTCAGAAACACATGTAAAAATAATATATATATATATATATATATATATATATATATATATATATATATATATATATATATATATATATATATATATATATATATATATATATACCAATTACCCAGGTCGTAGATGTCTGTTACACAATTTAATACAGTAAGATGTGCTCAAACACATATAAGTATAGATTAAACTGTAAATACTAATGATAAGTTTTCTCTGGTTTCCCTGTCTCTTTCTCATTATACATATATACATATATATATATATATATATATATATATATATATATATATATATATATATATATATATATATGTGTGTGTGTGTGTGTGTGTGTGTGTGTGTGTGTGTGTGTGTGTGTGTGCGCGTGTGCGCGCGCGCGTGTGCGCGCGCGCGTGTGTGTATACGTCGAAATAAAGAGACACTAAAATATATGTTAAAAGCGTACGCATTTAAAACAGTGCTCAATTTCAAGTAAGAAAAATCAAATCTTTTATAGTGAATTAATATCTCACCGGAATGTGTTAAATTGCTCAATAACGTATTTAAATATAAAAATGGACATTGAATTCAACACCCGGAGGCGACTGCCTGTTCCATGCTAAACACAATCGTTAGTCCATATGCCACTGAAAGCTGACTTCATCATGCACCCACATATATATATATATATATATATATATATATATATATATATATATATATAATATTCATGCACATATATTATTATTATTAAGATATATGTATATATATATATATATATATATATATACGTATATATATATAGTAATAATAATAATAATATTATATATATATATATATATATATATATATATATATATATATATATATATATATGAAAGTGAACATTGAAGTCAACACTGAGATGTGACAGGCTGTTTCATGTTAAATATTATAACATAAATATATTTTATAAAATTTTTATTGATTTTATAACATATTTATGCTATAATTTTAAAATAAATAATTATATATATATACATGTGTGTGTGTGTGTGTGTGTGTGTGTGTATATTTATGTCGGTAGACGAACATATATAAATAAATATATTGTTTAATACATAAACGGATTTTGTCTACCCAAATATGTGTATGCACTAAAAATAATGTTCAAAATGATATATGTATATATTTTTGTTTGTGTGTGTGTGTCTGTTTGTCTGTCTGTCTGTGCGAGTATATGCTATCCTTTTTGTCTTATATGCTATGCTACTCCATTACTAAATGTATTTAAGGAAAAGAAAGAAAACCCTTTGACAACTATTAAAACCTTGTGGTAATTTAGCCCGGGATAGTCTCCATCCCTAGGGAAAGGCAGCTTTCACAGGAGCATACCGAAAGGAGAGGAGAAGTGTGTTTTCTCGTCTTTACACAAATATCCAAGTGCTGATACGCGTCCGCATTATATTTAGATACGTTGACAAGTGAGACTTGTGCGGTCAGGGGCGGTCGGGGATCTCACTGGCTCACGACTAAAATCCACTTCTATTTGGAAAGCAGCTTATACAAATAAGAGAACACGAAGATATACACATTAAGGGGTAAACATATCGTCGTTTCGAAGGATTACTAGCCCCACCCTCTTTAAATAGATAGACTTTGAAATAAACCTTGTAAGAAGCTCAGTGGTGTATACGGGCCGAGCGTTATCATTTTGATTGAATTGTTGAATCGGCTGAAGTGATCGTCAATGGGAATGTAAGTGTTGTATAGAGTCCAATGCAGTCTTGTCAGTCACAAAGTTGTACTGAGATAGCAGAGGTGATGAAAAATAAAGTCGTACACGCACACCCACAAACACACCCACCCACATTCACTGACTCACTCTCTCTCACACACACGCACACATTCACTTACTAACTGACTCACACACACACAGACACACACACACACACACACACACACACACACACACACACACACACACACACAAATACACACACACACTCAGTCACTAACTCACTCACTCACACACACACACTAACTCACTCACTCACACACACAAATACACACACACACACACACTCAGTCACTAACTCACTCACTCACACACACACACACACTAACTCACTCATTCACACACACAAATACACACACACACACACTCAGTCACTAACTCACTCACTCACACACGCACACACTAACTCACTCATTCATATACACAAATACACACACATTCACTAACTCACAAACACACACAACCACACTAACTCACACACACACTCACTCACACACACACACACACACACACACACACTCACTAATTCACTCTCTCTCTCTCTCTCTCTCTCTCTCTCTCTCACACACACACACACACACACACACACAAACACACACACATACACACTTGCGCGCAAGCATGCAATGTGTGCAAGACGGTAAGCGAAATAGACACTGTTGAAAGAAAACATGTAATATCTACTCAGGTACAGGTTTCCACTAAAAATAATATTTGGAAAATTAAAGTCTGTTAATTCTTTCGATATTGCTTTGTTTACGTTTCGTATACGAAACTTCGCAGATATGGCTTTCGAAAAAAATCTAAGTGAATGAAAATGTTTTAAACTAAACAGAACATTCGTTGACCGTGACGCTTTCGTAGCCATGCGGCTGGATCAGCTGGTGGTTCCTCATGCAAAAGTGGGCATAACTTCGAATTCTGCCGGAGAGTTCATTTTCTTGTGTACACAGTTCGCGAGACGAAATAAACACTAAAAAAAAACAAAAAAAAACGTAGCTTCTTTTCAAATATGTGTATCTTCAAAAATATTGTTTGAAATAATAACAATAATAAAGTGTTTTTATATATATATATATGTATATATATATATATATATATATATATATATATATATATATATATATATAAATATATATATATATATATATACATATATATATATATATATATATATATATACATATATATATATATATATATATATATACATATATATATATATATATATATATATATATATATATATATATATATATATATATATATATCAAGTCTGTGGTGCAGTTCAATTTACATTACATTAAATATTCCTAAAAAAAACGATATTGAAGTTAATGATATAAATGGCGAAAATAAATCCTCGCAAACATATTTAATAAATGACATTATCACCGAACCTGTAGATGAATTTTTGATCCCTGTTTATGAATTCCAGTTGCATAAGGTCTTTTTTTATTTGTTTACAAGCTTTCAACTTGAACTGGACCACATACTTGATATTAAAATAACTGATCCGACGTGCAACTTTCGGATAATACCTGTGACATTCTTCTATTTATTGAACAATTTAGTTAATCCCACATTGACTGAAAAACCTACCAGTACAAAAGAATTCTCCTATTACCATATTAGTACAAAAGCGCACAATCTTAAAATTTAAAAATTCAACCTCAGCGTTGCGACCGCACGCTTCAAAATTTCTTACAATTAACAATAACACATTTCTTAAAACATCTTTCGGATTACATCTATTTTTTCGTTGTCCTGTTATTATCTGGATGTAAAAAAACAAATATATTTTCATACCTAATGATGTCTGTGTGCACAGATGAAAGCTTGAAAAAAAAAATTTAAAAAAACCTTATGCAACTGGAATTTATAAACAGGGATCATAACATTCCTCTAAAGGGTCTGAGTTAATGTCATTTATTAAATTTGTTGGCGATGATGTATCCTCGCCATTTATATCATTAACTTCAATATCTGTTTTTGTATGAATGATACATGTAATACATATATATATATATATATATATATATATATATATATATATATATATATATATATATATATAAGTATATATACACGCACACACAGACACAGATACACACACACGCACCCCCCCCACACACACATATATATATATACATATAAGTATAAATGGACACTGAAGTCGACACCAATTCTTTCATGCTTGAACGCAGTGTTCACGCCATGTTGGTTCCGACTGTTTATATTGGGTGGTCGATATCAGTTAATTACTTAATGATTTTGTGTTATTTTTATTATTATATTTACTTGTGTTTGGGCGTTCTTTCTTAGCTTGTCAATTTGTTTATTATTTACTTAGTAAATCCAATAATAATTACAAGAGACAGGATAATACAATAGACCTTACTACCCATAATGATCCACTGACCAGCGTATATTAATAGTCGACCCAAAACTCAACACACATGACATGAGGATTGCGTGGAAGCCTATAACACATTGTCACCTCATTTAGTACCTTTAGTATCTGTCTATATTTATGAGATGAGGTATTTGTACACTATTTACATTATTCGGACTATTGTACTCATCTTTGCCGCCATATTTATTACAACGTTTCGTCCCTTTAGTATCTGTCTATATTTCCGAGATGATGTATTATGTTCACTATTTACATTATTCGGACTATTGTCCTCATCTTTGTTGCCATATTTATTATAACGTTTCGGCCGTTGTACGCTCTGGCTTTCTTCCGGTGTTTGGAATGTCGAACTGGACCCTTTATTTCCCTCGCTGGGCTAGACTGTTCTAGTTCCACGTGCCATGTCTAATGGATGTCAGTTATGAGTTATCTCCTGTTAATTCCCCTCTCCAAGTTCTCCACCTCCTTAACCGGGTATTGAACGCACACTCTTTGGGTCCTGTCACTGGTTTTCTTGAAGGCCTACCTTGTCTGTACGCCATCCCGTGCTGCTGTAGAAAGAAATATAAATGGAGAGAACAGGGAGATCACCGCCCTCTGTGGGATCAGGTTGAAATCATAGACAAAGAACATCATTGGAAAATTCGTAAACTTAAGGAATCAGCACATATGCTAGGCCACAAAAATTTCCTGAGCCGACCAAGCATAGAAATGAATACATAATAAGGAGTGCCAGAGAAATGCGATAATAACAACAAAAATTGCAATATGATCTCTGGAAAAATATGATATATGATAACAGCAAAAATTGCATTATGAGCACAGGTAACATAAACATTTGCTGAAGACATTAGGCTTATAATATCAAGAAATTCACACACAGATGTCCTCAGTTACATGGCACAGTGGATAAAGGCGTTAGATCCAGTGTCAGGACCAAAAGAATGTGAGTTCGATACCTTGGAGAGGAGAATTAACAAGATAACTGATAACTGACATCCATTAGTGATACCATGACAACAAAGATTAGGACAATGGTACGAATAATGTAATTAGTATTAGACTTTATACTAAAGTCATAACTTTGTGGCAACGACTCCAAAGTGTATGCTTTCCCGACCACTACAATATCTTCGCGGGAAGAATCTGTTCGAGTGAAACTTTCTTCTGACTAGTAGACCACGAAGGCAATGTAAATAAATGGCTCGCCGAAGTGTACGTTGCTGGACGAGTGTTAACTCTGATCGTTAATGTTGGTGATAATAAGGAATGTATTGCGACAAATTGTTTTCCGTGGTAAGATCGAAAGATTAACGCGAGGTTAGTCTGTAGTTTGGAAAATAATTCCCTCCCCGACAAAGCCACCTCTAAGACTGGAAAGTGGAAACAGGGCAGCACCAGACTAAATATAGCAGTAATCAATTTCGGTCTGATCAGATTTAGCTTAGCAAGAGGAGTCACGTACTTATTGGAGTGGTACAGAGAACCACAATTTTCCCAGCATCTTTAACAACGGGTTGCAAATACGAGATCGACTTGAAGTCTGAGGTAAACTTAAGTCCTAATAGGCGTGTAACTCCTTGGTGGAAGACCCGTTCATCGCTTGACAAACCTTATACTTACGGAATAAATTATTTAAAATTGATATTTGGAAACAATAAGTTGAAATCAAAACATTTTCTTTGAAAAACAGGGTATTCAAGTCATTAGAGATTTTTGAAAGATCATTGATCAGTTAAAGGAGGAAATACATTGCCTATAAGTATGTCTCCAGCTTCGGATAGACCTACTCAGACCGACCGACCATGTTAATTTTATTTCATTCTTTCTTTATTTTCTTCCTTTCTTTGTTTCTTTTTCTTCTTTCTTTCTTTCATTCCTTTTCTTCTTTCTTTCTTTTTCTTCTTTCTTTCTTTCATTCCTTTTCTTCTTTCTTTCTTTTTCTTCTTTCTTTCTTTCTTTCTTTCTTTCTTTCTTTCTTTCCTCTTTCTTTCTTTTATTATTTCTTTCTTTTTCTTCTTTCTTTCTTTCTTTCTTTTTCTTCTTTCTTTCTTTCTTTCTTTTATTCTTTCTTTTTCTTCTTTCTTTCTTTCTTTCTTTCCTCTTTCTTTCTTTCTTTTATTATTTCTTTCTTTTTCTTCTTTCTTTCTTTCTTTTTTTCTTTCTTTCTTTCTTTCTTTTATTCTTTCTTTTTCTTCTTTCTTTCTTTCTTTCTTTCCTCTTTCTTTCTTTTATTATTTCTTTCTTTTTCTTCTTTCTTTCTTTCTTTCTTTCTTTTTCTTCTTTCTTTCTTTTATTCTTTCTTTTTCTTCTTTCTTTCTTTCTTTCCTCTTTCTTTCTTTCTTTTATTATTTCTTTCTTTTTCTTCTTTCTTTCTTTCTTTCTTTTTCTTCTTTCTTTCTTTCTTTCTTTCTTTCTTTTTCTTCTTTCTTTCATTCCTTTCTTCTTTCTTTCTCTCTTTCTTCTTTCTTTCTTTTTCTTCTTTCTTTCTTCTTTCTTTCTTTCTTTTTTTTCTTCTTTCTTTCTTTCTTCTTTCTTTTGTCTTTCTTTCTTCATTCTTTATTTTCTATTATCATTGATATCAACGAAACGTATTTTGGTCAATGCTTTGAGGTTCGGAGGTTAAACAACTAATTCTGGATCCAGCTGAAGTCAAGAATGCACTTTGAAAAAAAAAATTGGTGCTTTGACATAGATATACTTGAATGTTGACTCACTATGGCTAGCCCCAACGGCTGTAGTCGCCGCGCGCGCACACACACACACACACACACACACACACACACACCTTGACATCCATTACATTCATATACGTGCTAATTCATACCTTGGGAAAGGTATGAATCCTCTTCTTCTCCAGGAGGGAGTAGAAAAGGATTCTGGGTTCTATAGCCTTTGATGGCAACTGGTCTCGAGAAAGACAATTCTGAATTCAAAACCTGCGGATGGTTTTGAGGATCTTGTGGCACGTAGTTCTCTTTATTCGGCAAAAAAGTGTGGATGGTTCTGCACAAAACCTTCACCAATACATTCACATCTCAGGTGCTGGTGTCGGACTGTCGCTTCCTAGGAACTGATATGCTTGACCCTCATACGTCGAATTCCGAGAAATTTCGTAGAACTTATTTATCCTCCGACAGGAATCAGACGTGAACCGTCATTTAATATGACGTCTTATGCCGCTCATCTACAGGTCGCTACACGTAATTAATACTGTTTATTATAAACAGAGCATTTACTTAAATAAACGTACCTATAAAGATAACGTATGAACAAAAGATATATTAAAATAATTGTAGGACTTAGTCCATTTCATAATGTATGCTGTCATTTGTTTACGTTAATATCGAGTAGTTACGTTACAAGCATATATGATCGTTCGCGAAATATCGTGGGAAATTTGTTGTTTTTAAACAGAAATTTGGATATCGCTAACCAGAAGCTTCATCTGTAGCATAGTTGTATAGCATGCCAAATCAAATCGTGGTTTTGTGTAAGATACAGGTTCGATTCCTGTGGAAAGACACATAATTTCTACGAAATTTTTAAATGCAATTAATACAGTTTATTATAAACAGAGCATTTACTTAAATAACTGTAACTACAAAAAATAACGTATAAACAAATAATATATATATATATATATATATAATATATAATATATAATTTAGCTCTTGAAAATACATTTCAATTGAGCACTGTTGAGTGATAAGCTAATTCTACAAACAACAGCCACCTGCACTAATGCAAAGCTCTTCAGTAAAATGAATGGAGCACTTTGGCTGATTGGCATTTGTTTACGTTTGTAAAAAGAATACGCTTGATTTAGTTGTGTAACTCTATCGAGTGAAGATAGCTCTGGCTGACACCAAATTAGTTGTGTTTCAATCCTGGCTTGAGGCATTCGTAAGTCTAGTCGCACTGAGGAGCAGTGATACAGTGAAACAGTACTGTCTGTGAATGACATATATATATATATATATATATATATATATATATATATATATATATATATATATATATATATATATATATATATATATATATATATATATATATATATTGATCGAATGGTATCTATTGAATTTTAAAAAAACGTACACTTCCATTGATTCTCTATTATCTCGTATTCCGATTGTTTTTATGATCGGTGATATGATGTATTGGCTTTGTCTTAGGTTTATTGTGAGATCGGCATAGTGTCAATGCATTTTCTGCTCAGTCGATCAGATATATACTGGAACTTATTAATTCGAATATGATGTCAGATTTATTACTGTAAACTGCCCCAGTGATTATATTCTTATAAAGCAGCATCGCTTGGGGGTAGTGCTCAGTATAGCATTTTTAGATATAGATCGGGATGGCCTAGGTATAAACGCCGGGACAATCCCCATACAGTGTTTATTCCTATGATTTACTATATTTATCTACATGTGTTTGCACACACACACACACACACACACACACACACACACACACACACACACACACACACACACACACACACACAAATATATATATATATATATATATATATATATATATATATATATATATATATACGTATACATTTGTGAGTGTGTGGGTGAGTTTGTGTGTTTCTGTTAAGTAGTATCAGTCATGTTCCTCTATAGCGAGCTATCTATCTATCTATCTATCTATCTATCTATCTATATATATATATATATATATATATATATATATATATATATATATATATATATATATATATATATAAATATAAAAGTGAACATAGAAGTCAACACTTAGAGGCGACAGTCTGTTTCATGCTATGCAATCGTCATATATATATATATATATATATATATATATATATATATATATATATATATATATATATATATATATAAAAGTGAACATAGAAGTCAACACTTAGAGGCGT
>OZ038482.1:125002564-125012564 GCA_964036315.1 Acanthosepion esculentum | reverse complement strand
GGAGTCAGAGAGAGCTTACGGCCATATCACGTTGTAACATCGGTTCTATTACGATCAGTGAAGTTAAGCCACGTCGAGCCTAGTCGGTATCTAGATGGGTGGCCACTTGGGATACCAGGTGCTGTAAGCTTACATCTCCGAGTGGCGCAATGATTAACGGCTCAGATTTAGAAATCGGAGAGTTGAGTCACAGTTTCAGTAGAGTTCATTATATACACTTACTCCCAAATACTCTTCAATAATGTATTAATACGCGGCTTCTCCTTCTTAATCTTTATTATCTATAAAATAATTCAAAAAATATTCCAGTGCATGTAAAAATGAATGAATATATATATATATATATATATATATATATATATATATATATATATATATATATATATATTGTCAACTGGAAATTATGTCAAGTACTGTCACGTGTGGAAATATTTGTTATTGTTGTGTTGACGGATTCATCAATTTTATTTTGATTTTCTTCATGCATTTGTGTACGTTTTTTTGGGTGAGTAGTAATTCGGAAAGGTGAAATAAAGTTAAACCCTGGGCGTAGATTATTATTTGGATAATATTCAATGGCAGCACTCTCGAGGATTTACTTTCTGAGGGAGTTCTTTTCTTTTTTATTAGTGTAACATTTTTAAAATCAAAATTTTGGTTGAATTTATTTCTATGTATGACTAGTTAAGCTGTATTTTCTGCGGTCTCTTTTTTGCTCATAAATACGTTTTTTTTAAATTTCTACTTGTTTCTCCAATATATTGGGAGAAACAGTATTGGCAATTTATTATATATATATATATATATATATATATATATATATATATATATATATATATATATATATATATATATGAAGAAATATAGTCTTAAAGTGTGCTTAAAATGTGCTATATTTATGGGATAAAGTGCTCAATATCAGAGATAGAGCGTGTGTAAATATAAAAGTGAACATAGAAGTCAACACTTAGAGGCGACAGTCTGTTTCATGCTAGATGCAATCGTCAGGCCACGAGTGCTGTTATTTTTCTCTAAATAAAATATCACCACTCGTGGCCCGATGATTACATCTAGCATGAAACAGACTGTCGCCTCTAAGTGTTGACTTCTATATTCACTTATATATATATATATATATATATATATGTGTGTGTGTGTGTGTGTGTGTGTGTGTGTGTGTGTGTGTGTGTGTGTGTGTATGTGTGGAGAGAGAGAAAGAGTGAGGGAGAGTGAGGGAGAGATAGATAGGCAAAGAGGGAGATAGATAGATAGATAGGCAAAGAGTGATATATATATATATATATATATATATATATATATATATATATATATACATATATATATATATATATATATATAGATAGATAGATAGATAGTGAGTGGCGATAGCAATCAATACTGAAATATCATTTTTCACGTCTGAAGTCTTGATCAGTCCATGTAGTGTTGGTTACTTTATCGACACTGCCTATTTCTCCGATATTAAAACTGCATAAACATAGTAAATACTAAATATCTCCCACACATGCTCTCATAGTCACACGTGCTCTCTCTCTCTCTCTCTCTCTCTCTCTCTCTCTCTTGCGCGCGCCCGTGCCAATCATTCAATCCACATATCTATCTATAAATGTTTATACAGAATGCGATATATTGTCGTCTAAATTCCTCAAAACTGAAAATGACTCTGACATTTCATTTAAACAGATATATTTACCAAAATTGCACAAATATACCTTGAAATCCGAAAGAGTAAAATTATACAATAAAATCGACATTGGCTTCAATCAGGGACCCCAGTCGACGTCGGGATCTCCAGCAACACTTCTGGACGGTCTTCTACTTTAAGTTGGTGAATACTGTCATAATCCTTGCATTCAGTTCATGTTTGGAGTTACGAGTTATGTTGGTCTCTCGCTCAATTACGCCTCATACGTAATACTCAAATGGGTTGCAGTCTGGGGAGTTAGGTGGCCAAATGTATGTAGAGATGTGATCGTAGAAAATATCTGACGACCATGATTGGGCTACCCTGCTTGTGCGGCAGGGTGCTGAGTCATGTTACCAGACAGGGTCATCCAGCAGCCACCCTCTGGATCCAGGCAACTCTACCTCCGCAAGACACTTGATGTAGGCCTCTGTGTTGAATCTGAGCCACTCATCAACAAATTTGGGAGTTATTTTTTATCAAAACGATCAGCCTGTTTTACAGTGTGCCGTACCTTTGTAATTGCAGTTAGAGTCATCCAACTCTTTCCGAATACTCTGCACTGTCATTAAATTGACACCCAAATATTTAGCCACTCGTATTCGAGGATACTCGTCTATTAGGGTGGCTAGCCAATCCATATTGCAGGCTCTCGCTCAGGCACATTTGCGCTTGTTCAACACCCACAGAGCCGACCTGTGGTTTATACTGCAACTATGCCGATCAGACCTTAGTTACAGTTTCTGAGAGCGATTGTGACATCAAAAATGATCAACAATTTGAACGGCACCAGCTCCCTCAAACCCTCGGTCACGATAACTTGTGACTTCGTGCTAGCACAGCAATCAATGGCCCCAAGTGTTCTCTCTACCCAGTTTCACTCACAAGCCTTGGTATGGTTTCCAGCCACTTTCCAACATATATATCTATATCTATATATATATATCTATATATATATATATCTATCTATCTATCTATCTATCTATCTATATATATATATATATATATATATATATATATATATATATATATATATATATATATGTGTGTGTGTGTGTGTGTGTGTGTGTGTGAGTGTTTGTGCGTGTGTATTTCAATAGTGTATCTTCCACAAAACATGAGAAAATGTTATGGTGAAACACACCTAGTCTATAGATAATAGACTCTCCCCTATTAATATAACTAGGAGTGAGGGTCGACTGGGAGTCGAATACGAAAGTAGTCAGCTACCACAACTAGATTACTCTGCGTAATACTTATTATAACAAGTTCCTGACGTTTTTGTATGTTGAAACTAGTTACGACCTAATTTAGTCCAAATACAGTTTCCACTGCGGAACGTAACTCTACAACAGAAAATCAAAATGAGATTTGAAGGAAATTAATTTTACAAAATATGCATAACGATATTTTTCTTACAAAGTGATCTCCCATTATAAGTGACAAATCGCGGCTTTTCATGAATCCCTTGAATAGCATTTTTCGAAATTTAATGAGTTATAAGACACGTTTGTTTTTAATGAAATTATTAAATTTCTGTCGCCAACCGCATTCTTGATAGACAACAAAAACAACAAAAATCGGAATGTAATACTATCTATTCTTGTTCTGCTCTTGCAAAACATCGGTAAAATGCTCTCTGCACAGAACGATGGCAAATACGCTGTCGAGA
The DNA here is from genome assembly GCA_964036315.1 of Acanthosepion esculentum. NCBI lineage: Eukaryota > Metazoa > Mollusca > Cephalopoda > Sepiida > Sepiidae > Acanthosepion > Acanthosepion esculentum. The sequence continues at coordinate 125,009,187 of OZ038482.1, read as the reverse complement.
AAGAGATGAGTTAATAAGACAATTATTTATAACCTTTTATTTAAGACACATTCTGCTAACTCACACTTAGCCTCATATTTGTCATTGAAGTTTAATGTATATCACATCGGGTCACGGAATGGCAAAAATGAAAAAAAAAATCTAAGTAACATGTGTTCTTAAAAAGGACTTAATTTGATTAAAATAATATTCGTATTGATTGAATTAAATATACAGTGGGGAAAATAAGTATTTCATAACCCTGCTGATTTTCTGAATTTGCCACTTTAGAAAAATAAGATCGGTCTATAATTTTCAAGGTAGGTCCGTCTTGAAAGTGAGAGATAGAATATAAAAACAATTCTAGAAAATCACATTATTTTTAATTTTGAAAATTTATTTCTCTTTTATTGAAAAATAAGTATTTTGCCTATAGTAAAACATAACTCAGTATTTGGTGAAGAAACCCTTGTTGGCAAGCACAGCAGCCGGAATTTTTCTGTTGGTGGTTACCAAGTTTTTACAGATCCCAGGGGGAATTTTGGCCCACTACTCTTTGCGGATCCTCACCAAATCCTTAAGGTTTGTAAGTTGTCGTTGGGCAACTCGAAGCTTCATCTCCCTCCACAGATTCTCTAAAGGATTAACGTCCGGAGACTGACTAGGCAACTCAATGTGTTTCTTCTTGAGCCATTTCCTTGTTGCCTTAACCATATGCTTTGGGTCATTGTCATTCTGGAACATCCATGCACGACTCATCTTCCGTGTCCTGGCTGAGGCAAGGAGGTTTTCACTCAGTATTTTCCTCTACTTGGCACCATCCATATTTCCCACGACCCGATGTAATCGTATTGTTCCCTTAGCAGAGAAACAGACCCAAAGCATAATGTTTCCACGACTATGCTTAATCATTGGGATGGTGTTCTTAAGCCCAAGTCAGCTTTTTTTCCGCCAAAAACGGCGAGCCGAGTTGATGCCAAAAAGATCAATTTTAGTCTCGTCTGACCACAGCACTTTCTACCAACCCTCCTCTGAATCATCCAGGTGCCCATTTGCAAATTTTGGACGGGTCTGTACATGTGCGTTCTTGAGTAGGTGGACCTTGCGGGCACTACATGATTTCAGTTCACTACGACGTGGTGTGTTGCTAATGGTCATCTTGGTGACTGTGGTCCCAGCTGCCTTGAGATCTTCAACAAGTTCTTGCTGTGTAGTTCTGGGTTGTTTCCTCCAGACCGAGGGAGATTGATAGTAAATTGGTGTTTCTTCCATTTTCTTATTATTGCACCAACAGTTGACTCCTTCTCGCCTAGCGGCTTGCCAGTGGTTTTGTAGCCCATTCCAGTCTTGTGCAGGTATACAATCTTGTCCCGGATGTCCTTAGACAATGCTTTCGACTTGCCCATTGTGGAGAGATTAGAATTATTGAAGGATTCTGTGAACTAGAGTATTTTATACAGGTAATGAGTACTTGATTAGTAGTACTAATTGAGTAATACGACTAGTCTATATGACTCCTGGTCTCATAACCGGTCTGTGGGCACTGAATTATTGCTGGTTGGTATGGGGGGTGAAATATTATTTTTTTTAATAAAAGAATAAAGAAATGTTCAGAAGTTAATATAATGCTATTTTCTAGATTTTTTTATATTCTCTCGCTTTCGAGACGGACCTACCCTGAAAGTTATAGACCGTTTCGATTTTTTTTAAGGTGACTAACTCAGAAAACAGCAGAGGATGAAATAATTATTTTCACCACTGTATGAAATGAGAGGGGTATATAAACGATAGCATCATCAAAACTGCTTCGACTTGAAGGCACAGTGCAAATCAGTGTGATTTCTCATCTTCAGGAACATTATAAATAACTCTTATCCGTTTTCTGCAAACCCTCCTGTCATGTGCTATCACATGAAAATGCTATAGGACTTCCAAGCTCTGCAATGCTTTTACAGGGAATGTTGGAATTTTATTGATAGTTGATACTGGTGTTCCATATTCACACCTTGATTGTCCAGTGATTATATAAGTTATTCTTTCATTAGTTTTGATGACAAAACGATTTCTTTAATATTTAATTTTTCCAAAGATATTAACTGGTGAGGTCTAACTCCAATACTATTATCATGTCCTTCTGGTTTCTTGGAGACAGTATAGGGTAATGCTATGACTATCAATTTACCGAGATAATTCTAGTCTCCTAACACTGATTATCCCGATGTGAAAATCTTTATAAGCAATTAAAGGCATTTACAACATTTTAAATAAGATGCCCACAACTTTTAATGGTTGACAACAGGAAAAAGTTATTAATTTTTCCGCCAATAAAATGAAAACGCCGTATATAATTACGCGGAAACGCTGTGGATTTAAAGACGCTGATTTTTAAATTTAGTTTTTAAATTTCTAGAGATGGACGTGTCCAGACGTACAGCTTAGCCGATTTAAAAATCGATAAAAAAAAATTAATTAAAGCGTTGGGAAGTTAAGTGAAATCCTTGTTGTTTAATCAGAGGAAAAGGTATGGAGTCATATATTTCGCACTGGCAATTGCCTGAAAGTAGAAACAGCAAGCATGGCAGAGATTTGAACATATATATATATATATATATATATATCTATATATATATATATATATATATATATATATATATATATATATATATATATATATATATATACATACATATATATATATATATATATATATATATATATATATATATATATATACTAATCTGATGTAAATTTTTACTAACATACTCGTTAACACATACACACACACACACACACGCACATATATATATATATATATATATATATATATATATATATATATATATATATATATATATATATATATATATATATATATATATTTCATGTTATTTTTATAGATACAAATATTTAAGTAAATGTTCTGTTTCTAATAAAAAGTATTAACAATATTAAGCGGTCTGAATGTCCGAGACGTCTCAAAGTAAAAAATTGTGACTTTCAACAAGAATCCAAAGTGTAAACCTACATGAAACCGCAATATAGCCTGACGTGCTATACCATTTAGCTACAGAGGAAAACTCCGGTGAGAAAGGTTAAATTACTGTTTCTGTTTTGTTGGTATAGCAGGTCAGGCTATATGTTTATTCATATATGTCATTCAGTTATGTGACATGCGTGATACATATACGTGATTAGGCGATTATTTATCTTTCGATACAAGACTAACGAGGCAGATTTTTTTCTCACAGTGTGTTGCCATTTCTTTTTGCGGTAGACCAGTTGCCATCCAAGTCTACAGAATTAGGTCTGTCCTGCTATTTACCCATAGTTGGAGGGAGAAGAAGAGGATTCACACCTTTCCCAAGGGTATTATCACTTTAAGTGAATGTAATGGATTCGACTGGAATTCGAACTCGGCTCTCCGATTCCTCAATCCGAGCCGCTATCCATTACTCAACACTGTCGTCTAATATGTTTTGCGATCTAGTGTTTTTGCTTACCTAATGTTTTATATATTTAAAAAAAAAACAGTTATTTTTTGGAGCATCTAAATCACGTAATGTATGTAATGTTTCTATGTGTACATTAGGTTGTCAAAGCCGGAGAATGGAAGAAAGTGGATAACTGGCGCCTCACAGCCAGCTTCTTCGGAAGGATGGAACTCGACAGCCCAAGGAAAGTAGTCTATCTAGGGAAACGAAAAAACAGATTTTAAACTTCCGTAGCCTTGTGGCCATATCCAACCTAACAGGGAAAATCTATGGATATAACTCCAGACAGAAAACTCAGAGTGGAACCCAGAAGGAAATTGGCTGTCAATATTGAAACTTACAGGCAAATGCAGCAGCCAAGAGGGCTCCGAATGTAATGCCCTGTATTCCACTCGTTCTTGCCGGTACGGCCGAGATGGGGGTGGCATGTAATCTTGGTAATGCACAGCCCCAATATACGCCATGGTGAGGCTACACCAGTTTCATGAAAAAAAGGCTGAATTCTGACCAAACAAGTACCTACCTTTATCTCGCGTGATAAACGGATACACCTACTTTCTGTATATATATATATATATATATATATATATATATATATATATATATATATATATATATATATATATATATATATATATATATATATATATATATATATATATATATATATATATATGGGAAATGGATTAAAACTGGCATATTTTTATATTTAATTTATTGTGCTTTATCTTAATTCTAGTTTGTTTTATGTTTTTTTTTATTAAATAAAACAGTATTTTTAGGAGATAGCAGATGCAGGTTCGAATCCTGCCAGAGGACGCAAAGTTTTCTGACAGGATTGCCCGAATATTCAGGCCGGTACATGTAGCTGGATAAAAAAAAAATACTATTTAATTAAAGAACACACCAACGTCTAAGCAAAATAATTGATATATATATATATATATATATATATATATATATATATATATATATATATATAAACTCTCACACACGCGCGCGCGCGCACACACACACACACACACATATATATATATATATATATATATATATATATATATATATATATATATAAATATATATATAAATATAAATATATATATATATATATATATATATATATATATATATATATATATATATATATATATATATATATATATATATATATATATATATATATATATATATACTATAGTTCACACGTTTGAAGCAACCTCTGGTAATTTTTAACATGATTAAATAATGAGAAATCACTCATTTATAGAGTGGCTTTTTTGTGTTTTACATTGGTGAATGTATTCCTGGAACTCCTTTTTGAGAGATAGTGAATAGCTACCTTGGCACTTTCACTTGGATTTCTTCGACGTCTTGAAATATTATGCCATTCAAATGGATTCGATTTTTGATAGGGCAAAATGATACAAGGGACATGATTTGTGGAATATGGTGGCTGCAGGCCTTGGGCAATGTGTATATTGGCCAAAACCTACAGCACTTTTCATAGTCAGTGATGGAACACCTTCTTTCCAAGCAGCACTGCTATAACCATCATAGTTGACTGAGTAAGTTTTAACTTAGTGCGTACTTATCTCCTTTACATTTGGCAACAGTCCCGATACTTTTTTTTATCAACCCTAACACACACACACACACACATATATATATATAAATATATATATATAAGATATAGAAAAATAGGAAAATTTAATCAATTGATAAAGTTATATGGAGATTAAAACTAGTCAACACCGATAGTACTTGTAGCATCAATACAAAATTTATAATTTTTCCCTCTACACCTCGTATATATATATATATATATATATATACACACACATTCCCACATTCCCACAGACACACACTTCTACTACCGCCATATATATATATATATATATATATATATATATATATATATATATATATATATATATGTATATATATTAAATATATATATACTAAATATATATATATTAAATAAATATATATATATATATTAAATAAATATGCATATATGAATATTAATTAAACATATATATATATATATATATATATATATATATATATATATTAATGAAACAAATAATATTACTGTACATTTTATTTGGGCCGTCTTTTAAATTTAATGTTACGAACGTCGAAATTGTACTCTATCCGTCCTCATTTTTCCTATACATATATACATACACACACACAGACACACACACACATACATATATATATATATATATATATATATATATCTATATATATATATATGTATATACAATTATATATATATGTATATATATATATCATATGCCATGCTAGTACTGTTTTCTTTGCATTTCTGAAGACATTTTCTCGTCTGTAAACTTTTAAAAACTTTTGGAAGCCTTTTTCCTCTATTCTTATGTGGTTCTGTGTCATTTCTTTCATAGTAAGTTGTAATTTTTTCCAGCTATTTCTGTCCCTGTAACCGTTGATTCTACCGTATCGTGTAGTTCGCATCTTAAGTGATAGCAATCAACTGTTTTCTTACATTTGCTGCCCAGTCTTTTCTTTCAGGTTTCCTTTACGACCTTTTCTCCGAATTCCTGTAGGTTTATTTTGGATTCCATTAATAACACAATATCATTTGTGCGTCTTAAGATATAAATATTGTGTCCTGCAATAATAAATCCTGCTAGGTGATCTACTTCTCTGCGATTTACATCGCTGTATAACGTTCTTGTAGGTCTTATATTCGTCATGACATCATCATTGATCAGATCTTCTTCCTCAGGTATTCTTGGCAGGTTCGTCTATCGCCCGTTTCACACCCATCCATAATCTTTTGAACAGTCGTAGATGTTTATATCTTATCTCCTGTTTAGGGTTGGTTTTCCGGATCCTTCTAAATTCTACTTCCACACTATATTTCTAACATCTCCGAGTGGCTCTGAATTAAATTTTATTTACTAATTAAGTCTTTAACACTTCTTGTTTAGAGTTATCCGTTATCTTTCCTGCATATTCCCCGAAACATAAACACTTGCTCTTTCTTGCACTCATAGAACACCTTGGGATTTTTATTGGGTAAAAATTAATAAAAATAGAATCGTATTTAGAACCACATATATGTCTCTTCAAATCACTTCTTCATGTGTGTGAAAACTCTATATAGTATATTAG
>OZ038482.1:124985064-124995064 GCA_964036315.1 Acanthosepion esculentum | reverse complement strand
CCGATAAAGACACGTACATACACACACATGCATGGACAAAGATTTTCCGATACACCTACCAAGAACTATTCAAGTTTGAAAATATAACTTATACGGGCAAATATACGTAGATAAAAATGGTAGAATAGATAAAATTCAACATGGGCAGAACAGAAAAACAAACATTAGGGGAAAGAAAGTATATTAAAACAGATATAAATGAACAGAAAATAGATATATTCCCATAAAAATAACGTCATCTAATATATAAAGACGAAAACGCCAAACGCACAAATATGTATAAAAATATATTTCATATATACCTATATACGCACTAGTGCACATACACGAGTACAAAAATATAACAGGAGGTGAAAGAAAATACAAAATACATCCAGACATATGTGTACACACATTCTTCACTATAGACAGAAACACAGAAAATCATACCTACAGATAAACATATGCACACACATATATATATACGTGTACACATATATACATATATATATATATATATATCCATACATACACATAAACACACATACATATAATTATATGTATATGCATATATACACATACATAAGCAAGGATAAATATATCAACCCACACACCAACATAAAAAGTAAACAAACCATATATATATATATATATATATATATATATAGTTTACGAAAAACTAGGTAATCCGTATGGGTAGACCCAATGAGGATAAAATCCAGAGAGCTCAATGTAAATCAGAGCAAATAATTTAAATAAAAACAGATTACTTAAGATTCCATATAATAAATTATTTCACCAGTGGTGAAATAATTTATTATATGGAATCTTAAAGTAATCTGCTTTTATTTAATATATATATATATATATATATATATATATATATATATATATATATATATATATATATATATATGCAGAAATATAGTCTTAAAGTGTGCTATATTTATGGGATAAAGTGCTCAATATCAGAGATAGAGCGTGTGTAAATATAAAAGTGGACATGGAAGTCAGCACTTAGAGGCGACAGTCTGTTTCATGCTAGTGCAATCGTCAGGCGACTGACGATTGCACTACCATGAAACAGACTGTCGCCTCTAAGTGCTGACTTCCATGTCCACTTATATATATATATATATATATATATATATATATATATATATAAATAAAGTGAACATAGAAGTCATCACTTAGAGGTGACAGTCTGTTTCATGCTAGATGCAATCATCAGGCCACGTTATGTTTTGTCTTTGCTGTACAGGAGTAATGCTTACTAACTAGAACTTACCAAATATCGACACGACGCGTGTATCGGACCGGTTGTTCACGTGGCTATGAATTTCATCCCGTGAAATATTACTGGATAGTTAGACAATGTACATGTCGACATGATTAATAAAAAACAGTTCACGTTCTCTGTGCCTGGAGTCTTTCATTACTGAATCAAATACGATTAACGATCACCGGCCGAGAGAAAAAGCCTAGCTGAGATCATTCACTGCCGTCAACAAGCAACAACATATGTTAGATTTATTTAAACATTGTCAATCAAAAATGGTATCACCTTCATTTCCAATGAATACAGCCCAGCGGTAAGGAAAAGTTTCCAATCCACGTTTAAAGAATCTTATTTTGGAGAATAAAACCTTTGCTGTTTTCCAGATCAAGACACCCGTTAGCCCGATCAAATTCCTGCCAGCGAAAGTCTGGATATATGTTCGTTCCATATTCCACACTAAACTTACTAAAACCTACAAAGTACAGGCAAACCTCTTATTTATGGACACCCCTTCAACGGACTTCGGGTTCAAAGTACAAAATCTGCATGCAAAATTAAAAAAAGAAAATCTGGAGAAAAAAAACTTCTAATCATCAAGCTTGAGATAAGTCGCATTAGTTCTCAAAGTGATCGCTTGATGCCGGTGGCGGGCCTTTCAATTGCAAACAAAGACGGGTGCATAAGAAAGTAGCTGTGAGAAATCAGGTTAGTTTTGTTATTTCGATTACTATATTAACTGTTCTGCCCTCACCATGGCATCGAAACAGAAAGAATGTGTAAAAAAGAAGCGTACGACAAAATTACGTGACAAATTACTGCTTCTTCCATCTCCGAACATTCGGCTTTAACGGACAACATCCCCCCCACCTATTAGTTCGTTGATGAGAGTTTTGCCTGTATGTAAAATTGTGGAGCGTTATGGCCGGCCACATCCTGAATGGGCACAACACATACAAAAAGAAGTCCAAATGTATGTGTTTCTATGTGGATCATCTCATCAGGACATGGGCGATCATGGCTGTTCAAAACTTCCTATCTCTTATAGCAGTTGTTCTCCCGTACCACCATCCATTCAAACATCATTTCCAGGACATAAATCCGTCCTCTTTGTTGTTCACTGTCTTCCCCTATCCCTATTAAAACCAATATGCCTTTTGAGGATTAGGTTTTCCAAGCTATCCTTTATCATTATGCAGATAAGAAACTTCAGTTCTATCTCTCTGATTCTGAGTTTAAGTGTTCATTTTGTTGATATTTTCTTTCAGACTTTCAAGTTGATTACCCGTTCTTTCCATGGAATTCTCAGTATATTTGTGGAGATATTGCCCAGCATTCACTGCCATATAAGATGTTAGATATCACATAGCATTCCAGCGATCTTTGTTTCTAACGAAAGTTTTCTATTCTTGAGCACTTTCGTTAGCTTTTAGAAGGCGTCTTTCGCTAATCCAATGTGTTTTGGGATTTGGGTGTTTCATTTTCAATCTTTTGTTAAAACGTTTCACAGATATTTAAACTTCTCTCACTCGTATCTTGAGGGGATTTCTGATGCTGATGACCATACTTTCTCTCTTCTTGCAGTTCATTTTTCTTGCTTTCTTTTATTAATCAGTCTAAGAAGTTCTGTAGTTTGTTTTTCTCTCCTGTAAGCGTCATCTGCGTATATTGTATTGATAAGATTACGCCCAGCGATAATAAATCCTACAGCACCATCGAGGCTCAAAAATCAGCGGAGAATACATAAGCCTATTCGTATTATCGTGTTGCTACTCAATTTTCTATCCGTACGAAGGCAGTTTATCCCAGCATAATTTCTGGATTATTCTAAAATCATTTATCTAATTTTATTAAGAATTCAAATAGATCCATGTATTTTAGCTTCTGTCAATATTTCTGTGATGAGGTATTATGAACATTATTTACATTATTCTAACTATTGTCCTCATCTTTGTCGCCATTATACGCTCCGGCCTTCTTCTCAAGGACACATGGCACAGTGGATAAAGGCGTTGGTTAGATCCAATGAGAGGACACAAAGAGTGTGAGTTCTATACCCGGTTAAGGCAGTGGAGAACTTTCAGAGGGAAATTAACCGCAGATAACTGATAACTGACATCCATTAAACATGGCACGTGGAAATAGAACAGTCTAACCCAGTGAACGAAATAATGGGTTCAGTTCGACATTCCAACCAGCTGAAGAAGGCCGGAGAGTACAACGGCCGAAACGTTGTAATAAATATGGCGACAAAGATGAGGACAATAGTCCGAATAATGTAAATGTTGTACTTTAGCATGTCAAATACTTTTGCTTGATCTCTATAACATACGTAAACCTCCTCCTTGTTTGCATATGTATTGCTCTCTCCGGCATATTTCTAATTATGTATATGGCATGACTTTCTGTTTTCTTGCAGCTGATGACTAGTCCTTTCTTCTTGCTTTCCTTTACTACATTGTCTATGAATTACTGTAGTTTTCTTCCTGTGTCAGCCATCAACACAGTGCCGTCTGCGAATTTTATATTGTTAAGATTACGCCCCCTGGAATACATCCTGGGAAGGATATCACGGACCTAGCGTGTGAGCAACGATGAGATCTTAGCGAGGATGCAAACAAGGAGTAGGGTTATACTTAACATCAGGAAGAGGCAGCTGAAGTTTCTGGGAAACGTAATGAGGAAGGAGGGCTTGGAGAATCTGGCACTCAGGTCGATTTGAGGGAAAGAAAGACAAGGGAAAAGAACCCATGACATAACGAGCGGGCTTAAGCACGCGGATGATAGGGCGTGGTCTCGGGGAGGTGACAGAGGGACGGAACTTGTTGAGAGCTGCAAGGCATAGAGGAAAGTGGAGAGCCATAATCGCCTACGTCCGTGCAGAGCACATAAAAAGAAAGAAGGTCTTCAGCGCATTTAGCTGTTGCGGTAGAATAAATCTGGGGAGACGAGGCACCCTTGTCTTAAGCCTCTTTTTATGATATGAATAAATCTTGGGAGGAAAACTATTGATACTGTCATTTATTTACAATATTCTGAAAAATTCCCGAAATTTATAATAAATATAATAAAGCGAGATTTATTGTGTAAACAATGAGAAAAATCATTACTTAAGTAAATCAAGAAATCTGTAGACTTATATTGCAAAACACACACAGAAACACACAGATATATACACGCAATAAATACATATTTATGAACCTAACCTCGTTTCTTGCCAGTCGATTTCATTCACTTACCACGCGTTTCGCCAGTAACAATGACGGACTCAATTCACTTCTCGATCTCTTTTTACGTTTATCCCTGTCTCTTGTCGTACTAAGCAGCTTTGCCCGCTTGGCAAATACAATCATGCGGTTGTGTCTGTAAACATCCTCCGCTTCTCCACAATCCAAGAACCTCCAAACAACAAAATATCTTTCCGTTATCAACGAGCAGATTTGAACTCGTACCATGATTACCTTCATGACTGCCCTTCGAATGAAGTTTTTAATCATCCTGTTCAAAAAAGGCGCGTCTGAGGTTTCCTCCTGGGTGAATGAAAGCCGGCATCGATGCTTTCATTCCAGCAACGAAATACCAAGTTAAATAACGTTCATCTTTTTAGTTCTTACCTGCATGCACGGGCGCTATAGCCGACAGGAATCACTTCTTCCGACTGTACCAGAGGGACACGTCTGATTGCAACAGACGTCTCTCTGTCTCTGCTCGTAACGAGTGCAAGAGCTTCCTTAATGAAGCGAACTTAATGTTTGCTGATAGAATTAAACAACGTATAGCATACCACAAGTTTGTTTCTACAGATTATTGCCGGCTCTGCATGTCTGTGCTGAGCCAAAGCAAATTTTCAATCCCTCGTCTATTCAATCAATACGAAGTCTTGACATCTACAGGAGATAAGGTTGAAGGCTTTGCTCGGAAATTCTCTTCTGACTCAACACTCATGTCGTTTGGATTACCCACTCCTTATTTCCCCAATAGAACAGAGATCCTATCGTGGAATATGCGCATAAGATCGTCACAGATCTCAGACATCATTTTAAAAAAAATAGATTCCGATAAGGCAAGCGGAAGTGATGAAATCCTAAAGACATGTGCTCCTGAGCTGTCTCCAGTTCTCTTCAAACTCTGCAACTATTGTTTCGCTAAATCCTGCTTTCCAGCTGGTTGGAAGTCCTCCTTTGTAGTCCCAGTTTTTAAGAACCCCGAAGAACCTACTGGCATCTATATCGCCCTATTATTCTCCTACCGCTATTCGACAAAGTATACGGGTCTTTAATCAATACTGAAGTGGGTAAGCACCTTACATATGACCACCTGCTCACTGATTAACATTGCTGCCACTGATCTGCTAACGACCATCACTGAAGATGTATATCAAGCTCTTCATAATAACGGTGAAAGCCGGACTATGGCTTTTGCTATCTCAAAGACGTTTGACAGGGTTTGGTATGATAGGATACTACGAAAAATCCAGGGCTACGGTATTACTGGACGACTGTTTGATTTAATCCAATTGTTCCTATCAAATCGTGAAATGAAGGTCGGTTTGAATGTGCTCGCTTCCAGATATTTTCACACGAACGCGGGTGTCCCCCAATTTTCAGTCCTGGGTCCTACACCGTTTCTGATCTTCATTAATGACCTTCAGTTACCAAGTAGGTATTTATGCAAATGACACTACCATTTACACTTGTCTCAATCAGTCCGTCAGAGCTGACAAAAGTAATCTGGCCGCTGCTTTTGAAAAGCACCTCCAATCAGTGGTTAATTAATGCCTCCCAAAGGAAGCTGCTCCCATTCAACCAATATCGTGACACTGGTGGCGGATACATGAAAAGCAACACACTGTGGCTTCTTGGCCTGACATTTTCAGCTGACTTGAAGTGGAATGATTACATCAAATCAATAGCTGCATCTCTTGCAAGTAAATTTGGTCACTGCGTCGTGCCAGAAGGTTTTTCGCGTCAGAGTCATTTTTCAACATTTACAAATCTACCATTCGACCGTGCATTGAATCCCGTTGCCATATCTGGCCCGGCGCTCCTGCTTCTCATCTCAATATTCTTGACAAAATCCAAAGATGGATCTGCAATATAATCGAACCCAATCAGGCATACCGTTTTCAGTCTCTTTCTCAACGACCTGGCGTGGTTTCCTCTGTCTTTTCTACAAATATTTTCATGACAACTGCTCTGTCGAGCTTTTTTCCTTGCTGACCGGTCTACGTGAGTTTAAGCGTGCTACTAGACTGTCATCTAGGTCCAAACCGTTTTACTGTTGAATTAGTTAAATATAATCGCCACTTCTACTCCAACATATTCTTTTCTCACACTTCCTGGTTATGGATCTCTCTTCCGTTTCCTTGCTTTCCTGATAAGTACAATCTTCAAAAATGTTAAAGCAATGTTAATGGCCATCTTCAATCTTCTTGAGCCTCGTTCAGCTGTTATCCTTTCCTCGGTTCTATTCTCCGACACTCATTCTCTGTAAACACCTACGTATCACCTTGCTTGGGGTGAAATAATTTAAAAAAAGAAAAAAAAGAAAGATAGATAATGAAAGGGTATAGCTAGCTAGCTTGCTAGATAGATAGATAGATAGATAGATAGATAGATAGATAGATAGATAGATAGATAGAAAGAGAATGAAGGGACATAGATAGATAGATAGATAGATAGATAGATAGATAGATAGATAGATAGAAAGAGAATGAAGGGACATAGATAGATAGATAGATAGATAGATAGATAGATAGATAGATAGATAGATAATAACTAATTGTAGTATTGTATCGAATTTTTCTACTTGACTGAGACTCACTTAATATTGAAACATTTCTTTAAAGCTTACATCTGTTAATAAATTCTCAGTTTTCATAAAATTGCTATGGTACAATGCTCCTTTCGTTAGTAAAGATAATTCGATTTTTACTTTGTATCCTACCCCTGTTGACTTGAACTTGATTAAACCAAGTTTAATACGTGTAGAACTAAGCCTTGAAGGAAAATATTTACGATGTTAAAAGCCAAATAAATTTGTATGTATTGGCTGAACATGCAAGTTAAATGACTTTTAATGACTTATTCCTTAAAGGAAAAAAAGGTTAATTTAAAACATGAAGGAGAGTATAGGAAATAGATTTGCTTGGAAAAAAGTGTAAAATAAAAATAGTGCTGCTTCAAAATTAAAACGGTGCAAATAAAATTTCCACCAAACTTTTTTCACCGGAAGTAAAAACAGCAACCTCGGAATTGGTAAGTCCAGAAAAGTAAGACAAAATTAACTTTTCTCAAATTATTTTTTTATCGTTTAATGTTAATTTTCTATCCCCGCGTGTATATTTTTTTAGAATCTTGAGTGACGCACTTCGTTAACACGGCATGTGATGAGCCTTGATCTGTCAGTGTAAAGCCCAAAGCAAATCCTTAATTCAAACGACTCATTAAATTCACTGTCGTTCGGGATGAAACTCCTCAAATCTAGAAGGCGTTCGTGGGTCACATAGTGAGAGTTATGGCAATTAGGAGCCACGAAACACACACACAGACAAAGACACACACACACACACACACACACACACACACACACACACATATATATATATATATACACACACACACACATAGGGAATTAAATTTTTGTATCTGATACTGAATAGCTATACAAAACATACTCTTATCCATACATTACTCAGTACACATAGTTTACCTAAAGATATACATATATGAACAGTCATACAAGTGCACAAAACTTAAAAGTGTGCACCTACTTGTGCGGTTGTGTGAGTGTGTGTAAAGGCAATGAGAGAGCAACAGATGGTGACACAGAGGGAGTGACCGTATAGATAATACGAAGACTGAGAAAAGATGATGGGATGTGCGGGTGGTGTACTGTAAAAAGACAAAGAGTCAATAATTGGGGATCTGAGTTCGAATTGCAGTCGTTACTATCACTTACGCGCAATTACCCATTGGCTTATACTGTCGGACGTATATACGAAAAAATATTTGTTACTCTCAAAATAGTCTTAATAAAAATATTCATACGCCAAATCAGATGTGGTTGATCAGCTGTAAATCACAAAACAATCAGTTAATCAATCGAGAAAAATGCATATAAAAAAATGAAATTGTGTGACTACCGCAGGAGAAAATTATATATATATATATACATATGTAAGAAAATATGTGGATGTAGATCCGACGGTATGATGAAAATGTGGAAAAGACAAAGCGAAATCCGAATATATGAGTTTACTATTTTGTTTTTTTGTTTTTTTTCTGTCAACGTCAGACGTTTCGGTCTAATAGACCATCTTCAGAACATGGTTAATGGAGAAATATTTATATTAAATTTAAGTTAAATGAAGAGACGATATATACAGGACTAGTCAGAAACAGAAAAAGAAATTCTAAAGTCAGTGTTCTCTTTCTTGGATTCGGTTGCGCTGACTTTAGAATACATACATACATACATATATATATATATATATATATATATATATATATATATATATATATATATATATATATATATATATATATATATATGTAAATGTAAAAGACAATAGGAAAACTGAAGTAGTTGTCGAAGCGTTTCGTCCGATGTGGATTTTTCAAAGCAAAACGAAATGAATTTATTAAAAAAAGCAACTAATAATAACAAAAACAAAATACCCTTAGCAATTTGAAGAATTTAGAGAACGCTATTTTCATACTGTTAACTGAAAATTACGTCAATCACTGTCACGTGTGGAGATATTGTTAATATTTATATTAATTGGTGCAGTATATATAATATTTTAAAGAAGTAATCATCCAAAGTAATAATCAGTAGAGTTAATGTAATTAATAGCGAAATCACTTCGCTAACAGATCAATACATTGACACATGACTATTTAAAAAAAATGTTCTCAATTGAAATACTCAAAATACAACTCAGGACGAAAGAATAGTATTTCATCTCCTTTTTTACATATTTACACACACACACACACACACACACACACACACACACACACACACACATATATATATATATATAGGTAAATATATATTTAGAAATCCATTTATGCGTAACTGTGTACGCATATATATATATATATATATATATATATATATATATATATATATATATATATATATATACGCATGTATATATATATGTATATATATATATAAATATATATATATATATATATATATATATATATGTATGTATATATATTGACATTATTTTCTTTTTAAAAACATGATTCCATCGCCACACTGAAAATTTCCATGTTTCAAAGCTGAAACTAAATTTATAAAGTTAATTATAAAAATTAAACTTAATGTCCATAGTCTCGTTCCATTGTCAAGCGATATTAGGAATAACTTTCTAAGAAATTCACTTAATGGCGACAATTTATCCATCGCAACCTGCATATTATTAGTTGTAAGTTGAATCCACTCACGGAGGCGGATACTTGTTGATTTTTGCTTAAATTAATCGCTACTTTGTGAATTATAAGAACATGTACATTTGTTCACAATTATACACTCATATGTTAATATATATATATATATATATATATATATATATATATATATATATATATATATATAAAGACATTTATGATATGTTTAGCGTTCTTTTTATAGATACAGGTATTTAAGCAAATGCTCTGTTTTATAACAAACAGTATTAAATAACAGTTACCGGCCGGAATGTCCGAGAAATTTTCATAGAAAATTTTCGTT
>OZ038482.1:124950064-124980064 GCA_964036315.1 Acanthosepion esculentum | reverse complement strand
GCGTCTCCCACAAATGCGAGAGTTTACATTGTAGTTGTTCGCTGAAATGAAGAAATGAAAAAGAGAACGAGGCAAGAAGTCGCACAGTATTTATGGAGTAGGGAGAGCGACCTCTAGTGAACAATTAGGGAAATAAGGAGGAGCTAAATCCGACACATAAATAACTAATTCAAATTGTGAAATTCATATATTTATGTAAGATATCCTTACCTAGTATAGGAAACGCAGCCTCTAGAAACTACTGTTTGGCTTATTTATAGAAGCCCACTTTCATGCTTATTTTAGACACCTTCAAAAACGTCATTACAAATTTTCAGAAGTTAGTCTGACTATTTTGTTACAAAAAATAGCATAAATTTCTTTTTAAAAACATTTAAATTATTAATTACGTACATATATGTAAATTCCTCAAAATAATATGTCTAGATACACTGTTAACTATGAATAAGTGAATTATTACTAATGTGTTTAGAAAGCATTTGAAAACAAAGGCGGTATGAGATAAACCTTTCAAGCTCTGAAATAAATCAAGTTAATATATTCAAGTTTTTTTTCTCTCACAGGCTGATAGATATCAAAATATTTTAATACAAGATGTATCAGTAAACGAAGATTGACAAGGCAGAACATTCACAAAGATTCATTCAAGACGTAAGACAGGAAATGACGTATTGCGTGCTGACTGCGCAGACCCGGAAGCTAAGCCGTGCCGCGTGGTGCAAGCTTAGCGCCTTCAAAAATGCGCCGGATTGTGCTTTTGACTTAGACTTATCGAATAACCATGAAGTGATCGATGGGTTATCGATTTCTTTATACATATACCGTTGTGTATCCTGCAGTGTTCTTTCAGGTATGTGTCTCTCAGCTGATTTAGAACCTCAAAAATCGAAGACCACCTCAGGTATTCCATTTATTTTTTTCTCTACTTAGATCATTGAGCCTTTTGTTTTGAAACACGGGAATGTATGTATGTATGTATGTATACAAACTCAGGTTTATAAATCACACACACTCGTGCGCGCGTACACGCACGCACACACACACACACACACACACATACATAGAAGAATATATAGATATGAAAGAAATGCAATGGAAATATTGGATCAAAAGCACATGTTAACATATTTTCAAGCCTAAATCTATCATTAGACAATCTGTCACTACTCCTTTCGCGGGCTGTATAAATAGGCCACTTGGAAATTAATTGATATGGGGTAAGGAAGAAAGCAACTTTTCACATTTTTTTCCTTAATCGTCATCTTTTTTACTTATTTTATTTATTTATAATTTTTATATATTTATTAATTTTATACTTTATCCGGCTTTAAATGTCTTCAATTGAAATAACAATTATTAGATTTAGATTTTTCTTTGGTCATAAACTGGTTGTAGATAGAATAGTAAGGATTTCCTTTCGTAACTGCATTTGGAAATTGCTTGGGAGATTATCTTTCTCTGGACAGGGAGATTATCGGTATTTTTTCAACAACAATAAAGTTACATTGTTTGATTCAATGTAAATTGTTACTCTTTTCCATTTTATGGAGTGCCGTTTCGTGTGAGTTGTTTTTATTTCCATATAATGGGTGTAACAACAGAATTGTCCAAATTATGTAATAGCATGGGATAATTGTCAACTCCACAAAATGTTTAATATCTAAAAGCAAATAACCCTAAACTAACAGAGTTTCTTTTTTCCAGATTTTCAGATAAGACGTTTAGTCATCTTGACACCATTTGTTGTAAAAGTCACTGAAAAACCTTTTTAGTTATTCAGCTAAAATAGAACAGATTAAAACCATTTTGTGTCAGCCCGACTATGTCTTCCCAACGGAGCAACAGTAGGACGAAAAAAAATCATCCAGACCTTCAGTAATGGTACCAAAATTCATACTATGGCTTACGTCTTCAAAATCCGTGAAGAGAACGGTGAATATGTTTAAAAAAGAGGAAACTGTAGAGAGGAAAACTGAAACTTAAATTAATCCAGCATTAATGTTTTTAGTGTTTACATCATTCGAAAGGGAAATAAATTCTGCATAAGGCGTACACAATAAAATTAATTTATATTGTTTTGTTAGAAACATATTCTGAAATGAATAAAATTTTAACGATCGATCTTGAACTTATTTTCGCCAGTGTATATATATACGAGGGTCATTCAATAAATAAGGTGAATCTTTCGGTATAAGGACTTCTAATACAGATAGAATCTTACTATTTTTTTAAATTTTCCAACGTAGTCTCCCAGCACTGTCACACACTTTTCCCATCTGTACACAAGCTTCCGTATTCCCTCAGCGTAAAAATTTTTGGACTGATGTCTCAGCCAGTCGCTCACAACACATTTGACTTCATCGTCACTTTTAAACATCGTACTTCTCGTGATCGCTTTCAAGGGACCAAACATGTGAAAATCTGAAGGGGCAAGGTCTGGGCTGTAAGGGGGATGAGGGAGCAGTTCTCAGCCCAGCTCGTTGATGGTCTGCACCGTTTGCACTGCTGTGTGAGGCCTTGCGTTGTCATGATGCAAGATGACTCCTTCTGACTGATAACCCCTGCGTTTATCCTTGCAATGTCATCCACTGTCACCCTTCTCTCAGACTGAATGAGGTCATTGACTGATTCGATCACCTCAGCAGACCTCATTTCTGTAGGCCTCCCAGGCCTGTCTTCATGCTCAACACTGCTCCGTCCATCTTTAAACAATTTAGCCCACTTGTAGACATCTTTTTCGCTGAAACATGTGGCACCATACACAGTTGACATTCTCCAATGAATTTCAACTGGTTTGCACCCTTCAGCAACCAAAAACTTGATAACTGACCGCTGTTCAATCCTGGAGCATGCTTCTTGGTTGACCCTCTTTGTTAAGCGCCAAAACTCTGAAAGTTTTTTTTTAATCTGCAAAAGAAATTAAATCCATGTGAAAAAGAAGTAAAACAAAAAATAAAAAATAAAAAAGAGTAAGATTCTGTATTAGAAGTCCTTATACCGAAAAATTCAACTTATTTATTGAATGACCCTCGTATATATATATATATATATGTGTAATTTGGCAGCAACTTTTCTTTCAAACATGTAGTGTTGAATGTTAAAGACAACATAGTCTTACATATTTTCTTTTGAATTTTCTCATATTCTCTAATGAGACTTTTTATTTGAAAATAGTTCCGAAATATGTATTTTCCATACGATGACCTAGCGCTTTCGAACATCATGAAGATGAACAATGATGTTCGAAAGCGCTAGGTCATCGTATGGACAATACATATTTCGAAACTATTTTCAAATAAAAAGTCTCATTAGAGAATATGAGAAAATTCAAAAGAAAATATGTAAGACTATGTTGTCTTTAACATTCAACTCTACATATATATATATATATATATATATATATATATATATATATATATATATATATATATATATATATATATTCAAGCATGTGTTATTAAAGACTATTTTATTTATGTTGGATTTTTAGTTTTTGATTAGGATAGCTTCCACAGTTTGTAGCCGGATTTTGCAGTTTTAATACATTGGAATCGTAATCACGATCCAATTCATCAGACGTACAATTCAAAAAGAAAACAGAAAATATATCTTCGGGTTAAAAAAAAAACGGTGTTACCAGACGAGGAATTTTCATATATACATCGGATTTGTAAATTGGCTAAACTTAAAATTTCGATCGTATAATCATTTATTGTGTCTAATGTCACCACAAATGTATCCATACTTTTCTGGTGTCTTTTTTAAAAAATTCAGGTCAATGAACCGGTAGTCGATTTATGCAACTGATAATAACTTATATTTATCTGAATCTCATTCATTTAAACCGTTATTTAACTTCTCTCTTTAAAACACCTCTCTTTTAAATTTTATTCCTCACCCTCACCTTAGGCCCGTCCAAGTTGTTTTTCTTCCGTTAAACCTCTTTCGAGAGCTTTCATACATTTCCTTCTCACCGTTGGTTCGCACTGCTACACATACACTTTCACTTTAACCATGGAATATTAGTGTTTGAGCTTTTTATATTATATTCTTGCTCTCTCTTATACATACAACTCTAACTGGATTTTATCCTCTTGGAAATATATATATATATGGTTATTGACCACAAATATTATCTATCTATCTATCTATCTATCTATATATATATATATATATATATATATATATATATATATATATGCATTGTTTCTTTTGTACGTATTCACATAGATGTCTGTGTGTTTCACTAGTTCATAAATGTATACATATATACATACAGGATAGCATTATTGTATACATATATATTCATTTTCTATCCTATTATACGAATACTGTCTCAAATTTCTAAGTTTTTCATATTGTTTTTTAAGGGCTACTCAAGGGAGAGACTATTGAATACGAGTAAAGAGAGGAAAACAGAATGGCATGTTATGATCATGTGTAGGAAAGAAAAAAAATAACCTTGATATGATGAGATTATAATCTTAGTGGTCGAGAAAGTATCGTTACGAGATTCTATTCACAAAGTAACAGTTCTGGGGAAGAAACTTTCTGAATGGAACTTCCTCTTTACTAATGGAATACAAAGGGAATGAGGGTTATTCGACCACGAGAACTTGCCCTTGTTGCGAATGTATGAATTTTTAGAACTAAGAAATGTAACATATTTGCCATGAAAATAACGATAGCACAGTAACTTTTCTTCCGTGAGAAATGGATTGTTTGGTGGAAAATAATTCATCCCCCATGAGTTCGTGCAATCTCTTTTGAACACAATCATATTTGGAAAATAGAGACTGGGCCGATCCAGACCAAATATAGCAGAAACTGTCCATTTTTGGCATGATCTGGCTCTTGAAAATTATTTACCATCGCCTTCATTTTTCTTAAATTAATAGGAAAACCGGAAGCTGAATTCCTTTCCTATAGCAAACATGGCTAACGAAACCCAATGATATCAGCGTAATCAAATGAATTTGTCGAATGTCTTCTTTGTGCACTGCCATGAGCTTTTTTAATCTAGACACTGTTTTACAAATTTTGCTGAAGACCCAACATGTATTATCTCCTGGCCTTTGATGAATATGTTTGACTTGCACGCTTCTGTCGATTCGAAAGAAACTTGGCATGATTAACGGATCTTAGCTTATAAAGCAAGATGAGCCAAGAGACTTCGTATATATTTCATTTATTCCCATCACCAACAATTTGACTTTCTTCTTTTCAAACGAACATGCTTAGGAGTAAAAACCTTTCTTTCTCAAACAGCTCGCAACAGTTAGTTCACGATTTTCAGCGACATTTTACCACGTGTTAATATCAATATTCAACAAGGTAGGTTCCGCAATGATACACACACACACACACACACACACACACACACACACACACACATATATATATATATATATATATATATATATATATATATATATATAATGTCAATCACAGACAGTACTGTTTCGCTGTATCACAGCTCATCAGAGTGACTAGACTTCCGAATGCCTCAAGCCAGGATTGAAACACAACTAATTTGGTGTCAGCCAGAGCTATCTTCACTCGGTAGAGTTACACAGCTAAATCAAGCGTATTGTTTTTACAAATGTAAACAAATGCCCATCAGCCAAAGTGCTCCATTCATTTTACTGAAGAGCTTTGCATTAGTGCAGGTGGCTGCTGTTTATAGAATTAGTTTATCACTCAACAGTGCTCAATTGAAATGTATTTTCAAGAGCTAAATTATGTCATTCACGGACAGTACTGTTTTGCTGTATCACAGCTCCTCAGTATACATGCAAACACGTGTGTGGTATTTAAAAGAAAAATCAGTATGAATACGATTGTATACTGGAAAATCTTTATAAAGTCGAAGACTTACAAAATCCACTATAACATTTGAAACCTTCGTCAACGGGAAAAATTACAATAATGTCAATATCCAGATTCAAAGGACCTATTGAATACAAACTTGAAGTGAAGATTAGTAATCCAGGAATGCAAGTTAGTAGAAAGTATATGTACAAGTCTCACAGTGAAGCCGTAATTATATCTCTCGCTGGACTCTCGTCTAACTCTCTCTGAACACCGTGTACTGTCTCCGTATCTCTCACCCTGACTCAACGTATCTCCACGTGCAGGTATTCTCTCTGTCAGTATAAGTATACTTTGGATGATTCCATCTTGTGTAAAAGGGGTCTGCCCCACAACAATTGTGTTGGTCTTTGATTCTATGTATGATCGCTACGTTTCTCTACAGATGGTTTGCCCGATACAGGTTCCTTCTTAGCTGGAATATGTTACTCCAAAATGTATGATAATGTTGATCAATAAGTAATTAATTAAATAAATGGACAGTAGGAGAAGAAAAAGAAGGTGCGATGGAGGAAAGTAAACTAGATGAAATATATATGATTCGTATGACGGGTATGACGATAAACTACATCCGGCAGCAAGGACTCTTTTCGGGAAGTTTTGAGGGACGTGGAATAACATTTTAATTGCTGTTCTTCCCAGGTCCACCCTGAAACAGGGTGGTAGTACCTGTTAGTGTCCCAGCTATGGTAAAATAGGTAACTCCCAAACTGGGATTAAAACACTATGAAATTATAAAAATACATTTTTATAATAAAAATAAGAGTATTTCGGTAGTAAAAAAAAATTCCAGTATTTTTATAGTAAAAATACCAATATTTGTATGGTAAAAAAATAGCAGTATTTTCACAGCAAAAACAAAATTACTAGCGATACATTCTGAACAAAATTACCAGCAAAATATTTCTGAAGAAAAAAATATTACAAGCAATATATTTCTGAAAAAAATTATTAGCAATAGATATTTGAAGGAAAATCATTACCGGCGATTCATTTTTGTAAATAAACAAATATTACCAGCAATACACTTTTGTAAAAAAAGAAATATTACCCGCAATACATTTTTATAAAATAAATTACTAAGGCTCCCAAGAAAATTCAATTTCGGCAATAAATGATCAATAAGGAGTTATTATGCTACTAAACAGACAAACGATATATATATGTTATGAATAATAAAGAGTGGTCTCCCCTTGTTTTGTTACTATCCTCTTTGAGAGAGCTATTTCAGTTTACTGGGACTAAAAAAGGACACTCTACGCGAACCTTGTATTGTGACCAAAGGTACCCTGAGCATCCGTAGATCATGCGACCGGTCCACTGGCTCAATCTTCCTTCCTGCCCACGTTGTGTTTGGTTTGATCCAGAAAGCAGAAGTGATGTTCATCCATTCACGGTCGACTGAAGATGCAGACACGGCTGGAGAATCTGCACTAAGAAATTTAGAATGCACCAAAATATATATATATATATCTGCAGAAAGTCGAACAAACAACTATTCAATGGTTGAATTGTTAATATCTTTTATATAGCAGAAAAGAATAGTATAGAAAAGAAACGGGTTACAGAAAAGAAAGGTATTTGGCGTAAAAACTCATACACTGGATTCTAGACAGAGCGAGAGAGAGATAAAGATAGAGAGAGAGATAGAGAGAGTGGGTTGTGATTAGCTTGTTGTGAAATCGTCTCAGAACGATATATGACCCTTGCGCGGCTTAAAGTTTATAGTTGCGTTCCTCCTCGGCGGTAGTAACAGTAGTAGTAATCTTCGTGGTAGCAGAAGAATCGGTACTTATATTAACAGTAGATGTTAGCGGGGGTTTTGTTCCAAATCCCATCCATTCTCCGATATCTCTCCACGTAGCTCGACTGTATTTGACGACAGACGAGCTCAAAACAACCTTTTGATTATTGTAGCTTGTTCGACGTTTCCGTTTCCAGTGTTAGTAATAATAGTAGCAGTAGCAGTCTTAGATTGTTGGAGGAGTAATTCGCTTCTTCGTACTTATATAAACAATATATGTTAGCGATAGTTTGGTTCCAATCTCTGACGTCACTTCCAGTTTCCGACCTCTCTCTGCCCAGCTCGATTGCACTCGACGGCAGACGAGCCACCCATTCTGCCAACAGATTTCTGTGCGCGTTTATATATCATAAATCGACCCTTGGACCTCACCTATTATCTCGTGCTGCCTTCAACCCAAAATCATGTGAATTTCAAAGTTCCTCATAGCCTTAGTAAGCTCTATTTCAAATTTTAACCGATAAAAATTATCTCGATCATCTTTCATTGTCTTCCTAATGACCCAATTCCAAATGGGCTAGATCAGATTCCCATCAGTAAACAAAATTGTTCTGATCTAATTTCGCTGTTCAAATCTACTCCACTTTCAATAAAAATATATATATATGTGTGTGTGTTTGTGTGTGTGGTTCCTAAACTCTCTCTGTTACATTTCCTCCCCTAACCATCTGTCATTTACTAGTAAATGACACACGAGCTTTCCTATCAACAACATTTGAGAAAACCTAGTCAACATGCTTCTGACTAGGGTCTACTTAAACATACATCTCTTCCAGCATGCAAAGGTAGAGTCCTCAGTTCTTCTTAGGGCTCATTATGCGCACTTACATTTTCATTGTCCTTACGATACATATGTACATGTAACTTCCGGTTAAAGTTAACTGTTGTGGTGAATTCGTGCAGTAGAACCTTTTCACATAGTTCACTAGTTCGAGTGTTTTTCTTTTTTTTCTTTTTTTTGTCGTTGGATTTCGCAACACTCCTTACCAATTATTTCAGTCTCATTAATTTTTTTTTTTTTAAATTTCGATTTATTTCGTAAATCTGTCCCTCCGATTTTGTCTTGCCTTCACAACAGGCTTTGTCGAATCTTTTGTTGCTTCAAGTCCTTCCACGACAATCGTGGAATCTTCTTCAATATCAGTTAGCGGTCCCAATGCACTCGGGTCGAACCTACCTTGGTAAAGTGCACTAACTGTAATCCCTCCTTCACTCATGCACTTCCGTGCCAGATTATTCTGCTCGGTTGACAACACCACACGACTCTTCAACCACCACCAAACTAGCAAGGCCACGACTATCATTAGTATAATTCCCACAACGGTCAGTCAGGTTATTATAGCAAACAAATTCTCTTTCCAGACCGAATTCGGCGTACCTATCTTATCTAACTCCGACTTCAACCGTCCAAGATCAATCTTATCGATTGGCCTTAACAGCGCCGGCATCTTTTCTAGCGAGATCTTTGGAATCTCCCTTACAATGTATTCCCACAATCCCGTCCATCCACTGGCATTCGTTCCTACCAGCTCTAACAAAGCCTCATTCTCTTCAAACTTCTCTTAATCGTTCCGGAGTTATTATACTCGGTGACAGGTGTCTCAGCGACAGCATGTCTAAATGTGCTCTCACATGCCCTAACAACACCGTTAAAGAGTGACATGTTTTATGTACCTTACTCATTATAGCTAATAATTGAAAATACCTTTGCAAAAACTCCTCTAATTTCTGTAATTCGGTTGTTACAGACGTGGTTACCTTTATCACTTCCTTTTTAAAAAGCTGTAGGTGAGAAATCAACCAATTGATACTCCCTCTATTCTTAGCCAATTCCAGCCTAGTAACATTGTGTATAGATACGCTCTCTTTAACCGACTGAACCATTGCTTATTGTCTCTGTTCTACCGCCTCTAATTTCCTCTTAATTACTCTCACTTCGCCTTCGGAGACTGTACCAAACAACACGCTTAATGCCTTTCCCATTATAGGTAATATTGCCCTCTTTTGCCTGGTCCGTAACAACTATATTCCTTTCAAATAGTAACTCATATACTTCCATTGTCTCTCAAATATTAGGGATACTTGAGCTATGGGGTATAATATACGGTATTATTCCGGAGTCTGTAAATATTCTCCGGCGACTTGTGTCCTGGCTGTATCTAATTTGTCCACTTCGGTCTTCAACTGACCCAGTAACTTCTCATACGGCTGCAGGTCTATCACCAAAGTTATCAACCACTTTGATCTAGTTATAATCACTTCGCTAGTCTTCTTAAATACAGTATTCTCACCGTGTTCCCAGGTATTAGCTACCACAACTGGCATCGTCAGTACCACGATCCTCCTCTCGTCGATGTCTGCAATAATTCGTCTTACTCAATCATTCTCTTATTGTTTTTAGCGGGTGGTTACATCTTAGAGCGATACCTCAAGCACCGACCCACACCACCACCAGCGCCGTGCATGCGTGCATGGGGCCCGTCCACACAGTTCCCCAGCACTGATGATAAATGCACAGTTAGTCCCAGACTGTCACTCATTCACCACAGCCACTGTACTGGTTTCACTTAATCCTTGGGCTCAGGCTGCACCGCTCCCCTCAATCGCCGTTTTAGTGGTAATTCCTCATTAACACTAACTGCTTTTTCAGCCCGAAATCTACTCTGCATTTGAGCTAACGGAATTTCATCTTCTTCCCATTCACTCAGTTCTTCTTCCTCAGAATGTCCCGCTGGGGTCTGACTTTCCTCCCTTAGCCTTCGAAAGGTAATTGGGCTAATTTCAATCTCCTCACTTCCTTCACTTTCACTCTCAGACTCTAACCCTTCAGGTTCTACCAACGTAGTTTTCCTCAGCCTTTTCTGTTGAGTTTTTGTTTCGGCTCCTGTCCATTCTCCTATTTCAGCTAGCTTTATATCATTCGCATGCACTCTCTTTACCTGTCCGGTCAATTGGTCCCAGATCACAAAGGAAACGGGACCCGTCTGCTCCATGATCCTATAGTATGGACTCCATCTCTGGTCCAATTTACCTTTTCTCAGGTGTATTTAATAATACACTGGATCACCTATCTGGAAGGAAACTTCTCTATTTTTATTTATCCTATCATTTCGGCTTTTCTAGGCTCTTTGGATCCTCCTCCTCACCAGCGTAAAAATTTTATGCTGTTGTTCTAAAACTATTTGGTGATGATCCTCTCCTAAATACTTCCTCCTAGGTCGTAACAGATTGTTTATAGGTAAGACTACATCCCTGCCATATATCAAGTAATAAGGGGAAAATATTGTCGTCTCGTTCATCGAGAATCTCACAGCTGCTAACGCTTGGATTACGAGTAAATCCCAATTTTCCATATCATCCTCTGTTAGTTTAGCCAATACATCAGCGAGGGTCTTGTGAAATCTCTCTACCATAGCATTACTTTGGGGGTGATATGAAGAGGTGGTTATGTGCTGTATGTTTAATTCTCCCAACGTCTCTCTCATAATCTGATTCACATTCTCCCATCCATTATCAGTAACCAACTGTTCGGGGGCCACATATCTAGGGAATATTTCGTTCAGTATTATATCTGACACCGTTCGTGCCTTCTTATCCGGTATGGCAAATGCCTCAGGCCAATTTGTCAGCCAGTTCACAAAACTCACTATGTAAAGATTACCTCTATGCGTTTCTCCATAGGGCCCGGAAATATCCATGCTTACTTTCTGAAATGGATAATTTGGAACATCCGTCTCTAATGCTGGGGCAACCCTACTCCTTCGATTCTGTACTTGGCATGTTACACATTTTTTTACATGATTCAAAACATCATTAAACAACTTAGGCCAGTAGTAATTTCTCATTATTAATCCATACGTCTTATCAATACCCAGGTGTCCTAACCTCTTATGGCACTGGTCTAGAATTTCAGTTCTCAAATTCTCAGGTATCACCATTTTAAAACTTCCTTCCTCATCTCTTCCTGAAAAGTTAATACAACACTCTACCGTGCACCATATATTTGGAGGTACGCCCTGCCTCTACCCTGGACCTGATAGTTGCAATCTCGCTATCCTCTTGGCTTTGCCTAATAATATCTCTCCAATGGGGGACGGAAACAATCTCCATTTCACTCACTTCCTGATCTTCCCAGCCAAGTGTCTCCTTCAACGCCTGTGAATTGATCACATTAATTTGGAATGCTTTATCATTCACAGCCGGCTCCAACCTGACTGATTCAGTCTCTAATTGCCTCGGAATCCTCGATAACAGGTCAGCACAGGTATTATCCTTCCCTACCAAATATTTTATTCTGCAGTTATACCCACTTAACTTCAATGTCAACTGTTGTATCTTCTTATTCGTCCATTCCGCCTCTAACAAATATTTGAGGGGTTGGTGGTCTGTTTTAATGGTAAACACAGCTCCACTCAAATAATAATCTAATTTCTGCACAGCATACAGAATGCTGAACGCCTCTTTTTCTATTACTGGCCACCTTTGCTGAGTCTCGGAGAGCCGATGAGACAGAAAATAGGTCGGCACTACCTCAGGCACACCTCCGGTACTGGTCCATCCTTATCGGGACATAGTTGTGTAAGAACCGCCTCGATACACTTATCGCTAGCATCGGTGTACAGCACCATGGGCTTACTCAGGTCTGGATGGGCCAACAGGGGTACAGCTGTCAGCTGGTCCTTTAGAGCCTCGAATGCACGCTGACAATCCTCGGTCAACTTAAACATAGCATGCTTTTCAGTTAGAGCTATTAGAGGGCCTGCTAGCCGACTAAATGCTGGTATGAACCTCCGATAATATCCGATGGCTCCAATAAATCCCCTAATTTCTATTACGGTCTTCGTTGCGGGCATGGCTCTTATAACCTCTGCTTTGCCTAAGTCCGTTTTTATTCCTTCTTTGTTTATGATAAACCCTAAGTACTTTGTCTCTTCTTTCATAAACTGACACTTTGATAATTTTAACTTTAATCCATGTTCTCTTAACCTATCGAACACCTTCTGCAGATGTTCAAAATGCTCCTCCAGTGATTTTGAAAACACCATGATGTCATCTAGATACGCCATGGCAAATGCCTCAGTGCCATTCAATACGATGGACATTAACTAACTAAATACACCCCGGGCGTTTGCCAGCACAAACGGCATAAAATTGAAGAGACCCATGTGGCAGGTAAAACGGTCTTTTACTGGTCCTTTTTGCTAAGTACTACCTGCCAATATCCTGACCTCAAATCAAAGGTGGAAAAACATTTAGACTTTCCTAAAAGAGCTAGAATATCTTCAATTAAGGGGAGGGGCACTGCCAGCGGTTTCGTAATGGCATTTAATTGACAAAAATCCACACAAAACCTATGCCCTCCATCCTTCTTTTCCACAATCACTATTGGAAAACTCCAGGGAGATTTGGATCTTTCGATTATCCCCGATTCCATCATTTCATTCACTGCGTCCTCTACTAATTTTCTTTTGTGGATTGGGGTACTATACCGTCTTAACTTAATAGGTGGGTGATTACCCGTGTCTATCTTCATTTCAACTGTCTGCCCCAGTTCTTTATCAGAAATGGCTATTACCCCCCGAATACCGTTCAGCAACCCCCTCAATTTCCTCCTATAACGCCCAGGGGCTGTTATATCTTCATCCCTTATTTCATCGCTACCTGTCTTATTCCCAGGCCTATTCTCATTCCATACTCTCACCTATTCGACTTCTTTCACTGGTCACGCCTGTGCCAGCTCCTCTCCCTGCTTTATTTTAATAGTTTTATTAACAGTATTGGTTAACAGTAAGGGAACGGTCCTCGACCTCTTCACCAACGAATCACACACGGTTATTTCCCCTTCACTATTACCATACCTATCAGTAGGGACCACTTGGTACAGGTCACTGTTCAGCAATCCTTCTGTTATAATCTTGCCCTTTCCAGATACAGTAGCCCTAGGGGGTAGTTTTATATCTGTTTGGGCCACCACTGGCAATTGTTCATAATTATCCTCTTTCAACAGTATCTCTACCCCGTCCAATGTTAGGGCGGCGGGGTCGAAACAGATCTGTGCCTTATTCTGCCTAAGTCAGTCTTTTCCCAAAATTATCTCACCACACAAGTCAGGTGCCACATAAACCTTAAGTTTATTTCTGTTTCTTGCCATCTGGAAAGGTAACCGCGTCATACTCTCTATCCTCATCCTGCTACTATCAGCCTGACTTATTAGTAGATCGATGTGACTAAGCTTCGTTTTCAGTCCCAACTCTCTAAAAACCTTGGAGCTATCCAGTGACACTGAAGCTCCAGTATCGACAAAGGCCTTCACCTTCTTGTCTACCAGCAACACATTACAGGTGAAGTCTGGCCCCTCCTTCAGCAAACGGTATACCTGTGCTTTTCTCCTTCCCGTATTTTCTCTCCCTTCCACCCGCTTTCTCGACAACCGAGACATGGGAGTCGGTGGCAGGAGTTCACCTTTTTCTAGGGGCTCCAATTTCTGTCTAGGGGGCCCCCTTGGGTGGGGTAGAGCTCGGATGACTATCTTTTCTCGGACTAGCAACCCATCATTCCCCTCTATTCGTGTTAGGATTGTTCCGTTCGGTGTGGTCGATCTTTCTCCTGCGAGGACAGGTTCGTCCCAGGTGACCCGCTCCTCCACAGCGCCAACACCTTCGCTCCTTACCACTGGCCGAAAAGAGCCCGACCACACCACATGTCCAGCATCTCAGAGGACTGGGTCCACCCTGCCTCTTACTTTTTCACGGGTGACCCATCGGCGTTTCCCGGAATCTTTTCCTTCTCGGTAGGGGACACCAGCGTATTAACTCGCTTTATCCCCAGTTTACGGTCTCCGTCTGCTGTACACCACCGACCCTTGTCACCGAACTCGCCACAAGTCGTGCAGTTCGGCCTCAAAGACCTTGGGTCGCCTACATAGTTTGTCGGACAGTCGTGGGCCCGATGCCCATCATACTTGCAAGTCCAGCACACCAGCCCATATCGGCTCGGTTTGGGATTGTGAAACCCATAACGCAGGTCCCAGGCTCTCCTATTGGGAACTGCCTCAGCCTCCCAATTCTCTTCCACCTCTCCTTTCGGGCCCCGTATCTGGATTTGCTCCTGGTACTTCTTTTTCATCACTACTCTGGACCCCGGGTGTTCCTACCTACACCCCCTCTTATTCT
Organism: Acanthosepion esculentum; assembly: GCA_964036315.1. Classification (NCBI taxonomy): domain Eukaryota; kingdom Metazoa; phylum Mollusca; class Cephalopoda; order Sepiida; family Sepiidae; genus Acanthosepion; species Acanthosepion esculentum. The sequence continues at coordinate 124,965,217 of OZ038482.1, read as the reverse complement.
ATACCAGACCCGTTCGCTGGTCCGAGCCGCCTCTATGGCTGCGGCCAGGCTGACTGGACCCTCTTTCAGAACATTGGGGAAAACAAATGCAACCTTCTGTCCTCTTTCAGACGGCCGTGGTAATTCCCACGGGTTTATCCTGTTCACGGACACCAGTCTAACATTTTCACCCCAGCCCCTCAACCTCCGACCTCTTACTCTCTGTGTTGATGTGTATACTCGGTCTTAACCGAACTTAAGGGAGTGACTGTAGGTACCCTGAGCATTCGTAGATCATTCGACCGGTCCACTGGTTTAATCCTCTTTCCTGCCCACGTTGTGTTTGGTTTGATCCAGAAAGCAGAAGTGATGTTCATCCATTCATGGTCGACTGAAGATGCAGACACGGCTGGAGATTCTGCACTAAGAAATTTAGAATGCACCAAAAAAATATATATATATCTGCAGAATGTAAAACATGTTTAATGTAGTTTGAATGTAGAAATCCGACGTAGTAATTAATTTGTTCAATGAAATAGCACCAATGTCTAGTAGCAGCTATTCAGGAATTCTTAAGGTCTTCCATATCAGAGGTTGGCAGTGGATATTCGGAGAGAGTAGGAAAACGTAGTTCTGCAGGTCTTTTCATCTGACTGGTTAGCAGTGGATATTCCGACAAGAAAAAAACAAAATGGCCGCCTTTATACACTTCGGATTGAATATTTCAAGTCTTCTGATTGGTTAACGTTCTCTTGGTAAACTATAAAATGAGTCAGCTTATTTTGATTGGCTCACTAGTAAACAGAGGTACACAAAAATTGTAACCCCCCCCATTTTTGGGTGCATTATGGAATCTTCTTTCAAAATATTAGTAAAGTCAATATTTATATGGAACAAATACTTTAGTATTAATAAAAGGAATTTTTTTCTTTTTTATTTATTTATTTTATTTTTTAGCATTCATCCAATAATTTTTTTTCTCTTCTTAATATTCATAAAATGATTTTTTTTTAGCATTCATAAAATAATTATTTTTTTCTAATTTATATATTTTTTTAAAATGAAAAATTTATATCCCCAAAGGTTAGTTATATCATTTGTTCACTGTTAAGTAGTTTAGGTTAATAAACATCAACAACAATATTATAAATTTCGGCTGTGATAACAGCAAAAAAAGTAGAAAATGTTGTTAACTTACCCATAACTGGGACCCATTAAAACAGACACTGTCACTCCGGGTCAGAATGATTCTGAGAGTTATTCAGGAGGGGGAGGATCGGGCTATTCATGTTTATACCCCAATATAAGACAATAACTAATGGATGCAGTTTTACGTCTTACCCAGGACTATAAGAGAACCTCATAAATCAGTACCAAATATGAGAGGAATGAAAGCCCGTAATTTCAATTTTGTAATTGGCTTCGTAAACAAATCCGACGCGTTATTTTCCGACTGAACATATTCAATTTGTACTGTTTTCTTTTGTACGTGACCTCTAACAAATTGATATTTAATATCAATATGCTTTGATCTTTGATGTATTATTGGATTTTTAGCCAAAACAATACTGGCCTGATTAGCACAGGAAATAGTTATAAGCTCACTTATTATTAGTGTTTTAATAGTTTTTATTAGTGATTTAAGAAAAAAGCCTCTTGTGTTGCTTGTGACAATGCAACATATTCTGCTTAGCAGGTCGAAAGTGAATCATCCCCAGTTTCTTATATTCTCAGCTAATTATTGTTTATCTTTTGCCAATTTAAAGCAATATCCTGTGATACTTTTACGATCTGGTGAATTTTCCCAATCAGCATCACAAAATCCTTCCAGTTGTAGTGGGTTTTTTGATTGTCGAAATACTAGGCACTGATTCTTAGTTCCCTTTAAATAACGTAATACTTGCTTAGCTCTTGTTAAATGTACAGTCCTTGGTTTATTTAAGTTTTGAGACAACTTAGTAAACGTATAGCAGATGTCTGGACTTGTTGATGTCATGACATAAATAAGACTTCCTATCAACATTGTGTATTCTTTTTCACACGCCGCTATACCATCTTCATTATTCATAATTGTGTTTAAATCCATTTCACATGGAATAGACCGCGTTTTACAATTCCGCATGTCGAATTTTGATAAGAGTTTGTCGATGTATCTGGATCGATTCATATTAATAGTGTTGTCCTTAAATTCGAACTGTATACCAAGAAACCATGATAGTCGACCCAAGTCGGTCATTTTAAACCTTATATTTAAAGAATTTTTAATAGAGTAGCTTTACATTTTGAAGCAATTAACATATCGTCAATCCAAATAAACAGAATTGCTAATATTTCATTATTAAATGTCCTTGTGTACAGGCACGGGTCCACCGGGGAGGGCTCAAAAAGTTGTTCAATTAAATGGGAATGTAGTAATTTATTCCACGTTCTTCCGCTTTGCTTCAGCCCATATAGTGACTTTTTGAGTTTCCATACATAATTGTCACCTTTTTCAAAACTTTCTGGTGGCTTTATGTATATTTTGATAGTCAATCGGTGCATTCAAATACGCTCCTTTGACATCCATATGGTGTATATCCATGCCATAATGCGCAGCCATTTGCATTAAAATTCTTATTGTTGTCATGTTTGTTGTTGGACTGAATGTTTCTACATAATCTTCCCCGTATATCTGCGAAAATCCTTTAGCCACAAAACGAGCCTTATACACTGGCGAGCCATCCTCCGTTTGCTTTACAGTATAAACCCAAAGGCTGCCGATAATATTTTTATCATCCGGGGCTCTTTTCAATTCAAAAGTATCATTTGATACTAAAGATTCCATTTCTTTTTGCATGGCGGCTATCCATCGTTTGGAATTATCAAAATTTATGGCTTCTTGATAGTTCTTCGGGATACATTGCACCGAGTAGCAACAGTCAATGTCACAGATATTACATTGATCCATTCCAAAATAGTCTGGCTTTCTTCTAATTCTGGTCGGATAACGCGGAATTTGTCCCCCCCCTCATTAGTTGTATTTTCTTCTAATTCAAGGTTTGCGTCTGATTTTTCCTTGTCTTTATCGTCTGATATAACACCTTCCTCTAATTGTGGATCCTGAACGGGTTTTCTATTTATAGGCTTTATCTCATAATTAGGCCATACTGGTTCGTGTGTGACCAGCTCCTCACAATTAATATTCTTTTCTTCGGGATCCTTTACTTGCTCAAAGGAATCTGTAAATCTGATGCATCTTATTTTCCTTATTATTTTACTTTCTGGGAAATAAATCATATAGGCCGGACTTGCTTTGTCATAGCCAATAAATATGCCTCGTTCACTTTTTGGATCGAGTTTTGCTCTGTGGTCGACATATCTGTATCAAATTGTACCAAATATATGCATACAAGTTATGTTGGGTTTGTAATTCGTATAAGCCTCGTAGGGAGTCTTTTTAATGTTACTATTATAGCAACGGTTTCTTATATATACGGCGGTATTTAATGCATAGACCCACAGATTTTTGGGTAACTTAGATTCTATTAGCAAACATCTAGCCATTTCAAAAATCGTCCGCCAACTACGTTCAGCGATTCCATTCTGGTGCGGCGAATAGGGGCTGGTCCTCTCATGTTTAATGCCTTCATTTATTAGGAGGTCTTCGTAATCATCAGAAGTAAATTATCCACCATTACCGGTTCTAATTATTTTCACTTTTCCATGAGGAGAAATATCAGATAAATACATTCTTGTAGCTTGTAAAGTATCAGATTTGTTTTTCAGAAAATATATCATAATAAGTCCTGAATATTCGTCCACAAAGTTTAATACATATTCATAAGTGCCTATACCCATTGTTGAAAATGGACCCGCTAAGTCGCAATAAACTCTGAACAAGATATCTGTTGATTTTGGGATTCGATCCTTATTTCTATACTTTGTCATTTTTCCTTTAATACATGTGTCACAATATTGTAAGCCCTTTGAAGATGCAATTTTCATTCCAGTAACGTGTTCTTGTAATGTTTTAGCATCCGAACTATTACAGTGACCTAATATTGTATGCCAAGTCGCTAAGTCGTGGGTGGCTGTTTTCACAGATTTAATACTTTTCAAATAATATAAACGTCCATTTTGTTGTATATTAAATTCAGTTCCATCTGGGTATATTAACTTTGAATTGTCTCGTTGAAAATTAACTTTAACACCAGTTTTAACAGCAGACTGAACTGGGAAAATATTTTGTTTAAATTTAGGGGTATATAAAGCCCTTTTTAATAAACATTTACAAATATTTCCATTAGTATCTCGTAAATAAATACAGGCATCGCCTCTTTTTAAAACTAAATTGTTAGCTCTAGTTCCGTCAGCCAACTCTATAAAACATTTTATCAGTTTCGAAATAGGGGTCAAAATTAATAAATTTTGTTTTATCTGTAATTACATGATTTGTCGCACCCGTACCGACTAGGTAAGAATTATTATTATTGTGTATAGTATCCAACTCAAACGAAAAGGTATATATTCGCTCATTCGAAAAAGCTTTTACATTTTTACAAAAATCCTTCCTTTTATAAAATTGACATTTCGCACGTATATGCCCGACTTTACCACAACGAAAGCAGATGATATTTGATTTTCTATTATTATTATTATTATTCCTGTTGTTGTTGTTGTTGTTTTTAGGCCCCTTATTTTTAATATCATAATTCCTGGTCTGGTAGGTTGGAGGGATTACTTTTCTGAATTTTTTAAATGACGTCCTTAGTTGCATTACGTTTTTCCTTGATTTGTTGGATTGCACATTTTTTCAGTTTCTTCATAACTACGTAATGGGACTTTAAACTCAGTGAAAGTTAGACTTTTATCTTTTGTTTTATGACTGTCGTGAATGGTTTAAATGTCCATGGTAATCCCTTTAAAACCATGGCTATTAACAGCCCATCCGAAATAGCTTCACCTGATATTTTTAAGGCATTTGTGAGATTCTCAGCCCCTATAATATAATCTGTTACAGATTAATTCTCTCGTCTCCTTAACGCAGTTAGTTCAGTATATAAAGCAATAATTTTAGGCTTACCTTTTGGTAAGTAGTGTTCCCGCAATATCTGTAGCGCTCGGTGTCCATTGTCATTGTCATTGTCATCCAGACATTGTATTAATTCAGCGAACACAGTCGCATTCCTTTCCATAAAATCATCGTCTTCCTTCTGGTCATCTTGCCAAAGGATGATGTCATGAAGTTTTTGTATTCTAAGGTAGCCTAAGAATTTCGTTTCCCACAATTCATAATTGGATTCATCTCCGTCAAAATACAGTCGTAATCTGGGCTCATAACCACTGTAAAACATGTTTAATGTAGTTTGAATGTAGAAATCCGACGTAGTAATTAATTTTTTCAATGATACAGCACCAATGTCTAGTAGCAGCTATTCAGGAATTCTTAAGGTCTTCCATATCAGAGGTTGGCAGTGGATATTCGGAGAGAGTAGGAGAGCGTAGTTCTGCAGGTCTTTTCATCTGACTGGTTAGCAGTGGATATTCCAACAAGAAAAAACTAATGGCCGCCTTTATACACTTCGGATCGAATATTTCAAGTCTTCTGATTGGTTAACCTTCTCTTGGTATACTATAAAATGAGTCAACCCATTTTGGTTGGCTCACTAGTAAACAGCGGTACACAAATATTGTAACACAGAAAGCCGGACAAACAACTATTCAATGGTTGAATTGTTAATGTCTTTTATATAGCAGAAAAGAATAGTACAGAAAAGAAACGGGTTACAGAAAAGAAAATAATTGACGTAAAAACTCATACACTGGATTCTAGACACACGGAGAGTGGGTTGTGATTAGCTTGTTGTGAAATCGTCTCAGAACGATATACGACTCTTGCGATGGAGAGATAAATATTTCTGTGCGCGGCTTAAAGTTTACAGTTGCGTCCCTCCTCGGCGGTAGTAACAATAGTAGTAATCTTCGTTGGAGCAGAAGCATCGGTACTCATATTAACAGTACATGTTGGGGGGTCCAAATCCCTGACGTCACTTCCAGTCTCCGATATCTCACCTCTCACCTCCACTGCACTCGACGACAGACGAGCCCAAAACAACCTTTTGATTATTGTAGCTTGTTCGACGTTTCCTTTTCCAGTGATAGTAATAATAGTATCAGTAGCAGTCTTAGATTTTTTTAAGAGTAATTCGCTTCTTCGTACTTATATCAACAAAATTTGTTAGCGGGCGTTTAGTTCCAATCTCTGACGTCACTTCCAGTTTCCGACCTCTCTCTACCCAGCTCGACTGCACTCGACGGCAGACGAGCCAACCACTCTGTTAACAGATTCCTCTACGCGTTTATATAGTTAAACCTGGCTGTTCATAAATCGACCCGTGGCCCTCAACATTTAAAACACTTCGGAATTAGAATTTATATCTCTAAAGGCAACTCTATTGTTAAGATTCTAATGCCATTTCCTGAAAGTATCCTTGTATATATTTGCCATTACTGGTGATAATGGCAAGCCCATTGCTAATCCCTCATCCTGTCCATATATGTGTGATCCCATTCCGAAATGTTTTAAGGCAGTGAAGAAGGTGCAGAATGGAATTAACAGGATAAAACTGATAACTGACATCCATTAAACACGGGTCGGCGAACTAGAACAGTCTATCTCAGTGAGCGAAATAAAGGATTCAGTTCGACATTCCAAATATCTGAAGAAGGCCGGAGCGAACAACGGCCGAATCGTTGTAATAAATATGGCGACAAAGATGAGGACAATAATCCGAATAATATAAATAGTGTACATAATACCTCAACTCAGAAATATAGGCAGGCACTTCCTATATATGCAAATTTCTGCACCTGCTGAGTCATCGACCTGTAAATCGCATTCCGGGCTTATTTTTTTGACTGATAACCATGCATTCTGTCTTGTAATTTATACTGAGTCGCTTCTGGCTCTTCTTTGCTATAGTTTGTAGGATGTCATGTAGTTTGCTTTTCGTCTGTCCTATCAGCACTCTCTGCGTATCTTGTGTTATTGAGATTGTGACCGCCAATGATGAATCCTCGTAGGATTTTTAGTTCTCTCGCAATTCACTCGCTGTATATAATTATGTTGAAAAAGTCCGGAGAGAAGACACACCCTTGCTTTACGCACCTTTCTACCTTTGTATATCTGTAGAGCTCATATTTTATCTTTATGCAGGCGGTTTGTTGTAGAGGTTTTTGATTATTCTAATGTATTTCCAGAATATGTCAAGGTTGCTGAGCAGCTCCAACAGATCTTTGTAGCGTACTTTGTCGCATGCCTTTGAGTACTGTATAAAACACAGGTGCACGTACTTCTGCTTTTGTATTGCTCTTTCTGATAATATCCTGAGCATGATTATCGAGCGACCCTTGTTCCGGTGTCTTTAAGGAACCGGCACTCTTCTTGTTTTTTTTTGTTTTGTTTTGTTTTTAAGCTTATCACCCCAAGCAAGGCTGGAAGCCACTAGCACGCAAGGGGTTACAGAAGGTTTGGAGGAAGAGCAGATAGGAGTTGTAAAGGAGAGGATGTGGAGAAAGATAGTGGATCGATCAAGGCAAGGGGGTTACAGAAGATTTGGAGCGAGAGCAGATAGGAATGAAAGGGGAAAGGATGTGGAGAAGGGAAGTGGATACATCAAGGCAACTGGAGATGTCGATTGACGTTACACTTAAATAGCTGGAGATTGTATTTGTCAGGGAAACAGGAATAAGGAAGGGAGTTCCGCAGGCGAGATGTGCGAGACATGAAGCTATTGGAGTAGAAGAGACGTCTACATCTAACAGTTTCAACGGTACTAGACTGATTCTCCTGCACGCTCTATTCATCCGAATTCGGAGGATGAGGTTTGTTATGTCGCTCATTAGGCTGCGTGTTTGGTGGAGCTAATAATTTTTGCGACTGGTTTCTTAGGCAGTGGTATGAAAATAGATCTGCTTAGATCTTCTTGTATATCCCCATTGTTGTAGATTTTATTTATTATTTCCGTAAACTTGTCTATGCCAAAATCATCTAAGGCTGTCAAGAATTCCGTCTGGCCCTGCCGCCTTGTTTCTCTTCAGTTTGGCGAGTGCAGTCTGTAATTTTTTTTTTTAAAGAATTTCTGTCTTTTCGGTGATTCTGTGTATTGCCGGTTGTTCTCTTTCGTCGTGGAAGAGTTCTGCAAGATATTCGTTCCAGCGCTGAAGAATTTTCGTTTTCTAATATGAGTGCTTCCTCCTTGGATTTTATGCAGCCTGTTGACAAGCATGTCGTCTCGACTGTTAGTTGCCTTATTTGTTTATTCATGTCTCCTTTGTCTTTGGTACTCAATCTCTCTATTTATGCACATTTTTCGTTTACCCACTCTACTTTAGCCTGCCCGCATTTCGTCCTGATTTCGTTGACTAGCTTTCTGTATTCCATTCCCTATCATGGCACAATTTTCTGTTTCTTTTGCTTCTTTTCCAGAAGATCATCTGTCATCCAATCGTTTTTATTCTTCGTTCATTCTCATTTGGGATGATATCATTTGCTGATGTCACTAAGGCTTCTCTTAGTATGTCCCATTTCGAGTTTCTATTTTCATTTCCATTTTATTTCTCGTATCTTCATTTCACACTGTCCATACATCTTTCTTTTAGGTTCGGGTCGCTCAGGTGTTTGTTGCATTGCAATTTGGGTGCTGCGTTAGCCTTCTTCGGTTTCCGTAGTGTCACTCTTAGTTTACATATAACAGGGTGATGGTCACTTCCACAGTCGGCACTTGGATAGCTTTTGCAGTGAACCATTGCACATTCCTGAATCTAATTAATTTAATTGTCTAGTTTTCTGTATTTTGTTCCGTAGAGTTTTCTGTCTCTTTTGCATCATGTCAAGAATCTCATCAGTCATTCATTCGTTTATTTTTCTTCTTCGTCCATTCTTTTTTGGATGATATCTTTTGCTGATATCACTAAAGCTTCCCTTGCCTCCCATTTCGAGTTTCCATTTCTTGTAGTTTCACTCTTAGTTTACATATAACAGGGCGATGGTCGCTTCTGCAGTCGGCACTTTGGTAGGTTTTTTTCATTCAGCCACTGCATTCCTGAACCGTTTATTGATATTTACGTAGACTATTTGGCTTTCAGTTTCTCCCACCGCCCCGGGATGATCCATGTCCATAATCGTCTCGGATGTTCTTGGAACCATGTATTGGCTATTACCTGAACATTGGCCGGGGTATTATGTACACTATTTACATTATTCGGACTATTGTCCTCATCTTTTTCACCATAATTATCACAATGAATTCGATGTAGTCAAGGCTCGCCAAGTACAAAAATTAAAAAGATTTAAAGATCAGAAAGTGACGCAGAAGATCCATCATACACCAGTGAAAACAGTCATCAACATCAGCCAATATCAGCAGAGTGCCTCTGAGGAATCAGTATTAAATAAGGGTCTCAAATTCGGCATAACCATCAGGCGAGTGCCATACTTGGACATCATTGCCAGAGTCGATGAAGTGGCTTTGAATTTCCCTCAGGATCAGGCGGTTGAACTAAGTTGGAAGGTGAAACAGACCTTGGAGAAGGCTAAGCCGCCCAGGTCAAACATCACAAAACTGGAGAGGCTGGCGATCGGATCCATACAGAGGAACGAAAACATCATCATACTACCGGCTGAAAAAGGCAATGCAACTGTAGCGATGGACAAATCAGTTTATAAAGAAAGTTGGAAGACCTCATTAGAAATGGTAGCTACAGCAAAGTAAAAAAAGGATCCTACAATGAAAACGGAACGCCAACTGTCACAGATACTGATCAAGAACAAAGATCACTTCGCACCTAAGACGTATAGGCAGTTATCGCAGAGTTACACCAAGCTACCTCACATATACGGTCTCCCTAAGATTCACAAAGACTGTATTCCACTCAGGTCGATTGTTAGTTGCCAAGGTTCTCTTTGTCACCATCTGATTCGCTTCCTTGGATATATAATTGACCCACTGATCGGAAAGTCTCCTTTATATGTCCCAAACTCCGCCCACATCATGGAAATAACAAAAAATGCTCCCATCCTATCCAACCAGTCGGTGAGCTTGGACGTGGTGAGTTTGTTCACCAAGGTACCCACGGAGGAGGCACTGGCAGTAGTCACAGACAGATTGGCCTCTGACTCATTATTAGAAGAACGAGCGAGTATTCCAATAGATAATCTATGGTGATGTTGACTTTCTGTACACAAACAACACACTTCGGAATGGGATCACAAATATATCGACAGGAGGGGGGATTAATAATAGGCTCGCCATGATCACCAGCAATGGCAAATATACACATGGATTACTTTAAGGAAATGGAATTAGAACCTATATCTCTAAAGACAACTATATGTTTAAGGTACGTAGATGACACCTTCATACTCTGGCCACACCAGAAACATGTTCAGGTTCTACTGGAACATGTGAACTCCATAAGACCTTCGATACAGTTCACGATGGAGAAAGAGAGTAACAATGCACTCCCATTCCTGCATGTTCTAATATCTCGAACAGAGCATGGATTCAAGACATCCGTATACCGTAAACCGACATTCACCGGACAGTACCTCAATTTCAACTCCCACCATTCATACAGCATAAAGAAAGGGATCGTCCGCTGCTTACAACACTGATCAAAATCACAAGTGGCGACCCAGAGATATTAGATAAAGATAGGTCAGTATAAGTAGTACCATACAACGTAATAACTACCCTAGGTACATGGCAGCAGCCCCCCCCCCCCAAAAGAAAATGGGATAGGCGGGTACAAGAGTAGGACAAAAACACAAAGAAAACAGTCTGTCTGCTTTATGTGAAGGGGTTATCAGAGAAAATACAAAGGATCTGCGGTCCATATAACATTCAGGACAACCTTCAAAAGCTGGACGACACTTCGCAGATATAAGATCCCTCCATAGAGGAGAACATGACTAAAGACTGTGTACGCCATCCCGAGCCGATGCGGAAAGAAATATAAAGGGGAGACAGGCCACCCCATTAAAGTGAGGCTTCAAGAACACGAGAAACTTTAACACGAGGGGAAGTGGAAAAGGCATGCGTGACTGACCACATATGGAGAGAAAAGGGAGATCACCGCCCTCTGTGGAATCAGGTTGAGATCATAGACAAAGAACATCATTGGAAAATTAGTAAAAATAAGTAATCAGCACATATGCTAGGCCACAAAAAAAGCCGACCAAGCATAGAAATGAATACAACATGGGAACCAGTAATAAGGAGTGCCAGAGAAAATCGATAACAACAACAAAAATTGCAATATGAGCTCTGGTAAAAATATGTATTGATAAGTGCAAAAATTGCAATATGAGCACTGGTAAAAATGGTTGCTGAAGACATTAGGTTTATAATACCTAGAAATTCATACACAGATGTCCTCAAGGACACAGGACACAGTGGATAAAGGCGTTAGTTAGATCCAGTGACAGTACCCAAAGAGTGTGAGTTCAATACCTGGTTATGGTGGAGAACTTTGAGAGGAAATATATATGTGTGTGTGTGTGTGTGTGTGTGTGTGTGTGTGTGTGTGTGTGTGTGTGTGAGTGAGTGAGTATAAAAATAGGAGACCGGCTAATCACGCTACCTTGGTTTTAACCTTTCGGTGTCTTCAATCCATATGGCGCAAGTTGCCTGAAGATACCTAAAGTTTGAACCCCAGGTAGAGTGCAGAAATCAAAGGTTCAGTTTCAACAAGATCCTTTTCTTTGCGACAAAGTAATAGCAGTAATTGATGGGAATCATTCGAAATTGGCCTGATATATGAATGCGTTTAAACAGACTCTCGGCGATGGGTGTTGAGTCTTCTTTTATTTATATGTGGTCAACCACGCCTGACTTTTCCACTTCCCCTCGTATTACAGTTTCTGGTGTTCTTGAAGCCTTACCTTAATGGGGCGGCCTGTCTCCTCTGACATCGACAATTCAAGATGTCCTGTCAGTGGCAGACCTGACAGACATTAGCAGAATTCAGCTGGGATGTACTACCTGACCTTGCCCATTCAGATTACTATAGGTTAAAAAGCACGACACCAGGGATACAGCGTATGTGAATATAAAAGTGGACATTAGACTCAACACCCAGCGCTGAGAATCCATGTTTAAACGCATTCATCATGAAACAAACTGTCGCCACTGAGTTTTGACTTCAACGTCCACTTACAAACACACACAAACATGCACACATACATACGCACAAACACAACACACACACACATATATATATATATAATAAATCTTAAAGAGCCGGGAAAACCTACCTAGGTTTAACCTAAACGGCTCTTGAAGGTAAGCCGGCTAAAAAGGAAATGACGAAACAGTATTTATTGATAAAGCCATTAAAAACTGACAAGTATAAAACCACGTGACTTAAGAAGAAAAAAACAAACAAAGCCTCTAATCCAATAACCAGGATTTCCTATGCCGACACCTATTTAGAATCTCAACTCTTTGATTTAATAAATTATTTGGTTCCTTGTAGGTGGCGACGCCTAATTTTTTCTCCATACATAAAGAAAAAAATTTCTTCACTGCTTTATTTTTATGGCATTTATTAAATATTTCCCATCATATATATATATATATATATATATATATATATATATATATATATATATATATATATATATATATATTGAATTGGACAGTGTCCTTATTCAAAATATATGACGTCATTTTTTACATTTGATACGCTAAATGCAGATATGAATAGAAGAGATTCATGGAAGATTTAAGTTTAAAGACAGTAAAATCGACCTTGCTAACCGGACGCTTCTCTTTCCTTAAGGCACGTCACGCGAAATGACGGTTCCGTATAGGATACAGGTTCGATTCCTGTCGGAGAACGAAAAATTTTTCTATGAAAATTTCTCGGACATTCAGGCCAGTAAATATTATTTAATACTGTTTATTATAAACAGAGCATTTGCTTAAATACTTGTATCTATAAAAAGAACGTTAAACATATCAAAAATGTCTTTAATATATATATATTAAAGACATTTTTGATATGTTTAATATATATATATATATATATATATATATATATATATATATATATATATATATATATATATATATATATATATATATATATATATGCGCGTGGGTGAGTTGTTAGAACGTTCGCTTTCTGACCATGGGAATCTCACCAAGGTTAATTTGTCAGGGTACTTCTTGGCGTTATCGGTCTGGAGTGGACGATCCCTGCGTGCGGTACCTTCGGATAGTGGTGCGTTGAGTGTGCTGGTGTGGTTCAGATTGTTGATCATGCTAGATTACATGCTCTCTCCCAGTAACTCGTTGCACCTACTCGGGCTAACATTCTCTGCAGATATGAAGTTGAAATATTTTGAATCAAATGCTAGATCTGTTGCCAAGCATGTTGGTTCACTGTTTGGTGCTAGACAGGTTATCTCTTCAAACTCTCTCTCATATATTTGTAAGTCGACAATGCTCTGAATATGACATTGTGTTCCTGCTATATATTTAAAGATTCTTGAAAAAATCCAAAGAAGAATCTGCAACGAAATTACTCCTGACGTGGCATCCGGCTTCAGATATTTTACCCCCGGCGTAATTTAGCAACCCTGCGCCTTTTTTATAAATATTTTCATGGGATTTGTTCTGATGAATTACACTCGGTTGTACCTTGACTTTATGAATTTAGGCGCAGTACCATATTGACAACCAAGTCTCATCACTTTAAATGTGAATTGGCTAGATTTAACGCGAAGTTCTTTGCTAACAATTACTTTACTCATATTGCTTGCTTGTGGAGCCCTTTTCCGGCTCCTTGCTTTCCAGTCAAATTTGAGCTTCAAAAATTTAAATCATCATTATCGTCTGTCTTTTTGATTCCTCTTCTCGTATTGTTCTCGCTCCTTAATAATGATTTTTGTTGTGAGACCGATACTTCCCTACATCATGGACTTTTCCAATACTATATTATTATGTGAATCATGGAAGTAGTAGGACTAGTAATGCGCAGCCGCGTACGATACCAATATCGGACACCACTGGATAGTAAGCTCTGCTTACATTATACTTTGTAACTTTTGTGTTTAATATATCTTTCTTAACTCTAACCCGTTTTTTCCTTCCGTGGCCCCTACTTCGGGTCCTCATCAATTTTCTTTTTCTTATTCTTGCATACTCAGTAAACCCATTGTATCTTAGTGGCTTTATTGCATTGCATAGGTGAAATTATTAATATATATATATATATATATATATATATATATATATATATATATATATATATACTAGCTTAACTGCGGAGGGCTCTTGATTGGGAAAACCTACAGAAGAACTCAAAATCGATCGCTGCATTTACGTATTAATATTTAAGCTTACTGTTGTGGATTCCGGGATGAAATCCGATATCAATAAATAACAAACGCCAGGAATAGAAAAGGAAAATAAATGTATTAACGTAATAATACAAACTGGTAATACGGGTTAGTAGATCCAGGAATGCGGGTTAGTAGCAATAATATATATACAGTCTTGGTATTGAAGTATCACGGTATGACTCCTTACTGAGTCTAGGTGCTCGTGACGATGACTCTTGTGCTACTCTCCTCTAATACTACTCTGATACAAACTTCTCGACTGTCTTAACGTACTACCGGGTATTCACTGGTGGTAGTATATGTATACCTCGGATGAGTCCATTTGTGTGAAAAGGGGAGACCCCTTAACACTTACCTTACAAAGGTTCAATGATAATTTTTCCGCCGCCACTTAATTTAAAGACAATTTGATGTACGTAGGTCCTTACTTTCCGTACAAACAATTATTTTTATTTCATGGGTGAATTTACCTACATTTCGCAATTACTTTCAATTATTCCCAAATTTATTTTCAATTTATAAACATTGATATCGTACAAAAAAATTATAATACCAAGCTCGAATTATTAATTTTATATTTACTTGTATCCTTGTTTAGTTTTTTTTATATCTTATATCGTATAAAAATATATTAAACACATATTAGACAAAATGTGCTTCATGTGTATTCCAATTTCTTTTATATAAGTAGGATATGTATGGCTTTATAATTGTCTTTAGTGTGTCTCTAAGTAGAAATGTGATGTTATGTTGTATTCATCCACGGTTTACATTTATTGTTTGAT
>OZ038482.1:124945064-124947564 GCA_964036315.1 Acanthosepion esculentum | reverse complement strand
TTTTTGTTTTACGGCATATCAACCTCAATGGGTTATTTAATGCTGACAAAATTTTTATTGCTGGTAATATGTTTTCTTCAAAAATCTATTTCCGGGAATATTTGTCCTTGAAGAAATCTATAGCTGGTCATGTTTTTTTCCAAAGAATGTATAGCTGTTTGTATTGCTGTTTGTTTTTTTTTTTAAGTATTGCTGACAATAATTTTTCCTTCAAAAATTATTGCTGGTAATAATTTTTTTATTACAAAGTATTTCTGGTATTAAACCTATTTTTACACAAGTTTGGCTGTTAAATATTTGCCCAGAGCTGGGACCCTAACAGGTGCTACTACCCCGGGTCACGGTGAAACTGGGAACACTAGGAATTAAGATGTGGTTCCACGCTCCTAAAAACCACCTGATCAGAGACCTTGCTATTGGAAGTGGTTTATCGTTTTACCCAGGACGCGGATGTAGTTTATCGTCATACCCAAGACGAGTTTGTGAGTGTATATATATATATATATATATATATATATATATATATATATATATATATATATATATATATATGTATATATATATATATATATGTGTGTGCATATATATATATAAGTGTGTGTGTGTGTGTATATATATATATATATATATATATATATATATATATATATATATATATATAACGCTATAAATCAGAATTAGGTCGACTAACTAATTATCTGAATACACTGTAAGTTTGCATTAAAATTAATCTAATTTTCCTTGAATCTGTAACATTTTTAATGTAAAACACTAACCATCGTTTTTTGCATTTCTCTCCGTTTATCTCGTTCTCATTATATATATATATATGTGTGTGTGTGTTTGTGTGTGTGCGCGTGTGTGTGAGTGTGTTCGTGTGTATATATATATATATATATATATATATATATATATATATATATATATATATATATATATATATATATATATGGGGAGAGAGAGAGAGTGTGTACAAAATGAGTATGAAGGTTAAAATTAGCTGTTATTTTTTATAATATATATGGGATTTTCGGAGGTCCTCCTACGAATTCTTTAATAAATTTCACCAAATACAAATCTCAAGAAAAACTCAATCTAGAGAATAACAAAATAAGGTGTATGGCATGAATATAAGAGGACGTAGGAATTGAAGATTATGTGGATAAGGAGTATATATAAAGGTTGAGGAGAAGGTTGAAGTTTTCATGGGAGCATACGCGCAGGAGTCCGTACCATAAAGACGCAGCAGTTTGAGTAAAACCTTCTGTATACAATTGGAATAGGTGAGTGAATGTGAATCAACTTCCTGACGTTGCATGAGAAGTCTTATTTATAAACTTCAGAACTGATGGAACTAACGAATGGAGCTTATCAGTACATTTGCAATGGAAAGAGCAATGGACTTGCAATGTTGATTCCGTTGGGAAAGAAACTGCAGAACGGACAATAAGACCTCCCACAATTAAAAAAATACATTCAACTATGGGAAGGATTAAGTTGCTCGTGTTTAGACATGGTAACGTTTTTTTTTTTTGTTTTGTTTTTTTTTTGTCATGTAAAGAAAAGGCGCGAGAGAAGGAGTCAAATATTTTCTGGAGTAGTGATTTTATTAAATATAACCTGATACAATTATAATTACGACAAAGACGTAACCAGAACATCCTTCTTATCAAAATATAAAAGAAGAATGAAAGAAAGAAAGAACGAACGAACGAAAGAATTATAAAGAAGGTGACGGGGAAATATTTTAGAAAGCTAAAAAAAAATATAATAAGATAAATTAAGAAGTGGGAATGAAATAAATGAAAAGAAAAAAGGGAAATACCTTTAATTAAGGCATAAATGATTCAGTATACAAGATTTACCACCAATTCGAATATGTAAAAAGTTTTCTTTAAAAAAAGGCGAAAAAGAGAAAGAAAATAGACTTAGATTGCAAGGTGAAAGAAAAAAAGCCTTAGAAATAACATGAAATAAATATTTCCATGAAAAACTTAAAGGAGAGATGAATGTAAAGATGATTTTACACCGACCAGGAGAGTGTGGAGGGCTATGCAAATTATTCAAATATCAAAAACGTTAATAGACCGAAAAAATGTCAGGAGTTGAAAGAAGAAAGAAACTTTTTCGTCCAACTATGGAAGATACAAGAGCGACGCTAATCACGTCAATTCATTTCGTTTTTGCTTCACCTCGATCTGGAAATTATTTCAATATTTTTTGTGTATCCCTCGACAAAAATTATGAATAATATTCTCATTGCTCTTGTCGAGAATACACACACTGGCATACATATATACATACAGAAATATACTTACTTACATATGTATATATATAGAGAGAAATAGAAAGATAGATGGATAGATAGATAGAGGGATAGACAGCTAAAGACATACGTACATACATACATATTTAGATAGAGGAGGAGATACTGAAAAGTTCTCTACCTTACCAAGGTGTACTTGAAAAAAAAACATTCTGTTTAACTTTTGGGAAGTGG
>OZ038482.1:124920064-124942564 GCA_964036315.1 Acanthosepion esculentum | reverse complement strand
ACTTTCCCATAAGATTTCTCCATCAATTATTAATTTATCTCATGTACTGTATGTCGTTGATTCTACATTTAACTACGTTTTTCATTTTTTTTATTTTCGTTTTCTCAATGATTCCGCCGTTAACGTCTGGTCTTCTTTGGGTGTATCTTGTTTCTGCAATATTGTTATAATAGTCAAATCTTCTTCGAAATTTTACAAATTATCACACGTCCGTGGTTTTCATTGATTTACTTATTGAATTCTTTTTACGACTCATCCACCCTTTGTTTAAAGGCCAAATATAACTTCGATTAGAAAAAAGCGTTTAATTAAAATGAAGCAGAAACAGCATCATCTTTAGATGCAACATAATCTATCTTCTTTAATTACTTTAAAGTACTTCCATTAAAAGACATTTTGAATTAATGCAGTTACTGATATAACAGAAAGTAGCCTGTATTTATTCAATCGAATTTAGCCGAGGACATGAAGGGGTAAAACAGGCAACATGAAGACCCACTTCAGACCAAAATTGTTTTGGAGTTTTTGAAATTCAATTTCTCAGTGTGCTACCAGGGATATAAAAGGAAAATACATTTATAAATCAATTGTCAACTTTGATGAAATTTAGTTGAAACATCAACGAAAAATAAGACAGAAACCATTAAATATCGCCATTTTTCATTATTTACGCTGGTTTTCACTATATGGGTGGACTCAATTATCAAGGTAAATGACTGTTAAACCGCCAATTTATTGTTGGCTACAATTGAGTAAAGTTTGTATTAGATTGCTTGAAAATTGAGGGAGGTTTTAGTTCAAAATTTGTGTTGAAATCGATTTTTCGTTTTTTTGCCTCTTTTCGCTAAACACAGTGGCGTAGAAATAAAAATGAGGTATCGTTGTGTTTGTCATGATGTAAGTAACCTATATACCGAGTTTGAACGAAATCAGGGGAAAACGTTGAATTTATGTATTTTTGATCGGCTTTATCGATTATTGATTTTTTACGCAAAGAACCCGTCTCTTACATTGTACAATGTATGTGACAAGTTTGGTCAAAATCGAATGGATAGCTCTCGAGTGAAAAGGTATTATACAGATAAACAGACACACAGTCATCCTCTGTTTTATATGGAGAGATTATTAGGATGATTCCTTCATTTGCATTGAACATTGTAAAAGAACAATGTTTTGTCCAGTAACAAATTCCACTATTTATCTTATAAGTGTAGGGGGCAGATGGATTCATGCCTTTCCAAAAAGTATTTGCGTATAAGGGAAGGTAACGAACCTGTCTGGAATTCGAACTCTGCTCTTTGATTTCACATACCGAACCGCTGTCCATTACAAGATATGCACACCAAGCAGCCCTAGAAATCCGGTGTGTAATCAGTTTAAAATTTTTGAAAACCTCAATGACAAGGAGCGAGGGAATCTATCATGCACTTTCAGAATATTACAAATGCCTACTTCGACATAATTTTAATTCCAATGAACGCAACTACTCAGAAAAATTGAAATTAAGATGAAAGAATTCTTATTAAAATTATTATTAATCTGCAATGCTTGATGTAATATATATATATATATATATATATATATATATATATATATATATATATATATATATATATATATATATACATAATTATCAAATCCTCCTTACAATTTCTATCATATGTATATCATTGCTTGATCCGGCTTCTAATGCTTCAGTTTGAGCGGCTTGGTGATAGTAGTCGTGGCTCCGGGCGGCACAGTCCTATGCTTACAGAGAACTTCAGTTGAGTTCCACCACGGAATATGTGAGCGAGCGCCGCTATATTGAGTCTGATTTGCTATCTCTTCGTCACGGAGGCCCGTTGGAACAGTTGGTATGGTGTTTGCGTGACAACCTAACTGTCAGGGTTTCAATTCTCGGTAGTGGATGCGCACTGCTGATGAGTCCCAAATATAGGACGAAACGGCCGTCCAGTGCTTTCTGCATTCTGTTGAGTTTTCTTTCAGACTCAATGAATTGCTTAATTACAATTATCAAATCCTCCTTACAATTTCTATCATATATATATATATATGTAAATATATATATATATTAAAGATAATAGTAATATTCAATGCCTAGAAATGATGTACCAACTGTGTCATATATTGTAGACGTAACATTAGGAAAGCTGTCGTACATCGATTGTATTCCCGTAGTTATAAATGTTGAGAGTTCGTGTCTCGGTTGGAGCTTACTCATTATTTTCCAGCTTTGCACTTAACTCACTTTCTTAAACAATTGAAGTAATTTGGATAAGAATAACTAAATTAAAATGAAAAAGAAAATCTAGATAAAAGCTTATAATGATTGTCAGCGCTTAGGCTAAAAAATGTGAAGATATTATTACAAATAATATTAGTTTATATAAACGCAACAACAGATATGAAACTGCACGTTGGAAATCCCGAGTAATTTAAATGGTAGCATCGCTTATATATATAGACGGGCTTCTTGATAGAAAGAAGCTTAATTAGAGTCACAAATAGATTTTTTAAAATGTTTGAAGAATTATGATGAAAAGAGGAACAAATACGAAACAAAAAATTATAATGGTTGACATTGCTTTAGTTTAGAATATAATTCCAAATAATTCAATTTTACTTCATGTTCACGATGTCAAGAGATTTTTTTGACTTGGATTATGTGAACCATTTTGAATTTCAAAGTGTCAGCGTATTATAATGATTACTTAGCGAAGTTATTTTTCACCCAATATAAAAGCCTGAAAACCATTCAATTTAGTGAATGTCGCTCTTGAAAGATGTTGTTTGACCTGAGTCTGAAAGAGGTTAAAACTGTAATGCTCCTGGAAGCATACACTCGTTAGTCTTTTCCCCAAAGTAACAGTTCCGGAGGAGAAGTTCTCTGAGTAGAACTTCTTCCTTACCAATGGAATCCAAATGGAATATGGATGGTTCACTCCTGTTTACATGTCACGGTGAGTCTTAGTCGTAAGTCTATGAACTCGTGGAAAAAAGGAATGTACCTCGTTAGAATATTTTCCATGGAGACCATAATGGATTAGCAATAGGCTAGTGCCATTTAGTCTGTGAAAGAGTGGTTTTAGGGTAGAAAATAATTCTTTACTTCCAGGGCCAGATGCTTTTGATCTATGACAGCGTGGAAAGTGAAGGTTGGGCATTTCCAGCCCAGATACGACAGCGATACTTTATTTTAGGTTTGGAGATATATTGACAGGAGGAATCAGATACTGTTGGGAGAGAAACAAAAAACTCACCAGCTTAAGATGGTTTTCTAAGTGTAGCTTGTATGTGGCACAAGGCGAAAAGAAAGGGATACCCAGGGAGGATCGAACTCACTACTCAGTCGTTATTGTTCTCGCAAAACAAGCTTGCTATCCACTGCACCATTTCGAAATCTCGAAGCGTTGCAGCTTATGTACGAGTTCAAAATGATGTCTGGAGAGAATTTAGCTCCAACACATATTCAAAGGAAAGTGTCCCATTAAAAGTACAATCATTCTCCATGACAGGAAAATCTACAGGTTCTTCGCGCTAATGATGAAATATTATTAGCTTGGTTTGGAGATATTAAAAGTTGCAAAAAATATTTCCACTTGAGCTAAAACAAAGGTGATATCAGTTGTCGGGCACTTCTTAGATAGATTTGTGAAGTTTTGTTTTACTAAGATTATTGTGGTTTTATTTAGGTTTTAATTTATTTAAAATTATAGTCACCGAATATGCATGGGTTTAGCAAGAATTTAATAAGTAACTATCTAGTAAATTTAGGGAGAATCCCCCCGAATTTGATACATTATATTCCACAAGGTTTGTTGGTAAACTAAAATTTGAGCATTCAAGAAATGTTAATTATTTTTTGTCACTTTTAGCTGAGTAGAAAAGTCTAAAAGGAATTTGGGATTTGAGTGAATGGACAACATTTGATTGTTTAGGATTCTTAAAGAAATGCAGGATCTCTGAGTGATAATAGTTTGGGAGATTTGGAATTTTAGAACAATCAGTCGTTCAAATCAGAAATTCAGATCATCTCTTCCATTCGTCCACTCAAATTGGACACAGATATCAGCTTTATGTTGCACACGTTCGCAATAACTATCTAGATAACATATGACTCAACTGAATATTTTCACAGTGATAGAAAAGTTCACTGAAGTTTTCTTATATTTAAAACAACTACTTTGGAATGTATATTATTTAGAAAAATTTCCGAGAATTAAATTTTCCCGGCTGATAATGATTTTATTTATGGGGTAAGGCAATATAAATTCTCTAATCCAATAAATTCCTTCTCTTGTCGGGAATACTCAAACTGTCATACATATATACATACAGAAATATACTTACTTACATATGTATATAGAGAGAGAAATAGAAAGATAGATGGATAGATAGAGGGATAGACAGCTAAACAGACATACATACATACATAGATATTTAGATACAGGAGGAGATACTGAAAAGTTCTCTACCTTACCAAGGTGTACTTGAAAACAAGCATTCTGTTTAACTTTTGGAAAGTGGTTCAGCCCAAGTAATTTTCCGTCCCACTTCTTGTATACACAGTCACACACACACTCACACACACACTCACACACACACACACACACACACACACACACACACAGACACACACACAAAACACACATCTATCTGTCTATTTCTCTCTCTCTCTCTCTCTCTCTCTCTCTCTCTCCCTATATATATATATATATATATATATATATATATATATATATAAAATATTATGTTTTATTTTCCATAATTTTGCGCTACGGGTTTCCGGTCTCGCGACCTTCATCAGGCAAAGCGTGGAGATTTCCACATATTATTAAAATAATTAATTTTTTTCTTTATGTTTTTCGATGTTAAATACGTTATATTTCTTCAATCATTGAATTACTGCATATCTATCTATCTATCTATCTATCTATCTATCTAATTATATATATATATATATATATATATATATATATATATATATATATATGTATATGTGTGTGTGTGTGTGTGTGTGTGTTAGAGGGTACCTGTCATACTCCAACTATAATGAAACTAATGATTACACTGGAATAATCGCACTGACAATGAAAGTTATCATGTTGAAAATATCTGCAATGTAATATTATTTCTTCTTTTATAATGAGTATACATGCATATATATGCCTAAGTTGTATATAGAGGAAAGTTGGTCTTCTTATTTGAATTCTAATTGTATTCATTGTTGCAATTTTCTTGGATCGGAGGTAAAGAATGCTTGGAAACAATTATAAATTTCCCTTTGGTAATGCACCAACCCTCTCTCTCTCTCTCTCTCTCTCTCTCTCTCTATATATATATATATATATATATATATATATGTATATATATATATATATATATATATATATATATAGGAGATTTAGATATACGGAGGGAAGTACAAGAAACTCTCGTTACAGTTTTACATTGAAAATGTTACAGAGAACCTCAGATTAATTTTAATTTTGACTTCCAGTGTGTCCAGATGATTAATTATTTGACCTCATTCAGATGTATAGCGTTTCTGTATCATCTTTGTATCTATTGATTTTAATTATCCCACATTTTTCAGCAGTAGATTTTATGAGGACAGAATCTAAGTTCTAAGATCTTGCATGTAGGTATATTGTAGAGGATTCAAGAACTCTTCGCCTTAACTAATTTTCTCTTTTAATTGAAACTTGAAATTTTCAGTCGATATTATAGTAAGACCATTAACATTTAATAACTAATAAAAGTGTATTATTTTTTAAAAGGTCAAGTTTATATAAATATAATATTTTATTTTATTCCACTTATTAGATGTTCAGTTACGTATATTTTGACTCATTCTTTGTAATATATTTTGTAAGTTCCTGTGTCAGTTTAAATGCAGTTATTATTTTGTTTTTTGCTAATTAATTGTCTTATTGTTTTGTAAAAAGTTCTGACACGTTTTATATTAAATTTGAATATATTCTTTTAAATGTATATCGTTATTGAGTTTGTAGGCAAAACCAATATATCTCAGGGATATCCAACGAAAACTTGAGCATCACTTTGCCAGTAAGTGGTGCTTCGTAAATACTGCAAGGAAAACAAAATAACAGTCATGAACATCTGACAGCTTATCCAAAAAGTCGATCCTGTTATACAGCATCTTATTCAAAAATTGGAGAAATACAATAAAACAGCTAAAAGTCAGGCTTCAATATTATGTTGTTTTAACTAGGAGAACATGATATAAATATATATAAGACATTTTTTATGTTTATACATTCTTTTTATAGATACAAATATTTAAGTAAATGATCTGTTTATAATAAACAGTATTAAACAGCATTTATCAGCCTGAATGTTCGAGACATTTTCATAGAAAATATGCGACCTCCGACAGGAATCGAACCTGTATCCTATACGGAACCGTCAGATAGACTGACGTGCCTTAACCGATTTGGGCCACAGAGGAGCTTTCCGTTGGCAAGGTCGATTTTAATGTATTTAAACACAATTCTCCATGATTAAATGCAATAAAATTAACCTTGCTATAAATTGATTTTTTAAATCGTTTCACCACAAACAACTTGACAATGCCACTCAGACGCCAGACATTACTGAGAGTCTAAGAGAATGGAAAGACTTTAGCAAGATTGCGATTCACGTTGAATTTAAATCTTTCAAGATCGTGGGTGGCAGGGATTTAAAAACCGGAAGTGTGTTCTACAGGCGAGAAATTTACGAATATAATATATTCATATAATATATGCATATAATATATGCATATAATATATGCATATAATATATGGATATCATATATACATATAATATATGGATATCATATATGCATATAATATATGCATATAATATATGCATATAATATATGCATATAATATATAGGTATTTCAACATTAAAATGATACGCTTAAATTCACGCTGTCGAGGTAGCAAGGAGGAAAGTTCGTTAGAAGATTTGCCATGAACATAATTGTAGAAAAGACAGGGAGACGTGACGTCACGACAGTCAGACTAGGAAAGTTATCAGTTAATGTATTTCCAAATGAAACTTGGAAACTTCTACTTTCAATTGACACGTGATAAGGCTTTTCTGACGTCTCTTCTAAAATTCCAAGCGGGAAAATGAAAACAAGAAAAAACATAATAATCGATTCGCAAGAAAAATAATTTTTCTGGGGCGACATCCTGAATATTTTATACCAATTCTATTTATTTATTCCGTAATAACAAATGAGAAACCGTTTTGTTGGATTGGGTGCAGCAAATTTGATCGCCATTTGCGCACTGTAGAATCTTGTTTCTGGACAACATGATGGATGACTTCATGATCGTCAAATTATTAAATTGATTCTCCTTTCAACACAATTCGAACAATTACCTCAAAGGATAGGATTTAACAATATTCTTATCTCTATTTGCCAAGCTAATAATTCACAGCATGTTGGTGGCCCGCCGCCTTCCTCTGTCTCTCTTGTCCTTGATATGCGTTGTAAGAGTTAATTTTTCCAAGCCCTCTTTCCTCATCATTTGTTCATGAAATGTCAGCTGTATCGGATATTGAGTATAAGTCTTACATTTGCCACCCTCTTCTTTAAGAGATGCTCATTTCTTACATGCTCAATCTCTGATTTATTCAGTATGCTTTGTAGAACCAAATTTCTCTTGATTCCAGCTTCCCTTTTATTTTTGGCGAGATTGTCAAGCCTTCAGTACCATACGGGATGATTGATACTACATAGCAATTGAGAAATCTTTTCTTTGCTTTTAATGTTATTAATGGAATCAAATGGTAATGATTTCTGTCGATTATTAATGAATTCTACCATAATTGTCCACGCGAAACACACGCTACTGTATAACACGCACGATAAATTTAGGCTACTCAATTCTTGAAAATAAAAGATCTCCCGTTTAATACACACTGATTGTTAGAATTAGTAGCAGCTAAATTTAATATATATTAAAGTTTTTATCCTGTTTATATCGATTAAAAATCAGTGTTTATACAGTTTGAATAAATTTTTGAAACCCAAAATTTACTACGTCCTGGGTATGACGTTAAACTACATCTGCGTCCAGTGTAAGACGGTAAACTACACCCAACAGCAAGGCCTCTGATCAGGAGGTTTTGAGGAGCATGGAACCACCTTTTACCCGGGTTGGTTACACCTGTCAGGATCTCAGATATGGGCAAATAGTTAACCCCCTAATTGGTCAAAACACTATGAACGTATAAATATAGGTTTTCATACCAGCAATACTTTTAGAAAAAATATTACCAGCAGTAGATTTTTAAAAACGAAAGATTTCCCCAGCAATACGTGTTGAAATAGACTTTTGGAAAAAAAAATTACCAGTAATAAAAATCATGTCGGCATTAAATAACCCACTGAGGTGTTGATATGCCGTAAAACAAACCAAATAAAAACAGACATTATTGTTTCCTGTCTCCATATTCTACTTATATAAATATAGACTTTCACACAGTGAGTGCTGCCGGTAATAAAACTGTAAAAAGTGAAAAAGTAGGTTTTAATACCAGAAATACTTTGTAAAAAATTATTACCAGAAATAAATTTTTGAAAAAAAAACACTATTACCAGAAATAAATTCTTGAAGAAAAAACTATTACCAGAAATAAATTATTTGAAGAAAAAAACTGTTACCAGCAATAAATTTTTGAAAAAATAAATATTACCAGCAATACATTTTTGAGGAAAAAAATATTACCAGAAATAGATTTTTGACAAAACAAAATATTACGAGGAAAAAAAAAAGTTGTCGGCATTAAATAACCCATTGAGGTTGATATGCCGTAAAACAAAACAAACCAAACCAAAGTTTACTGAATTTTGAGGAAACGTACGTACATACTCACAGAAAATTCAAGATACTGAGGGGTAAATAACCTCAAAGTTGGAGAAACAAATTTTAAGCAAATATATTTTAATGAGTCGTGACTATTTCTCTGTTGAGGGGTAGAACCGAAGTGGATATTTTGCTATTACTAGATCATGCTGCATTTTAAACGAATTGGAAAGCAGTGAAGATAGTTTTATTTTTGGAGAAGAAGCCTTTGCGTATAACGATGACATAAAGCTTACAAAAAGACCTAATGCGCTGAAAATATAGTTTCGTTGATTGGATAGTTGGGTTTCTTTTACGGAATATCAGCAACAATGGGTTATTTAATGCCGACAAGATCTTTATTGCTGGTAATAATTCTTCTTCAAAAATCTATTGCTGTTAATTATATTTTTACAAAGTACTTCTGTGATTAAAACGCATTTTTACACTTTGATAGTGTTTTGACCACATTTTGGGGGTTAACTATTTACCCATAGCTGGGACTCTAACAGGTGCTACTACCCCAGGGTTAAGATAGATCTGGCAACACCACCAATTAAGAGGTGGTTCCACGCCCCTCAATACCTCCTGAGCAGAGGCCTTGCTGTTGGACGTAGTTTATCGTCTTATCCAGGACGCGGATGTAGTTTATCGTCATACCGAGGAAGGGCTGACAATATGGATCTAAGTTTAATAACTTCTATCTTTGATACTAACAGAATGGAAGTAAACTAAAATAGTTTAATTTCTATGTGTATATTAAAATAAAAGAAAACAGATTCATTGGTGTGTTAATGAATTAAACATTTTGTTACACATTAGTAAATGTGGACCATAGATAATTTGGACCATAGAGATGCGCGAGGCCGAAAAAGTTCATATTTACTTCTCGTGTAGAAGAACAACTCCCAACTTTTATGCTTAAATCTGGACATGACTTACGATTAGACATGAATTTAAAAATAGAAATTTAAGTCGAATTACACAGAGCTTTTTATATTGTTTTTCGACCCTAATTCCGAGTATTAATAATATTGATAAAGAATTCTTCATATTTATTCGCAATGTTCCCAAATAAAATAAAAGTTCCAAAAATGAACACCCAAACTAAATGAATGTTATTGTGTGCGTTTGCACCTGTGCATTTGCTTCCATATATATATATATATATATATATATATATATATATATATATATATATATATATATATATATATATATATGAACTATGGGTTTATAGTTAGATTTGCTCTACTTAGTGTATTGAGAACTTTGCTTAGTTAACTTTTGTTTTACTCGTGCTGGAGGTTTTTTTTTTTTACTTTGGACTCTGAGCTTCGATTCTGGACGATTGTTTTCGCCTCAATTACATGTTCTTAGTTCTCTCTTTTTTTATTCCTTATTTTTCCTTGGGTATTGATTTGTTCATTTACAAGACAAAACACCTAAGGTTTTTCCAGACGAGTATAATTACTTATATTTATAAGATTATTATTATATATATATATATGTGTGTGTGTGTTCGAATGTGTATGTGTGTCTCTTTGTGAATGTGTGTGTATTTGTATGTGTTTATTTTTGTGTGTGTGCTATGTTTACGCTTGCGTATGTTTGTGTGTATATGTGTGTATATGCATTTTGTCAACGTATGCTTCATTATGTGTGTGAACGTTCATTGAGGCGCATCCCCCAAAAGAGACAAACAGAGAAGATCCCATGTTTTCATATTATATATTTGAAAGTTTTATAATAGATTTCCTTCCCTCCATCCCTTCATCCTTCGCGCAGTTTTCTCCGCATGAAATTTCGCCCACCCATTTATTTACCTCTTTCCCTATTTCCCGCCATTTTCTCTTGTGTTTCGTTCCAACCGCGTCTTTGTGATATGATGATGAACAGGAAAAAAAATCTTCGGAAACATGAAGAAAAGAAAGCATTTTTTTAACGAACAACTTATACAGCCGGCGGCATTCAGTGCGTTCGTGGTTCGTTTCCTCTTAGGGGTTAGTGAGTACAGCTCATGGCGGAAAAGACACCTTGTTTGTTTAGGAATGCTATCTTTCGGCCATTACGGCAATAAATACTCTATCCAAGCAGTAATATCAAACAAAACGATCACTATTCAATGATTTCTTAGTATCATACAATGACTATCACAAACAAATCGAAAATAATCCACGCTATTAATGCAACTGTTACAACAACTACTTCCTTAAATTTATTCTTATTCTATATGCAATGTTCCTGCAGGTCGTAAGCGATCTTTCCATCCCGTCCTATAATTTGTAGCTTTTACTAAAGTTTGTCTTTACATTATCTCTTCCAGTCCCCGTTCTTCTATCTATTTACACAAGATCCTTACGTAGGTTATTCGATGCTTTCCTCTGTCCGTCTTGGCTTCATTACGTCTTGTGCGTGTCGAATTCTACAAACCCTCTCTCCTATATTCGAAATATCACTAAAGACGCTGGGAGAATGCTTGGCTTCTTGTACCGTTCCAAGAAGTATCTGACTCATGACAAACTTTATACAGTCAACGACGTAATTATTCGTACACCCATCAATATTGAATTTTAAATATTTTTATCCATTTCTCATAATCTAATGCCCGTATGATGCCAGTTTTTTATATGTTAATATTCACAAAAAAAGGAATGTAAAACTCAATTTTCAGAACAAGAGATTAAATACAACAAATTTGACAGGCAAATTATGCAAAATAGGAAAAGACAAATTTATTCGTAGAGGAGAATATAATGTTTTAAATTGAAGAAAGTGTAAGTAATAGTAATATGCATAATTATTTTAGCGGTGAAGCCTTCTAAACTATTTATTTATTAGAATATTCGTGATAATTCCAGCAAAGAACATCACGTGGTGCATAGAGTAACACCATTGTCATTCTTACGTTAACAACATGATTGGAAAAACAAAGGAGCTTAACGGTTGATTTGAGACAGAGAAAGATTAACTTCCACCAGTTGGAAATTAGTTACAGCACTGTAAGTTATTCGCCGTTTTCCTCTGTCCGACTTGGATTCATTACGTCTTGTGCGTGTCGAATTAGAAATTAGTGAGTTCGATCCTCACTCGGTGCCCCAAACTTTTGGTCTTGTGCAGCATCTAAGCGGCGCATAGAAAATCGCCTTTTAGGTCATCTCGACAGGATGTAATTGTTAGCAAGCATGTCTTGTTATAACAATTCCGACTGAGTATTGAGTTCGTTCCTCATTGGGTGTCCCCTATTTTCGGCCTTGTGCGCTTAGAAAATCGCCATTTTACGTTGAAACACCGTTTCTCTTACGGTCACTGAAGTTAAGCAATATCGTGCCTGCTCAGTACCTAGATTGGTGGTCGCTTGTGAATACCAAATGTTGTAAGCTTGGATTTAAGATTGATGTAATGAGTTTAAATCCATATCACGTTGAAACACCAGTGATCGTACGATCATCAGTGTTAGCTAGATATAGGTGATCGCTTGAGATGTGCGGGATGTGTAATGGTTAATGTGGGAATATGAAAAAGGAACGCCAAGTTCCAATTCGAGTTGGGTTAGTTATGTTTACTTACGCTCAAATAATCTTTGGAAATCCAACTCTTGTCTCTCCAGCTATGGGTTACTTAGTAGGAACTGGATCTGTAAATTATTATTATATCCAAGAAAATTCTTAGAATGTAAAAATAATTTCTGGTGTTAAATTGTCTGCAACGGGTTGATAAACCGTTAAAAACAATCAATCAATCAATAAGAACGTATGTTTCTATTGTGAGTCTATTTTTGTATTTTTGAGGGGTCAGATTTTTTGGCATTCACTAGCTTGTTGTTGTTTCACCTCCTTGTTTGCATAATAAAAAATGACTATATTTCTGGGCGTTTGTTTACTTTTCCACGGATATGAATTGGATATCTTCTTTTTGAACTGATCTGAATATGATTAAAATTCGCGTTTGTAATGACCACATCACAACGCTTTCTAAAGAATAAATGTGGTATTTACCAAACTTCTAGGATATTTTTTAACGTTTCTCTGAGCAGTAAATCTTGAATGACAAATCGAAACGTTCGAACAGAAATTTAGACATAGAGAATAGAAAGGACCTAATATCTAAAACATATATTAAAGTTATTCGTTTGGACTAGCAATTGGATAGGTGCTTTTTATCACAACTAATAACAACTAATAATAAATTTACGGTCGTTAGGAAAGAGTACGGTTAGAGCGGTTGCGACAAAAAGCAGCTGAAATCAAAATAAAGACAGTATAATTGATATTGTTTAATGCCGTGCTTCTAAACCGCCGTGCCGCAGCACACAAATGTGTCCAACGATCCTCTTAAGTGTTTCACTAAATATTATCAGGGTATACATACTGGGTGTAACAGCAAAATTACCAATTCCTGTAACTGCATTCATACTTCAAATCTACAAATCCACCATTCGTCCTTGCGTTGAATACTGCTGCCATATATGGTCTTTTGTTCCCGCTGTTCATCTCGAGGTCCTCGCCAAAATACAGAGACGGATATACAACGTCGTTGGTCCTGATCTGGCATCCAGTCTACAGTCACTTTCTCACTAACGTGCTGCAGCTTTCCTCTGTCTTTTCTAGAAGAAATTTCATGGCACCTGCTCCGACAAGATAATTTCCGTTTCCCAAACTGCTACTATGTTGGCATCTAGGTCCCACATTTTCACTGTCGAAACGACTAAAAGTAGCTATCTCTTCTACTCCAACAACTTCTTATCTCGCACCTCGCGTCAGTGGAACTCCCTTCCTATCACTTGATTCCCTGATAGCTATAATCATCAGATGTTCAAATGTAATGTCAATCGAATTTTTCGGATGCCTTGACCTTGATCCAGATCCTTCTCTTTATCCTTTTCCCAAAAACTCCTCTTTATTCTTACACTAACTGTGGCACTCTCGACTTGTTTGAGGCGATTTTCTTAAAATAGGGAAAATTGTCCATCCACACAATTTTTTAATATCGAAACAAACAAAAAAAATAAAAAAAATAACGCTAAACAAATTCAGTTTACTTTTTCAAAGTTTTCAGATAAGACGTTTAGCCAGCTTGCCACAATTTGTCATCATTTGTTGAGTTATTCATCTAGAAAGAGGACAGGTTAAAATCGTTTTGTGTCGGCCCCAGTGTGCGCAAGAGTGGGCGGAAAGAAGATTATCCAGAACTTCAGTAATTGTACCAAAATTCGTACTCTATCTTCCATTTTCAAAATCCATTCAAGAAACGTCAAGAGAACTGTGAATAAGTTTAAAAAAGAGGGAACAGTGGAAATAAAACTAGATCACGAGGTCACAACAGGCAGATAGTTCATCATTTCAAATTAGAGCTAATGGGATCAATTAGAAAAGATCCAACTCAATCCAAGAGATGTTTGGCGCGTGAGAGAGGAGTTATGACAGTCCAAAGAGTAGTGAAACAAAACTTGAAAATAAAGTCGTACGAGAAACATGTGAGGCATTTTGTTACTTCAGGACAGAAAGTTAGAAGATAAGAGAGAACAAAGATCATCTTGAATAAGTTGTAAAATGATACTGGAATAATGCATATATATTTGAACTTTATTTCAATCCTTCATGAGCTTCTGATCCTTAGCTATGATCAATTAATGATGAACATGTCATTTTTGTTTATGATCGATTTCATCACGATTCTTTTGTTAAACTTGGAGAGTAATTATACATTCTTATTGCTCAAAGTAAAGTCTAGTAGTGTTACAAAAACCTCAGAGAATGACAGTAAGATATCTTTAATCTTTTTTCTAAGATAAAACAATTCAAAGCTTAATCTAACAAATGGACAATTTTGCTGTTACAAATTTTGTAGTTTTGCTGTTAGAAGATTTGTAGTTTTGCTGTTATACGATTTGTAGTTTTGCTGTTACAAGATTTGTAGTTTTGTTGTTACACCCGGTATAATAAAACCATTGAATTGAATTAAGCTCCTATGTGTGTGTTTATTCTTTTTAAATCTGTGGTTTTAGTTCATAAAATTTAAATGTATACTCTGTAAAATTTTGCCAAGTTTGCTGTGATATTTATATTTGCTCCGAGGTTGCTATTGCTTAAAAAACTTTGAGAAACACTGGTTTAAGTTAAAAAAAAAAAATGAAATTTTTAATTGCGAAAATCATCGGATACAGCTAAAATATTCATTTATATTAATAGGGCAACATTATCCATTTAATTTAATACTTTAGCAATTTATGGTGCATAACGTTCCTGTAAGTTTTGTTTGATTTTTTATTTAGTTTTGTATTTGTTTTTTATTGTTAGCTGTTTTGAAGTTTCGAATTGTACTATGTATTTGCATACGAATTTTGTTAGATCTTCTGAGGGTGAGAGCACATTATTATTATTATTATTATTATTATTATTATTATTGTTATTTTATTATTATTATTTCCTTTGATTTCTGGCGTTTACACATTTCTTTCTGGGTTCCGCTCAGGTGCCTAAGGTAAGAAATGGTATCATGACACTTTCCACTGAAAAAATAAAATACATACATAAAGTCCTTTCAGGAATTCCTTTAATTAGTCTACTGGAATCTTTTCCAACCAGTCCAAGGGCTCCAACTACAATAGGGATTGTTGATGTACCCATGTGCCACATTTTTGAGATTTCTATTTCAAGGTCCTTGTATTTTGAAAGCTTTTTGTATATCTTCAAAGATACATTGCAGTCTGCAGGGACTGCATTATCAATAAGTAGGCACTTTTTTTTGTTTGTGGTCTTTAATAACAATGTCTGGGCGGATTATTATTATTATTATTATTATTATTATTATTATGATAATAATAATTATTATTATTAGGATTAGGATTATTATTATCTTTGATTTCTGGTGAGTACACATTTCTTTCCGGGTTCCCGCCCACAGACCTAAAATCAGAAATGACATCATGACATTTTCAACTGATTAATAAAAAAAATAGTTTACATAAATAAACCCATTTGTAAGGGGTGGGCTCTGCTCGTGAGAACATTTTTTTTGTATTTCTTTAAGGCATGGGTTTCCAGGGATCCCTTCAATTAGTCTACTGAAATCTTTTCCAACCAATCCGAGGGCTCCAACTACAACAAGGATTGTCGATGTTCCCATGTGCCACATTTCTGAGATTTCGATTTCAAGGTCCCTGTATTTTGATAGCTTTTTGATAGATACATTGCAGTCTGAAGGGACTCTGCTATATCAATAAGGAGGCAACATTTTTGTTTTCGCTCTCTAATAACAATGTCTGGGCGATTAGATTTAATTGTTCTGTTTGTGTGTATTGTGTGGTCACATAAAATTGTAACAGGTCTTATCTTCGTAACCGGGTCTGGATGGTGTTCGTACCAATTTCTTTTAGTTTCCTTTCAGTAGAAATTACAGATTTGCCAGTGCAGATATTAGCCCACTTTGTCATGCCGGGTTTTATATTCAGTGGGTGCTAATACCGTGCAAACTCATACAAGATGGTCAATAATTTCTGGATATTTATCACAGAGTCTGCATTTAGGGCTAACACATTATAATAATAATAATAATAATAATAATAATAATAATAATAATAATAATAATAATTTTTATTATTATTATTATTATTATTATTATTATTATTATTATTATCCTCATCATCAACATTATATTTCGATTTCTGCTATGGTCACACTACGTCCCATAATTCCGGGAAGACCCAAGGCAGGTCGTTGTGCGTTGTTAGGGCTACATTTCAGGATTTGTTTTTCTAACTTCCATAACATAACTAACTTTACATGGATAAAGTTCTTCTTAGTGTATGGGCTGTAGTACTTATCAAGACAGTTTTTTGTATTTCTCTTAAGCTAGGATTTCCAGGGATTTTTTTCAATGAGTATTTGTGTTCCTTCCTTTATCATTCAAATCGCACCTAAGATAACTGGTAGTATATTATTATTATTATTATTATTATTATTATTATTATTGTAAGCAAATGGAATATGATAATGCTAAGGATGTTAATAGTACTGACTATGAGAATAATTAATTATCATATGATCTTTTTTTATTATTATTAATACTTTTATTATCATTGGGGAAACACGTGCTTTTTTTTCCCTCTGTTTTTATTCAAAGCCAATAACCAAAAACATGTCATTGTTATTTCGGATAACAATGTCGAGAAATTTTGATTAATCGACAGAACCTGTGCGTGCAGACAAGCAGGAGTCGGGCGGCGGGAAGGGATTCTGAGGGGAAATATGCGGTGGGGTGTGGCGCTGTCCGGGATCACCAAACATCAAGTGCGTACATACGCGTGCACACTGCGTGGATGATAGGGTGTTTATCCAAAATTGGCGCAGATCTGCTCGCACTCTGTCACACAGGGTTGCACAGCGCCTCCGTCTGCCGACGCAGATTCACACACAAAAGCAAGCATGTGGGTAGCGACACGAACCGGCATAGCGTTGTCAATCAAAGATGGGGTCGGAGTAGAGGAAGAAATTAAGGAATTAAAATATTCAAAGGATGAAAGACAATATGAAAGAAGGCGAGCAATTAGAATTTGAAACAATGATAAAGGTAGAAGATATTTTTTTAAAAGTCATTAAAAAATTTCAGAATGTAAGGAATAGTGTAGTAGACAATTATAAAGTTTAAACAACAAACATTAAATGAGTGTGTAAAATTGTGGAGTAATTTAGGGTTCTTCAAATTCTTCATAATTTCTACACACACGCACAGAAACATGCGCGCTCGAGCGCGTGTGTGTATTTACACCTGTCTTTATGGGGATCTCGGCGACGTCACCAGGCTCGCTTGCCTCACTGCCGTTTCGCCCGAGAAGCGAGGAATCGCCACCAACATCACTGCCAGAAGCGCCATCCATCCACCAACATCCCTCATGAAGGGCTCTATCCTAGTCCGGTTTGGGCATATTAACCCGACCCCTTTCGACGGAATGCCGGTCGCTCGTCTCTCAACGCGTTCTAGTGAAAAAAAATAAACAGGCACAGAAAGAAAAAAAAAAGAAAAAGAAAAAAACAAGAACGTCAGCTTATGCGAGACTTAGATATCCGGCGGCTTTCGAGAAGACTTTCGCCTTAGGTCTTAGGACCGATTAATCCGTCTCCGACCGCCGTTAGCGCGGAACCATTTTCCACTTCGGTTTTTCGGTCTTCGAAAGTCTCATTCGAATATCTGTCACTACAATTGAGATCCACACCAGTAGTCGGTACAACTCGGGCTCAAGCCTTATGCTTTCCTCCCCACCGCCGCGCTCTCCTACTCGTCGCGGCGTTGGTCAGAAGGGCTCAAACTGATAGGTTCGAACAAGTGAAAGCGTCACTTGATCTCGAAAATAATAATAACTCTGTCCTTAACTGGTATAAGAAATGGCTTGTAAATTTTAAGGCCACCAAAAATAAATAGCTATTACTTGGCTTACTCACATTATTCGGACTCTTATCCTCATCTTCATTGCCATATTCACAACGTTTCGGCCGTTGTACGCTCTGGCCGTCTTCAGGTGATTGTAACTTCGAACCGAACCCATTATTTCCTCCAACGGGTTAGATTGTTCTACTTCCACGTGCCATGTCTCTTCCGAATGTCTAAGTTTTTTTTCTTTTAACTCAACTCTCCAAGTTTCGTTTCACCCATGCTGTGGCCTGGTGTTGAACTCACAACTCTTTGGGTCTAGGTAGTGGATCTAACCAACGTCTTTATCCACTGAGGAAGGCAGGAGCGTACAACGGCCGAAAAGTTGTGAATATGGCAATGAAAATGGGGATAAAGCCAGGAAAATGTAAACAATGCAAGTAATACATCATCTCAGAGATATAGACAGATAAACAGTTCTTTTTTAAACCAGTTTATAGAAAGTTTTTGCCTTCCACCAGCACAGTTAATCCTAATTTCCAGGAGAGTAACTCATTGCCAATTATCGGTCTAAAATTTTCCAATAAAAGGATTGGAGCCATCACAGGTTTATTGTTAAGAAAGTTCGTTTACTGTGTTGTGCTAGAGAATTATTCTCGCCAGAATCTACCTTTCAATTTTATAAGTCTGATATACGTCGGCGCATGGAATATTGCTGCCACATTGACAGATATATCTGATAATTTCACCGATGAAATTCTTAGATGTAAGTATTAGTTTTACTTTTAGTTTTTCTTCTCGCGTATATCTCCCGTGTAGAACTTTCTTCCGGCTTCTTGCCTTCACCTATGATCTTAAAAAAACTAAATGCAACATCAAACGTCAATTAGAATCCTGTCCAAATTATTGACGTCTCTTCTCAATAAGGTTTTCTCAATCTCTTTCCTTGCATCTTAGTGGCTTTATCACCTTACTTTAGGTGAAATCCGACGGCTTAGTGGTAAAATCTCCGAGTCGGGTTTCCATCCTAGCTAGAGGCAACCGGACGTCTAGCCACATTGAAGAGTTGTGATACAGCTGTCTATGGATGACAATATATAGGCTCCTGAAAATGAAATTCGGTTGAGCACTCTGAGGGATGAAGTGTGGGTTTGTAAACAGTGACTATTACGGCTAATATAGCATGACTCTTCGGTGAAGCGAATCGAGACCTCTCAGTCACTGTAGGTTTATCTAAAATAAATACGCTTAAAATTCATCTTCATCTCTGCCGTGCGCGGACGGCCTAGTGGTAGAATCTCCGACTGACCCAGTCGGGTTTTGAACCTAGCTAGAGGCAACCGGGCGTCTAGCCACACCAAAGAGCTGTGATACAGCGAAACAGTCTGTCTGCGGCAAACATAAGGTTTCTCTGTGTAACTTATGTTGGAAAATTGCCTGCGCCTGGTCACAATCATGTGATATTTGTTTTCCGCAACAGATTTACAAACCTTGTCATAAAACTCGCACGAGTAACCTGAGTAACCCTTCAGTTCTTTCTGGTAGGGTTTCATTCACGGGAGTATGCACCTGACGTCTCTGGTGTGATCTCATGTGACTGGCGAAGCCAGCCGTTAAGACGGTGAAATTTCCACAAATCCTGCAAGTGTGTTGGTGCCCTCATGGAACGAATTGCACACACACACACACACACACACACACACACACACACACACACACACACACACATATATATATATGAATGATGTGAATATTCTTTTTCATTTTCAGTCAATTAAAATGGCAATATTGATTTCTGAAATAAATAGGGCAACAATAAAAAATGAGATTGAATTTAAAAAAAGCGGGAAAACATCCGTCGGACGCACGTTATTTTATGAATTTTATTATAACACACTCGCATATATATATATATATATATATATATATATATATATATATATATATATATATATAATTAGAAAAAAGTGACAAGGTGTGCTTCTATGTATGTAAAATAGATAGGTTAGTTAACGAAACAAAGACAAGCGAAAGTGTACTAACATAATCAGTACGAAAACATTTATTAAATATTAATTATTAACCATATGACAGGAATGAATCACGGAAAGGAAGGTTTTTAAGTTCGGAATATTCAGACAAGCCTGTGTCCTTCATCAACGGAGCGATAAATAAACAGAGAAATGGGAATTACTCACCGACAGATGTTTTTGTCGATGATGTATTTTCTGGTGGAAATTGTATTGTTAGCAAAAATCCGATCTATGTCTGAATCCTCGATGTGCGAAACTTTTTATGAAAATAAATTAAAAATTTTGATCGGTCTAAAAGAATTTGTAAGTAATCAATCAATCTTTTGCAGAATAAGCATTTTAAATTGCTTCTTAAGATACGTGTATATATGATGGACTCTCTCGTTGGTTGATTATCGTGATGAATGCTTGTGCAGAATTTTGCAAAGAGTGCTCTGTACCTTGTTGAAAAATGCAAAACTATCCATACCTTTCAGAAAAACTGAACACAGAGAATTGGTACACATCGTGTGCGAGGAGATCCCCTCTGTGGGTAGTTTTTTATCATTTCACCCCAAGCAAGGCAATAATGCAACTATCGTGTGTAATGTATATCAGAAAAATAAAACGTTATCAAATAGAACAATAAAATAAAACGAAATTAAGATTATGATTATTATTCATTCGTTTTTTCTATTGTTTTTCAAACAGTTGCGAGTTAATTAAACCCAGAAATATATTTAGATAGTAAGAATTTTTTTGGTGATAAAAATAATTTAATAATAAATGTTTTAATAATTAACCTGAAATCGGTGAGGGAGAGGTTTGGGCGAAATAATTGAAGGATTGAGTGATGGAAATTCGAACATTGATGAGAGCTGGAGGAAAGAAGGTACACCCTTGTGTAGTTGCACTGAGGGAGTAGTGTATTGTTCGGAAGCAGAGAGTAACGATAGCAGTGCGATGGCATATATTGGCTGATCGGATGGGCAATTTGAAGAGGGATGATATAATCACGGTTCCTCCTTCAAGGTGCCAAAACGTGGATTTCTTGAAGGTCTGGCTAAGCATTGTTAGGGTTTTGAGAGATTCATAGTGGGGTCCCATTGATTGAATTGAGTATTCTGGGAGGGGGAAGAATCGTAAACTAAAGTCCATTTCCTGTTGACTTGCCAGGAGGAGAAGTTGCCTATGGCGACTTATAAGTGTATAGCAGAATTAATAAATGAAAGAACACTGGCCATGACTAACTGTAGGAACAAAAGTGCGTTATATTTCGGTATTTACAAACCCGGATGAGGTTGGATGATATATCTTACCCTCGTACCCAACTAGAGCCGATTACTTCCGGTGTAACATTATTTTATTTAAGTTTTGGTGTGTGGAAGATAATTTAATTCGCGCTATTAAGCATCTGAAGAAAACCTTGACGCTTGAAACCTCGGCCGAGTTATTATCCAGCGTCTAAAGTTTTTATTATGTATACATTTATTAATAACTCTACCTTGTTTCTACCTTGTCAGTGAGCACTTTTTTATTACACAAATTTTGAAACACCCATTTTCAATGTTTGTTTACTTGTTTATATATATATATATATATATATATATATATATATATATATATATATATATATATATATATTTTAAAAATCCAAACCTGCTTCATTTCGGAAAATAGCAATTTCAATCCACGGATGTGGACGTTATCTATTCAGAGATGTTATGTTATCATAGATGAGTTAATAGTTTAAACATTTAAACATTTAAAGAGTAAATAAAGAAAACGCGGAAAATAGAAAAGTAGAAAGAAGAAAAGAGAATACTAAAAAAATATGTATTTTATATGTTCTGTTGTAATAAATACATCGAATTCTTTTTGTGGATCAGTTTTCATATTTCATATTATTAGGATTCACTTGTATTATATACATTCTGAATATTGCACACACAGACACACACACACAAACACACATACATGGCTGTCTGGCGTTTGTTTACATTCGTAAAAACAATTCGTTAGAATTCGTCTTTCTCTACGCCGAAGCGCCGATAGCTTTTGGGTAGAATCTCAGACTGATACC
This sequence comes from Acanthosepion esculentum, assembly GCA_964036315.1. Taxonomy (NCBI): domain Eukaryota; kingdom Metazoa; phylum Mollusca; class Cephalopoda; order Sepiida; family Sepiidae; genus Acanthosepion; species Acanthosepion esculentum. The sequence goes on along the minus strand of OZ038482.1, from coordinate 124,920,232 downwards.
AAATCGGTCGGGATTTTGATTCTGGCTTGATGCTTTCGGTTGTCGCACTGATGAGCTGTGATGCAACAAAACAGACCTGTGTGCGTACGACATTATATATATATATATATATATATATATATATATATATAAGTGAATGTAGAAGTCAACACTTAGAGGCGACAGTCT
>OZ038482.1:124892564-124915064 GCA_964036315.1 Acanthosepion esculentum | reverse complement strand
CTTAGAGCTAAAGAGATCAATTAGAAAAGGTCAAAATCAATCCATAAGACGTTTGGCACGTGAGAGAGGAGTTTCAGCTATGACAGTCCAAATAGAAGTGACAAAAGACTTGAAAATGAAATCGTACGTGAAACCCGTAGGGCAACTTTTGATTGAAGAATAGGAATTTAGAAGTTTAGATAGGACGAAGATCATCTCGAATAAGTTCGAAAATGATCCTGGAATAATATACTTATTTTTTAATTCATATATATATATATATATATATATATATATATATATATATATAATACTGAAGAAACCTAAGAAAATATTATATATATATATATATATATATATATATATATATATATATATATATATATATTGTCATCCACAAACAGACTGTTTCGCTGTATCACAGCTCATCAGTGTGGCTAGACGTCCGGTCGCCTCTGGGTAGAATCGAAAACCGGCTAAAATCGAAAACCGGCTGAATTCGAGTCAGTCTGAAATTTTACCCTGAAGCCGTTAGCGCACGGCAGAGAAGAAAGTGAATTTAAGCGTATTTATTTTTAGATAAACACACAGTGACTGAGAGAACTCGATTCGATTTACATTAGTCTTGCATTATTAGCCGTAATAGTCACTGTTTACAAACCCACACATCCTCCCCACACATCCAAACGCACGCATATATATATATATATATATATATATATATATATATATATATATATATATATATATATATGCATGCTTACGTGTGAGCGCGTGTTAGAGATTCCTACAGAATGTTAAATATATAATTCAATTCAAAACATTCTGTTTAAGCAGCTTTTATAAATGAACCGTCAGCGTCATCAGAAAAAAATGCGAAGAAAATTCTTAAAGAAGAACAAAATCTCCACTAAGGATGCATCACTTGATTCCCGTTAAAAAGTGTATCTCTTTATTTGATATTTTATCCTTTTAGAAATTAGATTTTTCTATAATTTCAACTTAGATCATATTGTTGGTGTTCCCAAGTGCCACATTCTTGAGATTTTGATTTCAAGGTCCTTGTATTTTTAGCATTTGTTTTGTTTGATATTTTTGATTATTTATTATTATTATTATTATTATTATTATTATTATTATTATTATTATTTATTTATTTATATTTTTTGTTTCTCAGTTTTACGTATGCCACATCGTCTCAGTACTAAGATAACCTACCCGAATATTAATCGTTGAGCAAATTAAATCCAACTTTTATTAAAATGCAATTTCCCTTGGCAAAGTTCCGTCGTACACATGTTCATTGAACGTATTTTTTTTTAAAGTTACTTCAAGATGTTTATATTCTTTTCTTTTATAACTTTAAGCAAAATATTTTAGTGGGTACATGTGTTTGAGTAGACGCTCTGTTTTTAAACATTGTCAATTACATCGGCCGGCCTATGCATTCGATAATCCTATTAAAGAAAATGTGCACTCCAGAGTTTGATCCGACGTAATCCAGAACGCTTGACGAGATAAAGCTTCACAGCCCAACCAAGTCCGTTTAGAAATTCTCAAAAGTTCATATCTGCTAAATTTATTATCGTATCCGTAAATAAACTGATTTCTAAGGAACGCATTAAATTCCTTCGTTCCACCAGTTAAGACCCACCAAGCCACGCACATTGTCGTGACCCACTCTCATTCCTTTCGTATTCCATTACATACTTACATAAGTTCAACTCGTGCAGCTTCTGTCCTGTTTGAAAACGTCTTTCAACAGGATGTTTCCCCAATCACTACAATCGGCTCAAATCTAGTGCTATCTTCCCCACATAGCCCCCATCGTATGTGCCGCTTACTCTGTAACCCTCTACCTCGAGTGGCTATTGAGCCTTGTACGGGGTGATCATTATTGTAAATACAAATGAATGAATGTATTTTCAATCCGAAATGACTTCGAAAAAATCTGAACGACGTATCCAGTGTAATCGAAGTTTTCTAGGCTGCATTTATTCTACATTTAACATCATCACTTGATAAGACACCGGAGATGTTGAAACAAAATGGCTATTTTTGTAGTGATTTCATAACATATTAATGTTATAATTTTTAAATAAACAATTATATATATATATATATATATATATATATATATATATATATATATATATATATATATATATATATATATATATATATTCTTTCTATCTAAATGTAAATGCGTACGGTCATCTTGCTTAAAACTAAAATCCAACGTTAAAGCCAGGAACTGACGCGGTTTACCGGCGCGAAAGTTTTCACGCATGCACAGGAAGAGTGGCGTCACCTCCCATCCAGAAGATTTTGTCCACGCGGCATTAATTTTAATAATGTTAATTTATATATAAATATTAATATTAATTCTCATGCAATTTATTCATCTTTCTATATATGCCGATAAGCAGTTTTGTTTAATTGCTTTTTGGCTGGGTAATGTCATGTTTAATTGATTTTTTTAATATATTTTGATCATCTGGTCGTATTTATAATTATATATATATATATATATATATATATATATATATATATATGTGTGTGTGTGTGTGTGTGTGTGTGTGTGTGTGTGTGTGTGTGTGTGTGTGTGTGTGTGTACATACATACATATATATATATATATATATATATATATATATATATATATATATGTATGTATACAGGGCTTAGACAAAATAATTGGAACAGGTGCAAAATCCACTCTTATGTTTCAAAGACTTATTATATTAAGAACTTTAACTAAAACTTCATAATTGCAGGTTATATCTATTGTGAATACATTTATTTATCTAATTTACTGTCTTTGTCTTATTTATTTTTAGAATTTAGTAAATTTAAGCTAAATGCGTGACCTCTCCGAGTTCGAAAAAAGGCAAATTATTGGAGCTCGCATGGCAGGAGCCTCGATCAATAAAGTTGCTGAAATGTTTGGTTTTACAAGAGCTACCATATCAAGAACTATGACGCAATTCGAGAAACAGGGCAAACCCCCAAGTAACCGTAGCAATTCGGACCGGACTTGCAAACATACTGACAGGGACCGACGTGGATTGAAATGCAATACGGCAAACAAAATCATCGGACTACTGCGGCTAAACTTACTGCTGAGTTGAATAATCATCTGAATAGTCCAGTTTCTACTAAAACTGTTCGTCGTGAGCTCCATAAGTTTGGATATCATGGAAGAGTTGCCATAAAGAAACCTCTTTTCTCCACTCATAACATTCAGAAGAGGTTGAAGTGGTGCAGAGATCACAATGCCTGGTCTGCAGACCAATGGAAGCAAGTCATATTCTCAGCCGAGTCCAGTTTTTCTCTTTTCTCAACTTCAGGGAGAATTTATGTGTAGAGGCAGCCCAAAGAAGCTTACAACTCTGACTGCCTTCTTCCACCAGTGAAATATGGAGGTGAATCAGTGATAGTTTGGGCCGCCATATCATGGAAATGTCTCGGTTCAATAGTTGCTCTGCATGGTAGAATCAATAGCAAAGATTACCTGAACGTTTTGGGAGATCATGTTCATCAAATGGCCCAGACTTTATTCTCCGATGGTGACTGTATCTTCCAAGACGATAATGCTCCAATACAAACCGCTCGAGTGGTTAAGAATTGGCATGAAGAGCATGAAAGTGAGCTAGAACACATGAAGTGGCCTCCCCAATCTCCAGATATCAATATTATTGAACATTTGTGGTGCATTTTGGAGCGACAAGTTAGGAGCCGCTATCCTCCACCGTCGTGTATTAAAGAGCTAGAGCAGGTGTTAATGGTAGAATGGCTGAAAATTCGTCTAGATGAAGTCAGGAAGCCGTATCATTCCATTCCTAGATGTATTAAAGCTGTATGTGAGGCTAAAGGAGGACCAACTCCATATTAAATAAATTTTCTTTGAATTTAACAAGTGTTTCAATTATTTTGTCTTCAAAATGAAGGGTCGTCAGGTCAAGTTCATACTTTATCTTGTGTCACGCGTGGGGGTTACGCCTTTATTATCTAGAATTTAACGTGTATTTATGCAGCGATCATTAATTCTAACATTTTTTTTATTAAATAACAGCGACACTGTCTGTTAAACGATTTTATACTATCTTTCCAATGTCTGACTGAGACGTTTTATATTGTGAATAAAATTATATGGAATTGCCCAGTTTCTTTCCCTCATGTTATCACGCCATACAAGGAACACGGGGTTACTCGGTGTGACAGAATAAGAAAAAAGAGAATCATTATTTCGGAGCAAGAAGAGTAATCAAGAAGACAGTAGATAACGAATGTCATTGTATTTAATTATTTTAAGATCAATTTTGATTGGATATCTTGGAACCGGAAGAGCGTTCCACAAGCAACAATTGCGAGAAAAGAAAGTGTTAGCAGAGAAATTGCCGCTCACATAGTACAACGTTTAATTTTAGAAATTTTAGATACCATACCGAAGAGTTAATACAAATAATTACCATGAAAGTATTTCTAGAAAATTCATAGGGATGCTACATTATTGCAGTTGGCAAGTGACTGAAGCCGAGATGCTACGTCAGGACCAATAACATTGCTGATTCTTATTTGGATTTTATCAAGAATCTCTAAATATACAGCAGGAGCACCGGAGAAGATGTTGCAGAATTATTCAAAGCATGGACGAATGGCAGACTTATAAGTATGTAAGTTAGAGTCAGGAGAGTAAAATTGTTTAGCACTACACAGTGAATCAGTTTTGTGAGCAGTTGACCTAGCAATGGATTCAATATAGTCTTTCTACTTCATGTGAATTGAGAATGTTAGTCCGAGAAGGTGCAACGCTTCACTCTTATTCAGGTTAGCATACTGATATGAGGCAGGAAGAAGTCTTTGAAGTGATGAATAGAGAAAAGTTTCTTTCTGGGTCGGTTAAAATTAACAAGCCCTTCTTTACTTCAGTTAAAAATAGACCATAGGTCATTTTTTTATTTTTTAGATTGGCTGCCAATTTGTCTTTATCGAACCGATCAGTCTTACTACAGAGACAGGGGTTATGTCATCAGTATAGAAATCAATTTGAGAGCTGATATCGTCCCTTTTTTCTTTCTTTCTTTTTCGTTACTTTCGACTACCCTCTACTCTCATAGGCATTATTTAGAATTCGGAATGATCAGTATGAAATGAACAAAGTCCGACAATTATTTTAAGACCTTTTTATGTTTATACATTCTTTTTATAGATACAAATATTTCGGCAAATGCTCTGTTTATAATAAACAGTATTAATAACATTTACTGGCCTGAATGTCCGAGAAATTTTCATAGAAAATATTCGTCTTCCAACAGGAATCGAACCTGTATCCTATACCGAAACGTCATAGAGCCCGACGTGCCTTAACCAATTGAGCCAAAGAAGATAGTTCGGTTAGCAAGGTCGATTTTACTGCCTTTAAACTACAATCTTCAATGAATCTCTCACGTACGTTCATATCTGCTCAAAGCGTATCCAAATTTCTGCGGTTTTGTAGAACAGTTTTAAAATGTCAAACTCATTAAAATGTGTTCTTCTTTAGAATTTTGTCAGATATTTTTAATATTTTCCTTCCTAAAAATTAACTTAATGACTGTCAAATTTATTTTTCATGAATAATCTTTGTTCTGTTTAACTTTTTATAAAAATCATAATGAATTTTAATTTTACCGTTCTTTGTAAATAGACAAAATGTTTAACCCCTACAAAATTAAAGGAAATGTTATTCCTAAGAATGTTATCCTATAAAGTTAATATCATAATTAAATAGAATATATTTAACTTAATATTTTACCATTGTTCTTATAGATATATTGTAAAAGACTTCTATTTCATTAAGATGCAAGGCGATTAACATGTAATTTCGATGATTTTAAAGTTTCACTATCCTGTGTCGTTAAGGATTTGAAATTCCTTCTTACATACAATCGCCATTTAATATTTCCGAAAACTAACATTTCCAAATCTAACTCCTACGTGCTGGAGATTCCTAATCGACACGTTAGCCTCTAAAAGACGATAATTTCCCACAATTTATACAAACGGTGCATAAACATAAATACAAATGTGTTTTCATATTACTGTAGATTAAATACTCTATACCACGAATATAAAGAAACAATACTTTCTTCATTTTGTAACATTTTATAGGTGGTCAAATTTGCTATGTAAATTAATTGTACGAGGGTCATTCAATAAATGAGGTGAATTTTTCGGTATGAGGACTTCTAATACAGATAGAAGCTTACTTTTCTTTTGTTTCACTTCTTTTTCACATGGATTTAATTTCTTTTGCAGATTAAAAAAAAAACTTTGAGAGTTTTGGCGATTAACAAAGATGGCCGACCAAGAAGCATGCTCCAGGTTTGAACAGCGGTCAGTTATCAAGTTTGTGGTTGCTGAAGGGTGCAAACCAGTTGAAATTCATAGGAGAATGTCATCTGTGTATGGTGCCACATGTTTCAGCCAAAAAATGTCTACAAATGGGCTAAATTGTTTAAAGATGGACGGAGCAGTGTTGAGGATGAAGACAGGACTAGGAGACCTACAGAAGTGAGGTCTCCGGAGGTGATTGAATTAGTCAATGACCTCATTCAGTCTGACAGAAGGGTGACAGTGGATGACATTTCAAGGACTTTGAGCTTATCTGTTGGGAGAAACGCAGGGGCCATCAGTCAGAAGGAGTCATCTTGCATCATGACATCGCAAGGCCTCACACAGCAGCCCAAACGGTGTAGACCATCAAAGAGCTGGGCTGGGAACTGTTCCCTCATCCCCCTTACAGCCCAAACCTTGCCCCTTTAGACTTTCACCTGTTTGGTCCCTTTAAAGCGTTCACGAGAGGCACGAAGTTTAAAAGTGATGATGAAGTCAAAAGTGTTGTGAACGACTGGCTGAGACATCAGTCCAAAGATTTTTACGCTGAGTGAATACGGAAGGTTGTGCACAGAGTGTGGAAAAGTGTGTGACAGTGCTGGGAGACTACGTTGAAAAATATAAAAAAAGTAAGCTTCTATCTGTATTAGAAGTCCTTATACCGAAAAATTCACCTTATTTATTGAATAACCCTTGTACAAAATCAAAACTATTGTGTGCCAAATAATAATCTTTATTGAATTATAAATTAAAAACTTTGGGATTTAGAATTTCTATTTATTCTCAGATCTGATAGCATCCAGCGCATAGCAATCATGCATTCCAAAATCCTTGATATCATTGCTCTCTTGATTTTATGTCTTGGTGAAGGCATTCTCCTTGCTCATCGAACACGGCCCCATAGTTCTCTACAAAAAATCGAGATATGAATTAAGGAAATGTATTTTCAGACATCCGAGAGCCCATTGCTGCAAAAGAAATCTTGAGATTTCTTGCTACACAGAAGGTTTCGAGAGATCCATTTAAAGAATTGCAAGGCTATATATGAAGTTATTTTGTTGAGCGTCTAATACGTCTTCTTCAGTGTTGCCTCAATGATAGTTGAGATTTAGGCTTTTACTTATTCAAAGCATTATGAGCTCTGATTGGCAAGTATCTTCATATATTGTTTCATGAGAACAAGCATTATGCGAAGCGGGGGAAAATAACATTTCCTCGATTTACTAATGTCTGATTGAAGGTGTTATTGTCTCCCGGCTCATGTTATTTCTACTGGGAAAACATTGATTACATGTAGGGCTTGGCAGTTACACGAGTGCACCAAACGCATTAAAATCAACAATGTTTCAGAATCCTGACTACATTACCATCAACATTCCAATCACATTTAAGACTTGAGATATTTCACGAATCCTGACTACATCCCCATCAACATTCCAATCACATTTAAGACTTGACATATTTCACGAACCTGACTACATTCCCAACAACATTCCAACCACATTTAATACTCGACATATTTCACGAATCCTGACTACATTCCCATCAACATTCCAATCACATTTAAGACTCGACATATTTCACGAATCCTGACTACATCACAATCAACATTCCAATCAAATTTAAGACTCGATATATTTCAGGAACCTGACTACATTCCCAACAATATTCCAATCACATTTAAGACTCGATATATTTCACGAATCCTGACTACAACCCAATCAACATTCCAATCACATTTGAGACTCAACATATTTCACGAATCCTAACTACATTCCCATCAACATTCCAATCAGATTTAAGACTCGACATATTTCAGGAATCCTGATTACATTCCCATCAACATTCCAATCAGATTTAAGACACGACATATTTCACGAATCCTGACTACATCCCCATCAACATTCCAATCACATTTAAGACTCGACATATTTCACGAATCCTGACTACATTCCCATCAACATTCCAATCAGATTTTAGACTTGAAATATTTCACGAATCCTGACTACATTCCCATCAACATTCCAATCACATTTAAGACTCGACATATTTCACGAATCCTGACTACATCCCCATCAACATTCCAATCACATTTGAGACTCGACATATTTCACAAATCCTGTCTACATTCCCATCAACATTCCAATCATATTTAAGTCTCGACATATTTCACGAATCCTGACTACATCCCCATCAACATTACAATCACATTTAAGACTCGACATATTTCACGAATCCTGACTACATTCCCATCAACATTCCAATCACATTTAAGAGTCGACATATTTCACAAATCCTGACTTCATTCCCATCAACATTCCAATCACATTCAAGACTCGACATATTTCACGAATCCTGACTACATCCCCATCAACATTCCAATCATATTTAAGAATCGACATATTTCACGAATCCTGACTACATCCCCATCAACATTCCAATCACATTTAAGACTCGACATATTTCACGAATCCTGACTACATCCCCATCAACATTCCAATCACATTTAAGACTCGACATATTTCACGAATCCTGACTACATTCCCATCAACATTCCAATCACAGTTAAGACTCGACATATTTCACGAATCCTGACTACATCCCCATCAACATTTCAAATTACATTTAAGACTCGACATATTTCATGAATCCTGACTACATCCACATCAGCATTCCAATCACCTTTATGTCTCGTCATATTTCATGAATCCTGACTACATTCCCATTAACATTCCAATCACCTTTAATTCTCCAAATATTTCATGAATCCTGACTATATTCCAATTGTATTCTGAGTACTTTATGACATGGAGGAGTGTCTGCATGTTCTCACAATATTCGTTCTTTTGCAATGAATGTTTAATGGGCATGGGCGATTCTTTTTACCATTGTGACTTTGCACTGATTTGAAATTTCTCTATGTTGTATCGGTGAATAAGCCCCATTCAGAGGGAACATTTCCTTAGTAAAATTTGTGAAATAACTCATCAACGCTATTACAGAAACAAAGGCAACAAAGTGTTGTGTCCACAGAGAAGATTGAATCAGATGGTTACTTCTATTTCTGAAATGAGTAATGCAAATATCGTCTATAACAGACACTTTTTGGAGGCGAAATGCCAAAATTGAGGTTTCATCTTTTGTCAATGCATGTCTCTACCCAAATCATTTAACTGGCCCTGAGATAATATATGTGATTTATCTTCCTTTTCAAGTCGAATAACCGCACTCAATTCGGTTGTTCCCGTATCACTCATAGTTTCCTCATAAAGTGTCTCTTTGTCAGACATTTGAATGCCAATCTCGTGTGGTACTTGAACAGCAATGTCTTCATCCCTGTGTGGTATTGGTTTTCTTGCCGGTTCTAACTTGGGATACATAATCTGATGCTTGGTATTAACTGTAAACTCACATACATTAACTATTCAGAAACAGCAGTCTTTGAAATGTTTGTTTTCGTTATTTCCATATCATATATACGGCAAATGGCATTGTTCTCTTTCTTTTAACAAGCTAACCCATTACTTCATTGGAAGAAGCGGAGAAGATGATATGTGGCCACCAACTCTTTTATTTTGATCCTCGAGAGGGAACCCAAATTACGACTGGTTGATTTTCTTGATTTCAGTTGTGATGACACGTTGCTGATCTCTGATGTTAAATGGACCACTGACGCAACATGTCTGTTCTTTCAATGCTTTGCCATCTTGAATAGAATTTGATGATGATGATGATGATGATGATGATGATGATGATGATGATGATGATGATGAGGATGATGATGATGATGATGATGATTGGACAACGAACTGGACAATTGACGAGTATCGAACATCTGGAAAATAAGTAAAGTTTATGAAGATATCAATTATAGCTAATGGAGTATTTTGTGTAAAATGCTTAATTAAACGACAAAACATTATAATTTATAAATTACATAATAAACACAATTAGTATTAAAATTCAAATCATGTTTTTTTGTTCGTTTTGTTTTACGGCATATCAGCCTCAATGGATTATTTAATACCGACAAAATTTTCAGGAGTTGGCAATATTTTTTCATAAAATTCTATTTCTGTTAATTTTTTCCTTCAAAAATATATTTCTCGTAAGAATTTGCCTTCGCTGGTAATATTTTCTCTTTCAAAAATGTATTGCTGGTAATATTTGTTTTTCAAAAATGTATTGCTGGTAATATTTGTTTTTCAAAAATGTATTGCTGGTAATAATTGTTTTTCAAAAATGTATTGATGGTAATATTTGTTTTTGGAAAATGTATTGCTGGTAATATTTGTTTTTCGAAAATGTATTGCTGGTAATATTTGTTTTTCGAAAATGTATTGCTGGTAATATTTGTTTTTCAAAAATGTATTGCTGGTAATATTTGTTTTTCAAAAATGTATTGCTGGTAATAATTGTTTTTCAAAAATGTATTGCTGGTAATATTTGTTTTTCAAAAATGTATTGCTGGTAATAATTGTTTTTCAAAAATGTATTGCTGGTAATATTTGTTTTTCAAAAATGTATTGCTGGTAATAATTGTTTTTCAAAAATGTATTGCTGGTAATATTTGTTTTTCAAAAATGTATTGCTGGTAATATTTGTTTTTCGAAAATGTATTGCTGGTAATAATTGTTTTTCAAAAATGTATTGCTGGTAATATTTGTTTTTCAAAAATGTATTGCTGGTAATATTTGTTTTTCAAAAATGTATTGCTGGTAATATTTGTTTTTCAAAAATGTATTGCTGGTAATATTTGTTTTTCAAAAATGTATTGCTGGTAATATTTCTTTTTCGAAAATGTATTGCTGGTAATAATTGTTTTTCAAAAATGTATTGCTGGTAATATTTGTTTTTCAAAAATGTATTGCTGGTAATAATTGTTTTTCAAAAATGTATTGCTGGTAATATTTGTTTTTCAAAAATGTATTGCTGGTAATAATTGTTTTTCAAAAATGTATTGCTGGTAATATTTGTTTTTCAAAAATGTATTGCTGGTAATAATTGTTTTTCAAAAATGTATTGCTTGTAATATTTGTTTTTCAAAAATGTATTGCTGGTAATATTTGTTTTTCAAAAATGTATTGCTGGTAATATTTGTTTTTCAAAAATGTATTGCTGGTAATAATTGTTTTTCAAAAATGTATTGCTGGTAATAATTGTTTTTCAAAAATGTATTGCTGGTAATATTTGTTTTTCAAAAATGTATTGCTGGTAATAATTGTTTTTCAAAAATGTATTGCTGGTAATATTTGTTTTTCAAAAATGTATTGCTGGTAATATTTGTTTTTCAAAAATGCATTGCTGGTAATTTTCTTTACAAAGTATTTCTACTATTAAAGCCTATTTTTTCATACTTTCATCATGTTTTCACCCGAGTTTCGGGGTTAACTATTTACCCATAGCTGGGATCCTAAGAAGTGCTACCACCACGGGTCAGGGTGGACCTGAGAATATCAGCAATTAAGAGATGGTTCCAAGCTCCTCAAATCCTCCTGGTCAGATGCCTTGCTGTTGGATATAGTCTATCGCCATACCCAGGACGCGGATATAATTTGTCGTCATACCCAGGTCGGAAAATTCAAATCAGGAATTACGTGTATAATATTTTTAAGTGTGGTTATGCGGCTTATCGAACTTTTATGCGCACCTCATGTCATCAAATAAACAGTAATTTATAGAAAAAAATCGATTGCATGTTTGAAATCAGCGGACAAAACTGCATATAATGCAGCTCAAAACTGTCCTGATGAAAATTGGCGGTTGACCAGTCTAATGATTGTCATAAGAATATGTTTTTTTAATTTTTTCTCATTTTATTTCTGTAACAGCTCTTTTAAATTATCATCATTATCATGCTATCAATATCAGCATCATCATCATCATGATTATTATTCCAATATAGATAAACACGCCTGCGATATCATGAAAAGCCTTTGGGAATGTAAACGCAAACCGTTTCCCTCTCGCTCTCATTTTGTTTCCTCTATTTCAGGTTTTTGTCTTCCATTTCACATTTCGCTTCGAGCCAACACGAATCAAATCGATCGGCTTCGACTCAAACCAGTTGCTCCCCTGCCAAATGCCTTTGGGCGATTCTCAATCGACGGGAAACCGCCTTTACTCTCGGCTGTCCTCAAGTGTCAGAGTTGGAGATCGCCAGGAAATATATTCTTCGCCCGAAATGGTAACCAACTCTCGTACATTGGATATTTTCATTGGCTGCCGGTAGAAAAGACATTGGGTTTTATGAATAAAAACTGTGGAAGGAAAGAAAATGATTCTGCGTGTTTACAAAAAGTTAGGAACAATTTTTTTTCTTTTTGTCTTATATTTTTTTTATATTTCCCCAAAACGTATTGCATGAATTCTTGAATTTAACTTTTAGCAAGATAGAGACGGTGAAAAATAATTTATAAAATTCCGACAATGAATGATCTTGTATACTCGTATGTCATATCAACAAAATATCTACAAACACCGAAAACATATAGATATATGTGAATAGACTGAGGATATATAGAGAGATAAACAGATTGAGAAGAGATAGATAGATAGCTGATATATGTCTAGATTTCTGAGATGAGGTATTATGTACACTATTTACATTATTCGGATTATTGTCCTCATCTTTGTCGCCATATTTATTACAACGTTTTGGCCGTTGTACGCTCCGGCCTTCTTCAGGTGGTTGGAATGTCGAACTGAACCCTTTATTTCGCTCACTGGGATAGACTGTTCTAGTTTCACGTGCCATGTTAATGGATATCAGTTATCAGTTATCTCCTGTTAATTCCCCATTCCAAGTTCTCCAGCGTCTTAACCGGGTATTGAAATCTCACTCTTTGGGTCCTGTCACTGGATCTAACCAACGCCTTTATCCACTGTGCCATATGTACTTGTCTGTGAAGAGTGTGGGTTCGGTGATAACAAATGCGATAATATAACCCAAAAGCAAAGGAACATAAATTAAATTTGTTAGACTCTATAGCTAATCGCATGTTTGACTTTATTATTTAAATTTTAAAAATCCAAATTTAAATTTTCAGCTTCCGCTCACCATTCGGCACATGTATAATCACATCAACGTAAAAATCACTTCAGTCCGAAAAAGTCCGGCAAAACGTAACCTGTGACGCGAAAACAAATTTTCAACTAATAGATTTTCCTAAAATTCATCTGATATATAAAATTTTGTATATCGCTTTCCAATATATATATTCTCTCCCTACCTGGCTACTGAAGTCGTGAACAAACATTAGAAAGTTGGGTAAAAAGGAAGATAGATGAGACATCCTGAAGAGGCATGGCACGTGGAACTGCAACAATCTGTGAATATTTTTGCTAATGCTCATCTTGACAAGTGGTTTAATCACTCTGATGTTCTAATGTTGCCGGTATTCAGACATTCACTTTTTTCCGTTGATCAGTCTTTCGGTCAAATAGTTGATTTCCCTATTCGTCCCCCTAACATCCCTGACTGACGTGCTTGATTCTTCCGTAACTCGTCTCCTAGCTCTTGTCGAGTATCGCAACGCATTCTTCTTGTACAAGTCTATACGTCATCAATGACACATTGCCCAGCAGATAAAAGCGTTGATCGGATCCAGTGACTTGATCCAAAGAGTTGTGTGTCCGATACCCGGCTACTGCTGTGGTAAACAAACACTTGGAGAGTTGAGTTAAAGGTGATAGCCGAGACATCCGGAAGACGCAAGGCACGTGGAACTAGAACAATCTCCCCCGGCGGACGAAATAAAAATTCGAAATTACAATCGCCTGAAGAAGGCCGGAGTGTTCAACCGCTGAAACTTCGAGAATATGACAATAAATATGAAGAAAACCGTCCGAACAATGTAAATCGTTTCTCTTGTTATTTCGGATCATGCTGTTGTATATTTTAACATTTCTTTTGAATCGTCTATTAGACACGAATATCCTATGCACAAGACATATTTCTTGTTACGAGCGTAATGACTAGGATTTATTTCGTGATATTCTTCGCGATTGCCACTGGAGTGAAATTTTAAACCTTCCTATTGAGAGTACTAGTTGGCTAACGCCATCTTCTTCAGCCGCTATAGCGCACGGGGAAAAAAATTCCGGATGTACCAAAGCGACACTTCCAATCACAACAGACGTCTCTTTGTGTCTTGTCGTAATAATTGTAAAAACGTCCTCAAAGAGGCTAAGTCTCTGTTCGCTGACAGAATGAGGCACCGTATAAAGTCGATCAAGTTTGGTTGTCGTAATTATTCTCAGCCCTCTAATCATGTTAAATAAGAGGAAAACTTCATTCAATTTAAAATATTCTCATCATCTTCTGATAAAGCGGAATGCTTTTATGGTAAATTATCTACCGATGGTACTCTTGACTCCTCTGGAATATCTTCACCTGCCTTTTCATTTAAGACTGAGTTTCTAATGTGTGATATGCATATAACACATTACATAGTTTCTGATATCATCTCTAAACTGGATCCCCACAAAGCATTGATTGTATCCCCCCTCATTAGTCCTTAAACTACGTTCTCCTGAGCCGTTCTCTCTAAACTCTACAATAAACGCCTTACTAATTCTTGCTTTCTCCCTCCTTTGAAATTCTTTGGTTCCAGTCTTTAAGAAATACGGTGAATCATTTGATACTTCCAAATACCGGTCTATTATTTTTCTACTTCTTTTTGGCGACGTATTTGATGCCGTAATCAACTGAATTTATTCAGCATATCACCTCTCAAGGTCTTCTTTCAGATAAACAATATGCGTTTCACCTTTCTTGGTCAACCGCTGATGTGGTAAAAGTTATTGCTGAATTAAAGATTCAGATAAGAAAGCTGATGTTTGTGCTGTTGATTTGGATATCTCGAAGACTTGCTCGTTTTCTCCACAATTTGAAAGATTATGGTATTTCTGGATTACTTTTGTTTTTATCAAATCATGGAATGAAAGTTGTCTACTCCTCTAGATCTGTTTACATTAATGGAGATGTCCCCAATGGCTCTATCCTTGGACTTGTTTTTTTCCTAATTGTTATTACTAATGCTGCCGATATCATCAATTCCTAACTCAGTATCTACGTTGATTGCTACTTTATCCTGTCTTAATAATTCTTCTGGGTTCTGGGATGAATCCAATATCAATGAATAACAAACGCCATGGAGTGTTGCCCTCAATTTATGCGTATTATCAATAAATTCGCCATAGTAGTTAGCTAGACCCAGGAAACTTTGTAATTCTGCAACGTTTTTTGTTTCAGGCATGTTTTTAATTGCCGATGTCCTCTCTGGGTCTGGTTTCCTGCCATTTCCATTAATTATATGACCTAAGTATTTAATTTCATTTAGGAAAATATCACACTTTTTTTCCTTTTACTTTAAACCCAAAGTTCTGAAGTCTTCTGAAAACCTCCTTTATGTGTGATGTGTGCTCTTCAACATTGTCGCTCTTAATTAGAATGTCATCCAGATAAGCGGTCGCAAAATTCTGGCCCTTGAGCATTGTGTCCATCGTCTGCTGAAACCCCGAACGGTTGTCTGTTGAATTTGTACAACCCTTTGTGCGTATTACTACATAGAATTTTCGTACTCTCTTCTTGTACTGGGATTTGCAGATAAGCCTCACCTACATCTATTTTGGAAAATATATTACCGCCGTTGAGCTTTGTAAATATTTCATCTAGGCTCGGTAATGGGTAATGATGGTCTTTTATAGCTTTATTTAGCCCCGTCGAAAAATCTACGCATACACGGATTTCTCCTGATTTCCTTTTTATAGAGACTACCGGTGCTGCCCATTCACTGAACACTATTTTTGAAAGGATCCCAGTTTCTTCAAGTCTCTCTAATTCTTTGTCGATTTTTTCTGTAGTAGCAAACGGTACGTTTCGCTTCTTTTTAAAAACTGGTTGGATGTTTTCTTTTAATTTAATTCTAGCTGTAAATTTGTTGCATCGTCCCAACCCGCTCGTAAATACCTCGGGAAATTGATTATGTAATCCTTCCTTTAACTTTGTCTTATCTGATGATTCACCGTCTAACTTTTTGCAATATGAGCTGATAGGTAGGTCCCAAACGTCGAATTTTTGCATCCAGCCTGTATCCACTAGATTTTCTGTATCTTACATTACGTATATCTTGATTTTTTTTGTTTTCCCGTGAAATTTAACATTTACGATTATTTCTCCTTCAAATTTTATACGCTTTCCTATCACCGACTTAGCAATTTTTGTGTATGTAACATGGTTGGTCTGTTAAGCTTTTCCCATGTCTGTAGGTTAATTATCATTAGATCGGAACCCGAGTCTAGTTGCAATTTTATTGGGGTTATATTTGCTTCGATTTTCGTCATAATTTGCCCTATATGTTGTACTTTTTCCCTTATTATAGAATTTTTGTTTTCTTTCCGGGGAGGGTGAGGAACGTAAACTTTTGTTTAACTTACGTATATGTGATACTCCTGACTCCTCAATGTTCTTCGAGTCTTTCATTATACTCAGGCATTTTTGGCAATCTTCTGATAATTGTTGTAGTGTTAGTCCAGGTTCATTTCCACCTCTTGTGAAAGAGTGACGTTTTTGGACTAAACAGCTCTCTAAGACATGTAACTGCTTCGTCAAACGTTAATTCGTTCGACTTTTTTGGCAAAATGTAATCCACAAATTTTGTGTACTCTTCTGTTCCTAGTTTTCTGAGCAACAGACATAGCTTCTTTGCTTCTGTCCAGTTTTGACAATCGATGTTGTAGATGTCTTCATAACGTCTGAAATAATCCCCGAAATTTTTATCCTCTTCTAGGGATTAATTGAATGTTTCTATCGTATTCCACACTGCATCTTGGGAAAAAGTCGCCTATTTTCGATATTTTGTTGTTTGTTACCCGCTACCTTTAATATTAGTTACTGCGTTTGTAGTAATTGTTATTGCCATTTTTCTTAAATTCTTTCCTGGAGTTGTAATTGTTGTTCATTTTGGTATTTTACAAGTTCTACTAAAATATTTTAAAAATCCTCCATGATCAACGTCTTACGAAAAACTCGCTTTTCCGTATTTTAGTCCTCGTAAATGTTTTGTCGCCAAGTTGTTGTAGACACTGGCAAAAAACGGCAAAGGAGACTTTTGTTTCGATTTCTTTCCCGTGTGAGTTCGATTTTCTCGTCGCCAACAAATTGGCGACGAGGGAGAATTGTTTTTTTTTCTTCTTCCCATGTGAGTTCGTATTCCTCGCCGCCAATTTGTTGTGGATTCCGGGATGAATCCGATATCAATGAATAACAAACGCCAGGAATGGATAAGGAAAATGAATGTATTAACGTAACAATACAAACTGGTAATACGGGTTAGTAGATCCAGGAATTCGGGTTAGTAGCAATAATATATATACAGTCTTGGTATTGAAGTATCGCGGTATGACTCCTTACTGAGTCTAAATGCTCGCCAACTGTGACTCTTGTGCTACCCTCCTCTATTACAGATTATCCGGGTATTCACTGGTAGTAGTATATGTATACCTTGGGTGAGTCCATTTGTGTGAAAAGGGGAGACCCCTTAACAATAATAAGTCTGATCCGTTTGATATAGTAAAAAATGACGATTAATCTAAACAAATGGTCTACAATTTGTTGGGAATTGCGGCAAGAAATAGTCATTTATGTTAACACCCCCAAAATGAAACTGCTCCCTTTTAATCGTCAAAGGTATTTTCCTTCTCCATCAGCATGGCTGGTGCTAACCTCTAGAAAAGTGACTCTTCTCGGGTTATGGTTTTCTGCTGACGTGAAGTTGAAAAGTTATATTGAATCAATTGCTAAGTCTGTGGCAAGGACATTTGGTTCTAAGTGTTGTGCTAGAATATTTTTTGCAGCCATAATATATCCTAGCTATTTATAAGTTTAAAAATCAAACATTCATTGATTATTACTGTCATATACTTTCTAGTGCGTCTGATACGTATTTAGAGATTTTTGATAAATCCACTGAAGAGACTGCACTGTTGTCCTTCCTAACCTGGCATCTCGGCTTCAGTCAGTTTCCAAGAGCCAAAATGAAGCTTCCTTGTGATTTTCTGTAAATATTTTTATTGTTGTGTTGAGCTTTTCCCTTAGGACCCTCGACTTTTCAAATTTAAGCGCATTACTAGATTAGCAACGAGTGTTATCTTCATAAATGGCTAGATGTTAACGTATATTTTCTGATAACAGTTTCTGCACCCGAACTACTCACATGTGGAACTCTCTTCCGCCTTCTTGCTTTCTAGTCAAATACGATCATCAAAACTCATATGCAATATCAATCATTAAGTTTTAACTTCTTAATAATTCTCGTTTTTCATTGTTCTCTCTCGTGAATATTAAAAAGGAAATTCTCGTATTCTTTCATACTCAGTAAACCCTTGGTTTGGAGCATTCGATGATTGTGCTAGCACGAAGCCACAAGTCATAATGACCTAGGTGTGGCACTATTTAGCTACGGTGGTTAATTGATTAATTAATTCGTCACAGAAATCAATAACGGGAATTACTTAAAGCAATAGATAGATCGAAAGACATACTGAGTGACATTATTTGTTTCTTTTTACAAACAAAGAATGGGTAAAAGATTTTTTAAATTTATTTTCATTTGCGATGCAGGATATAATTATTTTTCATTTCCCGCAGAAAACGTGAAAGTTTGTAAGAAAAGACAGATCTCGGATCTGTTAGCATTAATTACAGTCCTGATAAGAGCAACGGTCTTGACCACACACGTAGCTGACACTCGAAATTTCGAATGTCGGTCAACTGCGTGTGGAAAAAGGGGGTCAACAGAATTCGGTTAACAAGAAAGACGAAATTAATCGAATTAGGCGAAACAAAAACATTGATATGGCCGGCACGCTGTACACGGCAAAGACTTTCAGTCGCCAGAAATGGTCATCTGGGCACACGATAATATTAAAACGAGAAAGACAAAAAGATTTGGTCGTCAAATGAAAACGGCCACCCAGTTAAAAGTTGACTGCGATCAGTAATGATTCGGTCTTCAAGTTGATTTTTGGGTGGCTCAGGATAAGATATGATAAAAAGAATTTTTAATTATGGCAATGTGGGATTCATAAGAATTCTGACCAATAACAGAAAAAATTCCGAGAAAGATAATTCCTTTTCTTTCTTTTCTTTCCGCTCAGAGTGTCAATGTAAGCTAACACCAGCCTAGCCACACACACACCGCCAAGAGATCACTTGGCCCAAAGAGGGTAGCATGAGGTGAAAAATATGATAAAGAAGGGGATTCAGTTGACGCCCATCTGAAGGATTGGTATGTGGTACCAATGAGAGGAAGGATAAGCCTAGGGGGATAATTCTCCTCCGACCTCTCCTCACAGAAGGTGAAGATATGAGAAGGAAGGGAATTGTTGTTGACGCCCCTCGAAAGGATTGGTATGAGGTACCGGTAGGAAGAGGAAGAGTTTTAGGAGGATAATTCTCCTCCGACCTCTCGTCACGGAAGAGGAAAAAACCCTCTAAACAAAGAGCGACAGATTTCCAAAAATGGAAAGTGATAAATGTTCCTGTCCGAAAACAAAGACAATTCTTATTGGGGATTTGAAATTATCAAATAACCCAGACCGCGTCCGGCCCCACACCGGGTTTTGGTCGACGTCCATATAAACGAACGTCCTTGGGCGTTCAAGGAGTTGAGGGTTGAGGTTCCGCAGTTCGAGAGTGTTCGAGTTCCGGCTCCAGAGTTTGAGAGTTAGAGAATAACGCCTCGCAGCAGGTGACCGCACGAATTTCACGCCTTTCGATTCAGACTTCTAACCAAGAACAAGTTCAGTGAAGTCCTACTTAGATTTTCCACCAAAGCCAGTTTTAACAAATATCGATTGAAGATACCAACAGCCGTTTATTGAAACACAACTTAAGATACCAAAACTCGCTAAGAAACGCAAAAGTGTCACAATCCATAGACGTGGGATGGGTGAGAGAGACGCACTCCTGTATCCAACAAACAGATAAAATGTAAATTGTTATTCCTTAACAACATTTGAACTCTTTGAATTGTTCCATTATTTTTCTTCTACATTCATTTGTGCAGCATCACCTTTGACGTGGATTCGGGTCCCACTACAGCCCGACGCCTGATTGATTTCGTCAACCTAAGATCAAATCACAACGTGGGTAGGTTGGACCGAGATCAAAGTAGTTGCTTCGGTAACCAGACGTTGGAGGCGAGCTGAGGACGACAAAGCTGATGCCGAATCTAACCAGACATCAACCGCGACCAAGACAAAAGTCAGAATCTCACATTCGATGCCGTGGTAACTAGCAGGGTTAGAGTGTCACATCTGTCGTCATGATCAGGACTTCAGCGGGGGTCCCAGTGTTAGACTGACTCACATACGGTGTCGTGATTGCAGGATCACACCACCCACCCGGGGTCAGTGTCACAGAGGGTTTCAGCGTGCTAGCCTTGTTCAGTCTGTTGATAACGCTAGATAAAGCTCTCTCTCTCCTAAAACTGTAACTAAGTTCTTCTCAGTATAATTGCAGTATAAACCACAAGTGGGCTCTGTGGATTTTGAACAAACATAAATTTGCCTGAGCAGGTTTGGTTTGGTTTGTTTTGCTGTACGGCATATCAACGTCAATGCCGACAACTTTTTTTTTCTTCAAAAATCTATTTCTGTAATATTTTTTTCTTCAAAAATGTATAGCTGGTAATATTATTTTTTTAAAAAATGTATAGCTGGTAATATTATTTTTTCAAAAATATAAAGCTGATAATATTATTTTTTCAAAAACGTATAGCTGGTAATATTATTATTTCAAAAAACGTATAGCTGTTAATATTTTTTTCAAAAAAAGTATAGCTGGTAATATTATTTTTTCAAAAAACGTATAGCCGGCAACTCTATTCTTCCCCCCAAAAAAAAACAACAAACGTATAGCTGGTAACATTATTTTTTCAAAAATGTATTATCAGAGGCCTTGCTGTTGGATGTAGTTTATCGTCATACACAGGACGCAGATGTAGTTAATCGTCATACCCACGACGTGGATGTAGTTTATCGTCATACCCAGGACGCGGATGTAGTGTATCGTCATACCCAGGACGAGATCTGGGTTTGGGGGTTAACTATTTGCCCATAGCTGGGAGCCTAACATGTGCTACCACCCCGGGTCAGGGTGGACCTGGGAACACCAGCAATTAAGAGGTGGTTCCACACTCCTCAAAACCTCCTGATCAGATGTCTTGCTGTTGGACGTAATTTATCGTCTTAACTAGGACGCGGATGCAGTTTATCGTCATACCCGAGACGGGCTTGAGCAGAATCTGTAGTGGGGATTAGCTAGCCACTCTAGTAGACTAGCATGATCGGATACGAGTGGCTGCGCCATTTATATTCACACACACACACACACACACACACACACACATATATATATATATATATATATATATATATATATATATATATATATATATACCGTATTTGACGGCATATAAGGCGCACTTTCTTTGCTAAAAATATCTGTTAAAACTCCCCTGCGTCTTATATACCATATGTAGGTTTAAGATTCGCGATAGTATGTCGAAATTAGCTACCTGACAATTCCTATTAGCTTAGACTTTAGAGTAACTTTCACATTCCTATTGTCATTACTTAAAAACCCTGTTATGCAGATTAAAAGTGTTATCATTGATAATATTCATTCTATTAATTTCATCACGTTTAATATTAGTACTTTGTTTCACTAAAATTATATGCAATAAATTCAAATTATATATTTCTAAAATATATTTGTTTTAGAAATATTTTTTCTTACGATAGCTTCCGGTTGCATTGGTTTAAATACAATCAGAATTTTTATATCCTAATTATTCAAATAGAACGTTTACAAGACGCAGGTTGTACAAATCATATCAAAGATATAATAAAGTTTTTATAGGGTCGTGTTCATTTTTTCCTATTATTTTTCCTTTAATTGTAATCATGGCTTATTTAATCAAAATAATACCTCATAAATCTAGTATAGTCTGTACCATTTTCTAATAATTTTACTAATTACTATTTTTTCTTGATTTGCCCTGCTGAAATTGGGATGCGTCATATACATCCGTGCGTCTTATATGCCGTCAAATACGGTATATAGTGTAAATATTA
>OZ038482.1:124885064-124887564 GCA_964036315.1 Acanthosepion esculentum | reverse complement strand
AATAGAATATGTATTCTTTGGTTTAGATTGGTTTGGTTTATTTTGTTTTACAGCATATCAATCTCAATGGGTTATTTAATGCCGACAACATTTTTAGGATAGATTCGTATGAATAGAATATGTATTCTTTGGTTTAGATTGGTTTGGTTTATTTTGTTTTATGGCATATCAACCTCAATGGGTTATTTAATGCCGACAACATTTTTAGGATAGATTCGTATGAATAGAATATGTATTCTTTGGTTTAGATTGGTTTGGTTTATTTTGTTTTACGGCATATCAACCTCAATGGGTTATTTAATGCCGACAACATTTTTAGGATAGATTCGTATGAATAGAATATGTATTCTTTGGTTTAGATTGGTTTGGTTTATTTTGTTTTACGGCATATCAACCTCAATGGGTTATTTAATGCCGACAACATTTTTAGGATAGATTCGTATGAATAGAATATGTATTCTTTGGTTTAGATTGGTTTGGTTTATTTTGTTTTATGGCATATCAACCTCAATGGGTTATTTAATGCCGACTACATTTTTAGGATAGATTCGTATGAATAGAATATGTATTCTTTGGTTTAGATTGGTTTGGTTTATTTTGTTTTACGGCATATCAACCTCAATGGGTTATTTAATGCCGACAACATTTTTAGGATAGATTCGTATGAATAGAATATGTATTCTTTGGTTTAGATTGGTTTGGTTTATTTTGTTTTATGGCATATCAACCTCAATGGGTTATTTAATGCCGACTACATTTTTAGGATAGATTCGTATGAATAGAATATGTATTCTTTGGTTTAGATTGGTTTGGTTTATTTTGTTTTACGGCATATCAACCTCAATGGGTTATTTAATGCCGACAACATTTTTAGGATAGTTTCGTATGAATAGAATATGTATTCTTTGGTTTAGATTGGTTTGGTTTATTTTGTTTTACAGCATATCAATCTCAATGGGTTATTTAATGCCGACAACATTTTTAGGATAGATTCGTATGAATAGAATATGTATTCTTTGGTTTAGATTGGTTTGTTTTATTTTGTTTTACGGCATATCAACCTCAATGGGTTATTTAATGCCGACAACATTTTTAGGATAGATTCGTATGAATAGAATATGTATTCTTTGGTTTAGATTGGTTTGGTTTATTTTGTTTTATGGCATATCAACCTCAATGGGTTATTTAATGCCGACAACATTTTTAGGATAGATTCGTATGAATAGAATATGTATTCTTTGGTTTAGATTGGTTTGGTTTATTTTGTTTTACGGCATATCAACCTCAATGGGTTATTTAATGCCGACAACATTTTTAGGATAGATTCGTATGAATAGAATATGTATTCTTTGGTTTAGATTGGTTTGGTTTATTTTGTTTTACGGCATATCAACCTCAATGGGTTATTTAATGCCGACAACATTTTTAGGATAGATTCGTATGAATAGAATATGTATTCTTTGGTTTAGATTGGTTTGGTTTATTTTGTTTTACGGCATATCAACCTCAATGGGTTATTTAATGCCGACAACATTTTTAGGATAGATTCGTATGAATAGAATATGTATTCTTTGGTTTAGATTGGTTTGGTTTATTTTGTTTTACAGCATATCAATCTCAATGGGTTATTTAATGCCGACAACATTTTTAGGATAGATTCGTATGAATAGAATATGTATTCTTTGGTTTAGATTGGTTTCGTTTATTTTGTTTTACGGCGTATCAACCTCAATGGGTTATTTAATGACAACATTTTAAAAATAGATTCGTTTGAATAGAATACGTATTCTTTTGTTTAGATTGCTTTGGTTTACTTTGTTTTACGGCATATCAAGCTCAATGGGTTATTTAATGCCGACAACATTTTTAGGATAGATTCGTATGAATAGAATATGTATTCTTTGGTTTAGTTTGGTTTGGTTTATTTTGTTTTACGGCATATCAACCTCAATGGGTTATTTAATGACAACATTTTAAAAATAGATTCGTTTGAATAGAATACGTATTCTTTTGTTTAGATTGCGTTGGTTTACTTTGTTTTACGGCATATCAACTTCAACAGGTTATTTAATGCTGACAATTTTTTTTTTTTTTGCTGGTAATATTTTGTTTTGTCAAAAATCTTTTTCTTGTAATAAATTTCCTTCAAAATTGTATTCATGGTAATAATTTTTTTCAAAAAGTATTGCTGGTAATAGTTAAATATTAGCCCATAGCTGGGCCCCTAACAATTGCTACCACCCCTGGTCAGGGTTGACCTGGAAACACCAGCAATTAAGAGGTGGTTCCTCAAAACCTCCTGATCAGAGGCCTTGCTGCTGGACGTAGTATATCGTCTTACCCAGGACGCGGATGTAGTTTCATGTCTTACACAGGACAGTCTCTAATTAAGCACAACAATAACATACAACTTTAATCAGAATCACACTCTCTCTCACACACACACACTTTTAAATATCATCAAGCAAAAACATATATTTGAGGCACGCGCACCAATACG
>OZ038482.1:124862564-124882564 GCA_964036315.1 Acanthosepion esculentum | reverse complement strand
TTTGGAATTGTTTATGAATTTCTCATATATATATATATATATTTATATATATACATATATATATATATATATATATATATATATATATATATATATATATATATATATATATATATATATATATATATATATATATATATATATATATATATAATGAAGAGGTTATAATGTTTCTAACGAGAGAAAAGTGTGTATATTAAAAAGAAGATATGTACCGCAAACTTTTTTGGTTGTAATGTGGGTTTTTATTTTAAATATTATTCTTTATTTTTCATAGTTTTACATAGTTTTATGTATATATATATATATGCTCCCTTGAAATATATTATACCTTGCTTATATGTCTTTTTACTTTTGTATCGCTTTTTACCTTATATCTCTTTTTTATCTTTCTACTTTTACTTATTTTCTTCCTTGTAATGTTTTCTATCTTTGCTACTTTTGCCGTAGTCCATTTGGCATGATGTTTTGAATAAGTATCTATTAAGAAAAAAAATCTTTCTTTCGCTATAGATTCACTGTGTGTCTGTACCCTGAAAACATTTCTTACTTTTTGTATAATTTTTTTCAAAAATATCAGCTTAAAAATATCATTGTTTTTTCATTCTTTCTTTTTTTTAATTCGCCATACACCCCCACAATTCTCTTTTCAGTATTCTAATCTCATATTGTTTTGCTTTTTCACAATTCCTTTTTCTGGATTCTTAACTTACCTTGGCCTCCAGCCCTTGGCTTGTTTAACACCACTCATCCTTCGAGCTATTAGTGACCCTCAGGAAAAAAGAAACGAAAGAAAAAAAATCACAAGTGGATAGCTTGCAAATGAAAACGCAAGCTAGCAAAATAAAGAGAGAAACACAGGCGAATTGCAAAATTGTACAGGGTAGAATATGATAGAATGAAATAAAATTTAATGAAATAAAGACCATCCAATCGTAAATAGGTCGCATCTCCCCAGGTGGGCAATGTTGTCGAAAGACGGTAAGGGTTAAGGCAATTGTATTTGTTGCTAAAGAGCTTAACCAACGCCCAGATTGGAAAGCGGCTGAGAGTCGGGCATGGGGTATGGGTTAGATAACTGGGTCCACACTTGATCAGCTAGAGGAGATGTCAGTGACCCTCAATGAAAGATGGGAAGAAAATCTTTTCTTTTTCTTTTTAAATTATTATTGACTGCTTAAGGAACTGGAAGGGCCTATCGTAATATGAATGAACTTGGAGAATTGTTGAAAGGTCTGGCAAAAGTCCGGGTTGATTTGATGATCAAGAGAAGAAGCGGCGGAGAATGTGTAGAAGGCATTTTAAAGTGATGCAAATGTCTTGGGGTTTGGGCTCTTTTGTTGCTGTTCGTTGGTTAAGTCCATCTCTTTATCTGCACCTAATGTGTCTTTCATCAGAAAATGACATCAGCGGAGACATTGTTATCGATCTTTAACAACTGCCGCTGTCATCGCCGTCGAGATACAAAAATAACAACTTATTTCGTTATGGTTTCCTCGAGGTTTTAATCAGAAAGCCAACGCTGTCGATATTAATCAGTGTCGCTTTAATTCAAGATGTTTCCATAATTATTACATTCTTGTCAACCAGAGTCGTAACTTATTGCTTTTCGACCTTTCTTCATATATACGAGTGCAGCTTTGAAGTTATTGCTTCCTTTTTGATAAGTCATATAGACCTTAGATCGGATACTTCTACGGGGTACAATGGTAAGTAAGCTTATATTGCTAGATCAGTTAGATCCTCACTGGGTGCTACATATTTTCGGCCTTGAGCCACATTTAAGCTACGGCTAATAAATCACTATATAGACGTTAGCGGTGCAACTGGGTCGGATCGCAGTAGAACTAACGTTTCCCGCCAACGTGATCTTTAGTATTTTCAAAAAAATTTTTTTTTTAAATATCATCTAACATGAAAATAAAAGTGTTGTTTGAAGTATTCCATTGAATTCTTCTTAGAAATATTCCTCTACTGAAATTCATTCTCGCTTTTTGAAAGTTTAAATCAAACTGAGGATATGAGCATAGTTCATCAATCAGTGGATATGAGCTAAAATGCATTGCCAGATGTGAATACTATTTATAGGAAGAGATTTTTGCAGCTGACAAACGTGTAATTGTAGTTTCTGTAGGAACATAATAAGAAGCATTATTTTCGGGGCGCCCCTTGTATTTTATTCCATGTAGTCAGGAAGTTGAAAATATTTTCTGAAGATATGAGAGATACGGTGTCATTACTTCATACATTAGTAACACATGCAAATCAAAAATAGGTGATACCAAAATTAAATAAGTGCAAAAATTAAAATATTTTAGAATTTTATTTTTTTTAACAAGGGATGGAAAAAGCGATTTCGAAAAAAAAGCCTTCCAAAAGGCAAGCAAAATAAGAAAAACAAAGAAGTATGGAGTGTTCGCAATCCTACATGGCAGTGAATGCCAGAAAATCTCTTCAGAAATAGAGAAAAAACTTGAGGCAACATAATTGTGGTTCTACAGAAGGATGCTGAGGATACCATAGACGAACACGCGAGCATCGACGAAGTTTTTATATACAATGGGAAAAAGTAACATTATAGGTGGTTTCAAAAAGAGAGTGGTGAAATATCTAAGGCACATAATAAGGAAAGTGAGTTTACAAAATTGACACATCATATACTGAAGGCAAACGGGAGAGAGGAAAGCAGAACATCACCTTCTTAACTAGTTTGTGTGAATGCTTATCAAGAACAATAATTAGGAGAAAGCAAAAAGAAACACTAAATTAACGATTAAAAAGGACAGGAAGTTATGGAGAGCCATAATCCATCACATTCTGAAGGAGCACAGCGCAAAGAAGAAGAAGAAGAGGAGGAGACAAAGGAAGAAAAAGAAGAAGAGGAAGAGGAGCAAGAAGAAGAATACGAAAAAGAAGAAGAGGAGGAGGAGGAAGAAAAGGAAGAAGAAGAGGAAGAGGGGGAAGGAGAAGAATACGAAAAAGAAGAAGAAGAGGAAGAAGAAGAGAAAGATGATTAAGAGAAGGAAGAAGTAAAAGACGAAGAGGAAGAAGAAGTCGAAGCGCAAGAAGAAGAAAAAGAAGAGGAAGAAGAAGTGCAAGAAGAAGAAGAAGAGCAAGAAGAAGAAAAGAAGAGAAAAAAGTAGAAGAAGAAGAAGAAGAAGAAGAAGAAGAAGAAGAAGAAGAAGAAGAAGAAGAAGAAGAAGAAGAAGAAGTGTTGTATACCCCTCTCTCCTGGGGAAGACTTGGCCACTGCGCCAAATAAAGTATGTTTTGTGTACCCCTTCTAGCTGGGGGTAGTCTTGTGATGACGGTCTTCATTCAATCATATGTTGCTTTCTTCTTTCTATCAGGCCGTATCATCGCTAGTTTTTGGATTCAGACATGAAATAAGTACTACAAGAAAAAGGATTTTGTCTTACTACTTTATTAAACTTATCTATTTTATTAAAATGTCAACGTGTACATTTTAACAAGCCAGTGGGGTCGCTCTATCAGCCCCACTGCGGAGCAAGTTCACTGAGACACGAAATAACCACGTCCAATGTGTATGACGTGACAAAACTTAACTCATCGAAAAAACCTTCTAACTCTAACACTCCCGCGTTCGGCTCAGTCAATCAAAATCCACGTCACTATTTTGTCTACTAGTTAACCCCAAGGTCAGTCTCAGAAGATCTGAGCCAAAATACACTGCTCCTGAAAAATAATAGTCTGAAAATATTATTTAACTTTCCTTACCTTACCATAAAAAAAAACAATTATTTGCGAATTTTATTTCAGCTTCATTATATTTAACACTCGTTACCCAAGCATGAAAAAAGATTCGCTTATGAATTTTATTCAACTGTTTAATCTAAAATATCCTCTATAAATTAGTGTATGCAGCACGAGCTCCTTACAGTTTTTTTTCATTGGGCTTCAGTCACATGACCACTCCACCGTGCACATATACAACTCCTGTAAAAGAATTAACAACGAAATTCTGACCAGTTTTTCACGCTTCACAAACATTTAAAAAAAAGAAAAAAAAAGAATACCGGAAAATCCTTTAACCATTCTTGGTGACTAGTCTGAAACTATTATTTAACAGAAGAAGAAAAAGACGAAGACGTAATCTCATATTTATTGTTTCGGGACAATGATTGTGATACTGGGTATATTCTACATTCATTGTCCGAGCGGTTAGATTTACTTCCGTTTTAAATTTGTCAAATCTTCAGGAAATGACATATTTCAAGTCCAGTAAATATGTAAAACTATTTCTAATTTTCCTTCCAAATTTTGTTTTTGTTTTTAGCAAGATGAGAAATTAAGCTCATCATGTCATTTTATCATCTACATCATCTAGGTACTACACATCTAATTATAGGTACTACACATCTAATTATAGGTACTATACATTTTTGTTGCTGTTGTTGTTATTGTTGGGAGTGTGCGGCTTTTGCTATTTGGAACAGTTCTTGGTTTGTTATTGTCTTGCACTGGTCTATCGGGCTTAATGAAGAAAAGTTTACTTAATGATTCATAGAATTTGTTCTTTTTAAACCATTTTAACGATTAA
Source organism: Acanthosepion esculentum (assembly GCA_964036315.1). Classification (NCBI taxonomy): domain Eukaryota; kingdom Metazoa; phylum Mollusca; class Cephalopoda; order Sepiida; family Sepiidae; genus Acanthosepion; species Acanthosepion esculentum. The sequence continues at coordinate 124,878,003 of OZ038482.1, read as the reverse complement.
TCTGAGAAAACAGTTGCATACAGATTATAGGTTAGATATTTCTGAAAATGTTTGACGCCATTCATGCGATCCACCTGAGAATCTAAAACTGATGAGGCGATTTAATAACATGACGGAATTTCAGGTTAATATCTTGCAGCTTATTAATTTGTTGAACAAAATCAAGCCTATTATTAAATTATTTACACTATCTATAGTAGTTGCCATATTCACGACGTTTCGGCCATTGTACGCTCCTGCCTTCTTCAGATGATTGGAATTTCGAACAGGACCCTTTAATTCGTCCATTGGGGTCGTGAATATGGCAAGAAAGATGAGGGCAACAGTCCGAACAATGTAAATAGTGTACATAATTATAATATCTCATCTCCAAAATATATAAAGATCTTGAAGAAGTCAGGAGCGTACGACAGTCGAATCGTCGGGAATATGGCCACGAAGATGAGTACAACAGCCCAAACAATGTAAACAGAATAAATAATTAGAATACTGTTGTGGTAGGATCCACCTAATTTGCATAGTGGAGTACTGACTATATAAATATGGTTGGTACCGGGAAGACAGGGAGGCGAATCAAGAGATCCAACTAGAGACTCTGTCCGACTGCGACTTAGTCAACACATTCTCCAGGAATGGTCTTCCCAGAAATATACAAAAGACTATATGTAAATATTGTGTACACTTTCTTGTTTAAATACATTTTGTTCTAAGTACATTTTGTGTTGCATTATTATTCCATGCATTAGTCAAGTTTCAACAAATACCTTATCTCAAAAATACAGTCAGTCATTTTTATTATCCGTTTGGCGTACAATATCCTGGAAAATATTCCCACCGTTTTATCTTTAAACATTCATATAATTGGATCACTGTATTTATTCATGTATACAGATGAATACAAACGAGGGTCTGTATTAAAAATACTCAGGCCCCTGAATAATACACTGTGCATATTTTTTTAGGTCTTAACAATCGTGGAGAAGACGCATGCTTTCTTGAGGAACAATACTGTACATCTGTTAACGCAGTATAGCAAAAATTGTTAAACAGGCTAAGAGAATATGCCATCTCCCATGTATATACAATGTAGATTCAGGTTTGGATATCCTCTCAATCAGAGAAGTTGTTAAACACATTGCAAATGATGGTATATAGTGCCGACATATTCTGTGCAGGTATTATCCTGCAGATAAGTCCGAATTCCACACAAATTCATTAGATACGCTAACGTGCTAATACTCTTGAGAAAGGCATGAATCCACTGTGGCATAAAGACGTTGGTTAGATCCAGTGACCTGACCCAAAGAATTGTGAGTTCAATACCAGTTTACTGCAGTGGTGAACCAAAAGATTGTAGAGTTGAGTTAAAGAAAAACATTTGAGATATCCTGAAGAGGGATGACACGTAAAACTAGAACAATCTACCCGATGGACGAAATAAAGGGTTCGATTCGAAATTCCAATCATCTGAAGAAGGCAGGAGTGCACAATGGCCGAAACGTTGTGAATATGGCAATGAAGATGAAGATATCAGTCCGAATAATGTATGTAAATAATCATAATACCTCATCTCAGAGATATAGACAGATAATGAACCGATCTTTTTCTAACCCCGCTCCACCAGGTAAATAGTGTACATAATTATAATATCTCATCTCCAAAATATATAAAGATCTTGAAGAAGTCAGGAGCGTACGACAGTCGAATCGTCGAGAATATGGCCACGAAGATGAGTACAAATAGCAGGACAGATTGGATTGGCAACCAGAAGGAGAAAATTTGAACTTAAACTAGCTTAGAGAGAGTTGGGTTCCATCAGGTTTTCTTGCCCAGAAAATACCAGTGTTTCCGTGGCTACAATAGACGTGGTGCTATTGTTACAATTTTTGTCTACCATTATGTACTAGTGAGCCAACCCAAATGACTAGACTCTTTATAGTTCCCCAAAAGAAGGTTAACCAATCAAGAGACGTGAAATATTCAATCCGTCGTGTATAAAGGCGGCGATTTTGATTACTCTCTCCGAATATCCAGTGCCAAACTGTCAGGCCAAAAAACAGGAATGAAGAACTACGCTCTGCTACTTTATCGGGACATCCACTGCTAACCTGAACTACGCTTCCCTACTGTCTTCGAAATATTCACTGCCAACCTCTGGATTCTATACTCAAGAACTACCGTCATCATGAACAACAGCTCCGACGGGACTTGCGGGGCTCGTTTTCGTGAACTTACAGAAGCAGCACATCGGTTTCAGATTGCAGGACCGGCAGAAGAACAAGTTGAACAATTTTTATATTTCCGTGGTACTTTTTAAAATTTTACTTCTGCAAACACCAAAAAGCGAGCAAGTTTTTTGACACACCTCACCAAGTTGCCATGATTTGGGTTCATGTGTATTTGACAGAAGTCTTTTACAAGTATTCCTTCAATAAATTCCCAAGTTAGAGAGTTAGTAAATGAGATTTCAGAAGTAATAGGAGGAAGTAAAAAACGTCGATTATGTCGATATGGAAGATGGATAACTAGACTTTAACCTGGTAATCGTCAGAGAAGCATCATCTCGGGAGTGTGTTCCGCAACGTAGAGATTCTTGAGAAATAGTTGTTTGAGTGAAACTTTATTCTTACCAATGGCATACGAAGGGAATCCGAGTGTATGTTGCACGGCGAGTCTTAGTCTCTGAGTTCGTGGAACTAAAGATGGTGCCTCGTTTGAATATTTGCCATAGAAACAGTGAAATACACTCTCAAAGCTCTATAGCTACTTCGATGGTTTATGTTCTGTCGATCTATATTCCTTTGTCTCAGCAGACCTGACCGTTACAACAGAGACCCACCATGCCGCATACATAAGTGTTTAATCATCCTCATTCGTTTTGTAATCCATTAATTAGATGTAAGTTCCACTCGGACTGCTACTTTGTGGAACATAGTCCTGGTAGGATGTTTTACCAATCACTACAATCTTGACTTTTTTATGTCTAGGGCTAACCGCTATCTTTCTTGCATGATTGAATGAACTTCATTTCTTGCCTTTTCTAACACTAATACAGTACCACGCAGTACCCACTACCTACACTATTGGTGAACATTGATATAAAAAAATAAAGAAACACTTGCGACGTTGCGTCTGTGGGTGTTGTAACCTAGGGAATGTTACTGAATAGAATAATCAGACGAAGGTTGGTAATGAACGATAATACTTAGGACAAGAACAACACATATAAGATTCAGCAGCGTAGAAGACGTAGTCAACTGCTAGAATTGTGTCAAGTGAATTTCACCATGAATCTCCAACTGCAGGATATCTACCAACCGCCCCACGCGGTCAGATATAGCACAAGGCCGAATTTAATGTGGGATATTCGAACCCGTAGGCTCGGCCAAAAATTCTCCGTAGACACCGTATAAAATGGGGTCGGGCAGTTGTTTTTCGAGTCGAGGCTCTGCCCTTCGAAATAGCCTCTTCTGTGGATCCTCTATGCCCGGAGGCAAAGTGTTTGACCAGCACAGGTGGAGACGAATCTGCAACTGCAGACCAACTTACAGTATGTATGTGAATGGGGACATACCCGTTATCATCCGTATGTGTGCTACAACAGTGGGGAAGGGATTTTAGATTAGAAATAGTTAATCACCCACAAGGCCGCACAGATGCTTTTGAATTCTGTCATGGCTGAAAATTAGGGATTGAATACTTCCATCTCAAAAGAGACAATAATACTCCATTTTTTATTGATATTGACTCTTACCAAGATGACAGATGCCGTCAGATTCACTCAAGAAGACAGTGTATACACCATGCACCACCGATTCTATGAAGATAGATGTGATCATCTGATTGAAAATTGCAGAGGGCCATACTCTCCTTAAGGTATATCGTGGAACTCATCAAATGCGTTGTCGCGTATTTGAAAAACTTGATGAAATTAAGATTCCCACAGATCTGCGTTGGCACATTTGAGGCCATATGTCCTATGATATGTCCCGCAGAAGCTACGTGTCGAACTTGAAAAAGTGCAGGCATAGGTTTGTAGAAATGTTTATTTGAACGCACCAACAAAATATATCCATTTTACAGGAAGCTTTATTGCTAATATTAATGAGAATGTTCAACATTAGTTTCAACAGTATCTCTCTCTCTCTCTAAATATATGTGTATATATATATATATATATATATATATATATATATATATATATATATAGATATATAGATATATATATAGATAGATAGATAGATATCAGTGAATGTTTTGAATTTGCATATTATTCATATATAAATATATAGTTATATATTATTAATGTAAACTATCACAGCATATACAGATGTTAGATAAATGTAAAAGAATACATCTATATATGTATTTAAGTGTCTGTAAAGAAATATATTCATGTGCATACATACACGACTCTATATAGAATTTCTGATTAATTTGTTAAATGATTTACTGAAAATGTAATTTCTCCTGTGAATAATATATAAGCAGCAAGAATTTATTAGTCTTTTAAAAAAATTAATGACAGTGTTCCTTTAAGTTTTCAGCCAAAATCAAACACATAAATGGGACAATTTGATTTTATATTCTTGACCATTTTCCGATTCAAAATCAGTTATTGCAAATAAAGATCTCCCTGCTGTTTTCCAACTCTATTCATTTTATTGTTAGATTTATCTTTCTTTTAGTTGTAATTTATATATATATATATATATATATATATATATATATATATATATATATATATATATATATATATATATGTAGATATTTAGATAGATAGATTTCTATTTTTATAATATATACATCTACACACACACATGTATATATGTATGTGTGTGTGGGGCGTTTGTGAGAGAGATAGAGTATGCAATATCATAAAACCATTATTTATTTAGAAATGACATGCACACAAACACATACAGACGAACACGCAAATGACTTGCAATCAAACTCGCGGGCGCACACACACACACAAAACACAAACATCCAGACATATATATATATATATATATATATATATATATATATATATATATATTATGTAAACAAAAATGGCAAGACGTGCTTTACCATTCATGATTAAAAGTTAAATAGGAAACAAAAATGACCAGCCGACCGGTTTCGCCCTCACTCAACAGAACTGAAATCGAGGGAAGACAAAATATTCCAATATTATATTTATATATATATATATATATATATATATATATATATATATATATATATATATATATATATATATATATATATACATGTGTGTGTGCGTGTGTGTGTGTGTATATATATATATATATATATATATATATATATATATTTATATATGTGTGTGTGTGTGTGTGTGTGTGTGTATATATATATATATATATATATATATATATATATATATATATATATATATAATATTCACTGTCCTGCTATTAGATTTTTATTTATTTATTGGCGATATGATTATCAAATCCAGTGGACTTTCCGAAATAAATCCCACGAAAACTTGGCTAACACCATGCACATACACATACAAACACACACACACATATACACACTTATACTCAAACACACATGCACAAACACACAAACATATATATACATGGATTTAGATTCCTCCAATCAATCTATATTTAACAAAGCTAAGAAAGACTATGAAACAGCCCTAAAAGATAGCGGATTCCCATCAACACTCACCTACTCACCACAGAACACAAAAAAGGCTAACAGGAAAATAAATATCATATGGTTCAACCCACCGTACAGAAAAAACGTAAAAACAAACGTAGGAAAAATATTCTTCAAACTTTTACACAAACACTTCTCGGAATCAAGCCCCCTAGACAAAATATTCAACAAAAACACAGTCAAAATCAGCTACAGTTTCACCGAGAACATGGCACAAATAATAAAAAAAGGAAAATTATCAACAAACCACACGAACAAATTATACCCACGTGCAACTGCAGAATACAAAACGAATGTCTCTTACACGGTAAATGTTTACAAAACAACGTAATCTACCAAGCCACGATAAAATCACCAAATAATTAAGAAAAAGTATACATAGGAGTAACTGAAGGACCCTGGAAACAAAGAAATTATGTACACAAAACATCTTTCACAAATAGTAAATATGCGAACAGCAAAATGCTTTCTAAGTATATCTGGGAAATAAAAAACAAAACGCACACCACACCAAAAATTTCTTGAAAAATAAGAAAAAAATCATCAGCCTACAATAACCAATCAAAAACTTGCAAACTTTGCTTGGAGGAAAAAATAGCTATCATTACCTTCCCAGACCAAAATAAATTATTAAATAAAAGATCCGAGCTAATCTCAAAATGCAGCCATGAAAACAAATTTTTACTACGTAACTTAAAGATCGAAAACGGAAAAAATAAATAAACACATAAACAAACAAAATGACAATAAAATAAGCAAAATAAATTAATCCAAACAAATTACCAAATCACACCTGTTAGAATAGACGAAATAGAATAAAAAAGAAGAAACAAAATCAATAAATAATTTAAATAATAAACAAATTAGCAAACTATTATGACCAAAATATGAGACTATAAAAATCAAAACAAAAAATCGGACGAAAAGTAGCTATAACTGTTATATAACGATAAAAAAAATGAATAAAAAATAATATAGTGCGTTACTTAAAAATCGAAAAACAAAAAGAGAAATATACAGTGTAACAAATAAATAACAAAAAATAAAATAAATTGATCTAAATACATCCAAATATATGAATAAACTAACAACCGATACCGATAAACTAGCAATTTAGAAAAAACAAATAAAGATAATCAATCCAAATAAATAAATTAAAAACTTTTCGCGCCAAAATAATAGTTAGAACAAACCAAAACAATCAACCCCTAAAATTGAACAAATAGCTTTAATTATCTTCCCAAAAACAAAACGATTAAATAAGCTATATAAACAAATTTTTATTACGTTAATAAAAACACCTATCAAAATAGAAAATAAATAAATAAATAAAATAAATAAATAAATATATAAGATTAAAAATAAAAATAAAAATAAATAAAAACAAGCAAAATAATTTGACCCAATAAATAAATAAACAAATAAACGACTTCCGGTAAAATAACCACCAAAATAGACTACTCACAATAAGTTATATAAACAAATTTTTACTACGTTAATAAAAACACCTACCAAAATAAAATAAAAATAAATATATAAGATAAAAAATGATAAAACATAAAAATAAATAAAAGAAGCAAAATAATTTGACCCAAACAAATAAACAAATAAACGACTTCCGGTAAAATAACCGCCAGAATAGAATACCCACAATGCACCAACGACCCGTATATATAAATAGCCGAAAAAATAACTGCTTTCATGGCCTGACGATTGCATCTAGCATGAAACAGACTGTCGCCTCTCAGTGTTGACTTCTATGTTCACTTGTATATTTATATACATACATACATACATACATACATGGTGTTCTAGTAAAATCGTCTCGGGGTCCTGAAACGGAACCGAAACTTTAGTTGGTATCCAAATATTGTGATTTTTCTATCATTTTCTTGACCGTACATCTAGTCTTCAGTCGCTTTCCCATCAGCGATAAGTAGCTTCCCCGTGCCTTTTCTATGAAGAATTGTATGGGCATTTTTCTGATGATTATTATCGCTGTAGAGGAACTATAAGCATTATATTTATTATACATCATTTCCATTATTAATCATGGTAATTGTTCTTTTGTGCTCTGACTTTATTAATTTAAGCGCTGTACTAGATGACAGCTAAGTGACATCATTTTGCCGTTCTAATCTCTCTATATAAAATTATGTTCATCATTTTGCCGTTCTAATCTCTCTATATAACACTATGTTCATCATTTTGCTGTTCTAATCTCTATCTATAACACTATGTTCATCATTTTGCCGTTCTAATCTAACTATATAACACCATGTTTATCATTTTGCCATTCTAATCTCTCTATATAACACTATGTTCATCATTTTGCCGTTCTAATCTCTCTATATATCACTATGTTCATCATTTTACCGTTCTAATCTCTCTATATAACACTATGTTCATCATTTTGCCGTTCTAATCACCCTATATAACACTATATTATATCCTTACACTTTGACTCTCACATTTCACGCTTGGGAAACTCTTTCGGCTTCTTGCTTCCAAGGTAAATTTAATGTTAAAAAAATTAAATGAAATATCAGTCCTTCTTAATTGATGTTCTTTTTTTGTTCTCTCTCCTTAGCGCTTTTCTTTTTCACATATTCTTTCACACTCAGCCCTTGCGTCTAAGAATTTATTGTCTTTCTTGTAGTGAAATGATCAAAAAAGGACTCTCTACCCTAGTGATGATAAAGCTGTTCTATATTATACGATTTACAAAATCACAACCGAAGATTAACCCACTAATGTAAAATGATGTCCATAAAATAATGGTTAAATTCAAAAACGAATTTGAAATGCTAATACTGTCAAGATCTTCAGTCTAGACAATGTATTTTAGAACTGTGAACCTTCCAGTGCTAGTGACAAAAAATTAATGCCAAACAGACATGAACTAACCAACAATGTAATTGTTAGGATGCTCAACGGAAAAGAAGCATCCGAATAGGACAACAATGTGTGTTCGATAAATATACTGGTAAGATGAATACTTGTTTATATATTTATGAGATAAGGTATTGTAAAGAGTGTGAGATCAATACCCGGTTAACCAGGGAACTTTCAATGGTGAATTAACAGGAGATAACTGATAACTAACATGCATTAAATATGGCACGTGGAACTAGAACAATCTACCTCAGTGAGCGAAATAAAGGGTTCAGTTCGACATTCCAAACACCTGAAGAAGGCCGGGGCGTACAACGACCGAAAGGTTGTGTTAAACATGGGGACAAAGATGAGGACAATAGTCCGAATAATATAAATAATATACATAAGATCTCATCTCAGAAATATAGACAGATATCTTTGTTGGCATATTCACCTTCAACATCTGTCTCTATTTCTGAGTTGAGGTATTGTAATTATTTACACTATTTCAATTGTTCGGACTGTTGTCCTCATCTTTGTTGCCATATTCCGGGCGTTGTTCTCATCTTCGTTGCCATAATCACAACGTTCTCCTCAACTTGGTTGCCATATTTTCGACATTGTTCTCATCATCGTTGCCATATTCACGGTGCTGTTTTCTGAGTGTTGTTATCCACTTTCACCCTTCTATTCCAATTTATCTGAGCTATTGTCATGTACCCAGTGTAGATGTTACATTGTAGGATACTGCTTATACTGACCATTTCTTTTCATATCTCTCTCGGTCGCCACTTATGTCTATGGGAACTAGTAATACGAGAAAAACAATCATAACACTAAATTGTAATATGAGTTCTGGTAAAAAAAAAAGTTTACAGAGACATTCGGTTTATCAATACCAAAAGTTCATGAACTTAATATTTAGTTGAATCTAGTGACTTGACCCAAAGAGTTGTGAGTTCAATACCTGGCTAAAGAAGTGGTGAACAAAAATCATGGAGAGTTCAGATACTGAGTTATCCGGAAGAGGCATGGCGAGTGGAACTAGAAAACTCTACCTCCGGAAGGGCAAACAAAAGAGAATGACATTAAAATGCACACCCCTAAAGTCAACTCTATGGCTAAGATACGTAGATGACACCTTCATACTCTGCCCACACCAGCAAGAGGTCCATCTAATACTGGAACATGTGAACTCAATAAGATCATCGATACAGTTCACAATGGAGAGAGAGAAAAACAATAAACTAGCATTCCTGGATGTACTAATATGTAGAACAGAGCCTGGGTTCAAGATATCCGTATACATTCCAACATAAAAGCCAACATTCACCGGACAATACCTCAACTTCGATTCCCAACACCCATACAGGATAAAGAAATGGATTGTCTGCTGCTTACAACATCGAGCAGAAGTGGCGACACAGAGACATATGAACAAGAAATGGTCAGTATAACCAGTACTCTACAATCTATGCTGGGTAAAAGACAGCGGCTCCAACAAACAGGGTTAGAAAGGTGCAATAGTAATAATAACACTCAGAAAATAGATTCAGTCTGCCTACCCTATGTGAAGAAATTATCGGAAAAAATTCAAAAGATCTGTGGTTCATATACCCTTAGTACGACTTTCGAAAGTGATTCAACACTTCGCAGACATCTCTTTCGTGTAAGACTTACGATAAAGTAGAGCATTATTAAGGACTGTGTGTACGCATTCTGATGCAGCTGTGGTAAGAAATACAGGCAAACTTACGATAAGATTGAACATTATTTACATTATTCGGACTATTGTCCTCATCTTTGTCGCCATATTTATTACAACGTTTCGGCCGTTGTACGCTCCGGCCTTCTTCCGGTATTGAACTCACATTGTTTGGGTCCTGTCACTGGAACTAACCAACGCCTTTATCCACTGTGCCATGTGTCCTTGAGGATATCTGTCTATGAATTTCTGTGAGTGTGAGTTCAATACCCGGTTAAGGCAGTGGAGAACATTCAGAGGGAAAATTAACAGGAGATAACTGATAACTGTCATCCATTACAAATGGCACGTGGAACTAGAACAGTCTACCCCAGTGAGCGAAATAAAGGCTTCAGTTCGACATTCCAACTACCTGAAGAAGACCGGAGCGTACAACGGCCGAAACGTTGTAATAAATATGGCCACAAAGATGAGTACAATAGTTCGAATAATGTAAATAATGTACATAATACCTCATCTCAGAAATATAGACATATAAAAGTGAAGGAACACGGTAAAGCTGTAACACAAGCGAAAATATAAAAATCAGGCACGGCTGACTCCATATGGAGGAAAAAGGGAGATTACCGCGCCTTGTGTGACGCGGTTGAAGTAAGAGATATAGAACATCACCGGAAAATACGAAAACTTAAGGAATCAGCGAATATGCTATGCCAAAAAATCTTCTAAGTCGGCCAAGCTTAGACCTGAATACAATATGGGAACCAGTAAGACGTGCTACTGAAAAAAAAAACCCATTAATAACACCAAATACATCGAGTCAATTGCATCATCCACCGCAAGAAAAGTTGGTTCCCTGTGCCGAGCCAGGAAATTCTTCTCCCCGGAATCGATCCTCCAAGTCTATAAGTCTACCATTCGACCTTGCATGGAGTATTGCTGCCATTTATGGTCTGGGGCCCCTGCGTGTTGCCTCAGGGTTCTTGATAAGATCCAGAGACGGATATGCAATGTGATTGGCCCTGATCTGTCATCTCGTCTGCAGTCGCTCTCTCACAGACGCGATGTTGCATCGCTCTGCCTTTTCTACAAGTACTTCCACGGTAATTGCTCCGAGGAGTTGCTTTCGCTTGTCCCTAAGCCTCGTGAATTTAAGCGTCCTACGAGGCTGGCATCCCGTTCCCACCCCTTCACCGTTGAAACTGTTAGATGTAGACGTCTTTTCTACTCCAATAGCTTCATGTCTCGCACAACTCGCCTATGGAACTCCCTTCCCTATTACTGTTTCCCTGACAAATACAATCTCCAACGGTTTAAGTGTAGCGTCAATCGTCATCTCCAATTGCCTTGATCTATCCACTTCCCTTCTCCACTTCCTGACATCTTTCATTCCTATCTGCTCTCGCTCTATATCTTCCGTAACCCCCCTGCCTTGATCGACCCTCCGTCCTTCTCTTTCTCCGCATCCCTTCCTTTACCACTCCTATCTGCTCTTCCTCCAACCCTTCTGTAACCCCATGCGTGATAGTGACCACCGGCCTTGCTTGGGGTGATACGTTTAAAAAAAAAATAAAAAACAAAAAAAAAATAATATTAGTTCTGGTAAAAAAATGTTTATAAGTCCCCAAAATTTATAAAATAATGTCCTCAGGGACACATGGCTAAAAGCGTTGGTTTAATCGAGTGAATTGATCCAAAGAGTTGTGAGTTCAATACCTAGCTAAAGAAGTGGTGAACAAAAGTAAAATTTGGAGAGTTAAAAGCAAGATAACTGATACTGAGAACAATTTACCACGGTGTACGAAATAAAGGGGTTGGTTCTAAATTCCAATCACCTGAAGAAGGCCGGGGCGTACAGCGGTCGTAACGTTATGGATATGACAACAAAGATGAAGACAACAGTCCCAACAATATAAGTAGTGTAAATAAGAGTATTTCTATATTTATGCTCAGAATGATATCAGAAAATGCACTCCAAATGCAAACCGATTTATACCTGTGTTTTATAGATTATGCAATAGTGATTGATAAACTACGTCACAAAGATGGAACCTTGAGATAATTAGAAAAGATATTAGAAGAATCCAGAAAATTTACTGGTAGAAAACCACCAGCATACTGATAGAAAATGAATTCAGTAAATGCACAAAAACTGAAAGATGTAAAAAATCAACAATGCATCTTCTAACCAGATGGTCCAACCTTTATAGTGATATGTTTCTGAGAGAATTAGACGTTCTGCTCGGCTATGTGGATGACACAGCGTTGACAGCCGACCCAGAATAGAAACTACTAAGAAAAAGAGAAAAAAAGAACTAAACATCAATTGTAAGAAGACAGAATGCATGGCTTTCAGCAAAATGAACTGCTTTATATACAATTTATATATTGGAGATACCAAAATCAAACAACTACAACAATTTCAATATCTGGGAGGTGCGTCAGTGAAATCCAAAGGCGAATTGGGATAGAGATAGTTACCTTTCAAAAGCTAATCAAAGTATTAAAAAACAGGAGCATTTCGCTAGAAACAAAGCAAAGAGTACTGAACTATTACGTAATATAATTTCTATATGACAGTTAATTCTGATCAGTCTCCGAACAGATGAAGAACATACGTGAAACAAAAGAAATGGGGTTCTACAGATGGATGATGAGAAATCTATGGACCAAACATTGGAGTAACGAAAGAAAATTGGGAAAATTTAATTAACATCAGAATGACACAGTTGAAATTTCTAGGGCACATAATGAGGGAAGAATTTTGGAAAATGTGACGGACACGAGACATAGTAAAGGAAAAGAGTACAGATGAAAACTAGCGAGCTTATGTAAATAGATGGCAGAATAGGGTTTAGGAGACGAAAAAAAAAAAGGTCAGAATTTACTAAGATCTAAATGTACAGGATGTTGTGGAGAACCATGATCACCATCGACCGGAAGGGACAGGGCATATCGAATGAAAATAATATAATAAAACAAAGATATGAAGGAATAATTCAGCAAAGAATACCTGAGAAATGCAAAACAAATATTTCAACTCAAAATCTCCAGAGGAACATTGGCCCCACTTTGACTAAACATTTATTAAAGATCCTTCTTAATCTGTAAAAAAAGAAGCTTTGCATTCGAATAACGAGAAACAGGCAACGTATGAAAAAGAAGAGTAGACATATTCTTAACGTCAATCAAAGGTCAATACGGACATTTCAAGAGAAAAATTGTAGAAATATAGATGAAACTACATAACTTTGTTGAAAAACATAAAGGAAAATATCATTATTATTATTATTATCATTATTATTATTATTATTATTATTATTATTATTGTTATTATTATTATTGTTATTATTATGCAGTGGAACTAGCTGGGATCTTGTTGAGTCTATCACGCCAAACATCACGGTCTTGCATCAAGGTCAAAAGGTCATTAATATAGCACTCTGTGTCATAACAGCTGGTCAGTGTAGGTAGTTGATGGGAGACCAACGCGCCTTGCGCCATACCTAGGTGTCCAGAGCCGTAGATCACTCTCAGTTTCTTGTTTTGTTCGCCAGTAGATGGTTTCAAATTGTTCTCACTTTTCTTTACACTGCTTTTTTTTATCAAGCCAGAAATATGACGCTGGAGACCGGAAATTTAGTCAATGCTAAGTTAGTAAAGAGACAATGTGTCGCTTAATAAGCGAACGCTTTCAAAGACGTTAAAGAATCGTATGGCTTGAAGAAAAAAACTAGGATCCCAAAATGCAAACGACTAATATGTGTACAAACTAGATTTCTTTTTATGCGAAAAAAATAAAAATAAAAACGCGAAATCATCTGAAAGATTAAGATTCAAACGAATCACCATTTCCAGAATATCAGAAGGAATTTCTTTCGAAAATATGTTATGCATTCTTCCCAGTTCTTTCTTTCTGATCCCGGTATGTGTCGTCTCTGAATTGATCAATGAAGGGCCTTGCTGATCTAACCCTTGATCTTTTCTCATCATTTGGATCCAAAAGTAAAAGTTGATGACCAATATTTTGTTTAGTTATCCAGCAATGATTGTGTCGAAAAATCTTTGATAGGTTCCGGTATAGTTCTTCTTTGTCAATGCACTTAATCCAGTAGTAAATTTTAAAACAACGGTTCAAAATTATGCTCCGTATTTATAGCGTATTCATCCGCTAGCATCAACGTACTTTATTATTATTATTATTATTATTATTATTATTATTATTATTATTATTATTTCCTTTGATATCTGGCGTTTACACATTTCTTTCCGGGTCCCGCCCAGGGACCTAAGGTTAGAAATGGCATCATGACACTTTCCACTGCAAAGAAAGAATAAAAATAAAAATAAATAAATAATTACATAGATAAAGCCCTTCGTAAAGTGTGGGCTGTACTTGTCAGAACAATTTTTTGTATCTCTTTGAGGCATGGACTTCCAGGGATCCCTTCAATCAGCCTACTGGAATCTTTTCCAACCAGTCCAAGGGCTCCAACTACAACAGGGATTGTTGATGTTTCCACATGCCACATTTTTGAGATTTCTATTTCAAGGTCCTTGTATTTTGACAGTTTTTCGAATATGTTCAAAGATACATTGAAGTCTGCGGGGACTGCCATATCAATGAGGAGGCACTTATTTTGTTTGTGGTCTTTAATAACAATGTCTGGGCGGTTGGCTTTGATTGTTCTGTCAGTGTGTATTGTGTAGTCCCATAGAATTGTAACAGGTCCTATCTATAATATTATTATCATTATTATTATTATTAATTTTACTTATCGCCACTATCATTGTCAATATAATTATTATTAGTAGTAGCAGTAGTAGGAAGTGTAGTAGTAGCGTTAAAGAGATTTGACGTGTTTATTACGCAAATTGAAAGATATGCCCGACTTTTAACCGAAACCCATATAGCCCGCTCTTCGTTTTGAATTATCAACAAAATAATTGTCTGATTGCACAAACAACGTCGGTCTTTACGTAGAACTTGCATTAATTTTCAATAGATTTCTTAGGCTGTAGGGCATTAGGCGAGGAATCTCGATGCAACCTGTGATACAAACAACACTTTGAATGGTTATATGAACATCTAAATAACAGACCTGTTGATAGAAAACTCGACAACACACTTACACTACATATGCCTGTATATAAAAGCAAAACGTGACTATATATGTCTAT
>OZ038482.1:124822564-124857564 GCA_964036315.1 Acanthosepion esculentum | reverse complement strand
TCAATAACGACACCAAAAAATTTATCCGTGAATATAAAAGGATCCAACTGAAAATAAGTAGACAGATTATGTCTAAATTATTCAACGAAACATATGTAAATGAAAACACGCTGCCAAATTACACACAAACACACACACACACACACACACACACACACACACACACACACACACACACACATATATATATATATATATATATATATATATATATCTGCGCGTGTGTGTGTTTGTGTGTGTGTGTGTGTGTGTGTGTGTGTGTGTGTGTGTGTGTGTGTGTGTGTGAAAATGTGTAAATGCTTTTTACTTAGCTGATTTATATTACGGTCAGCATCCCGACTGCAGAATTTCGTAATCGGACCTGTCCGACCACTCTTCAGAGGTTATCAGCAATTTGCTGCTTATATTATTTCCTTTTTTATACATTTAAAATCGGTGTAAGTTTTTTCTGTACTCTTTTTTGTTCGTGTGTGCTTTTTTCCACGTGCAGAATCCCGCTCATCTCTAACTAACGCCTTTATCCACTGTGCTATGTGTTCCAGAAATTCATACACAGATGTCCCCAAGGACACATGGCAGAGTAGATAAAGGCGTTAGTTAGTTCCAGTGACAGGACTCAAAGAGTGTGAGTTCAATACCTATTTCAGGCGCTGGAGAACTTGGAGAGGGGAATTAACAGAAGATAACTGATAACTGACATTCATTAGATATGTCACGTGGAACTAGAACAGTCTACCCCAGCGAGCGAAATAAAGGGTTCAGTTTGACATTTCAACAACCTGAAGAAGGCGACAAAATATGGCGACAAAGATGAGGACATTAGTCCGAATAATGTAAATAATGTACACAATAACTAATCTCAGAAATATAGACAAATACTGAAGAAGGCCGGAGCGTAAAACGGCCGAAACGTTGTAATACATATGGTGACAAAGATGAGGACAATAGTCCGAATAATTTAAATAGTGTACATAATACCTCATATCAGAAATATAGACAGATATTGAAGAAGGCCAAAGCGTACAACGGCCGAAACGTTGTAACAAAATGACGACAAAGATAAGAACAATAGTCCAAATAATGTAAATAGTGTACATAATACCTCATCTCAGAAATATAGACAGATACTGAAGAAGGCCGGTGCGTACAACGGCCGAAACCTTGTACTAAATATGGCGACAAAGATGAGGAGAATAATCTGAATAATGTAAATGATTTTTGAGCCCTTTGGAAAAAATAATTCTACCATAACTACACTGGCATTATTGCATTTTTTGCTCCCATATTCAACCTTGAAAGGAATCAATCCTCAATATCATTGCATGCGATCGCAGATATTTGTTTCAGTATAAATACAATCATTTTTTTCATGAGGTTTAGCAAATAACAATACTTTATACTTCATTATTTTGATTATTCACAAGTTATCTCCCTTTTGCGTCGCCATTCATTAACTAAACTTTGTGGTTGAAAAGAAAAATCTACACGACGTCTAAAAGCGAAAAGACTGATGACTGTGGATGCAGACATATTTTCTGCCGGCATCCATTTATTGTTTTCTTTTTATTATTATACGTGTTTCTTTTCCTTTTAATTCCAACGTCCACCCATCTATATTTCCCGCTGTCTTACCGAAAAACTTGTTTACAACGACATTGAGTGTTTCCTGGACTGTTTACCGAAACACAAGTCGGAAGCAAACAGTTGGAGAATGCTAATACCAATTTTGCTGGACTGTTATATCGCGCCACACGACACTTATACAGTCATGTCGCCTTGGGAGGAGGAAGAAAAAAACCTGAAGAAAGAAAGAAAAAATAAACAAAGAAATAAAGAAAGAAAGAATCAAACGGGAAGAAAATTATTAAAAAAATAAATATTATATGCATAGATTTAAGTGTTGATTGGGCATAAAGATATATGTAGGGGGAAAAAAAGGAAGCATTGTAAAGAAATAAAATAACGAATATTGAAACGAGAACCAAAAGACAAGTAAAATAAACTTGGAGAAGAGAAGGAAAAAATTCACATAAACACGAAATTATAAAATTGAATGTCCTCATCAGAAATCAATAGAGGGAAATCTTAGAAGGAAAAAAAGAAAGAGATGTTCAAAATCGACAGACTGAAGAGATATTGTTTGAATAAAAGGCGGTCAACAGAGAATTAAAGCCGGTACGAAATGAAAACGAAAAATAAAATAAAAAACGAGAGTGCCGACCAATAAACGAATGAAGAAAATAGGGAAAAAAGAGAAGGAAAATTTGAAGTTGAACTGGGCGCACAGAAATATATATATATATATATATATATATATATATATATATATATATATATATATATATATATATATATATATATATATATATATATATATATATATAAAAATAAAAAAATTTAAAAACAAGACATTTTTATGTTTAACATTCTTTTTATAGATACAAGTATATAAGGAAATGTACTATTTATAATAAACAGTATTAAATAACATTTACCGGCCTGAATGTCCGAGAAATTTTCATTGAAAATATTCGTCCTCCGACAGGATTCGAACCTATATCCTATACAGAACCGTCATATAGCTTAACGTGCCTTAACCGATTCGGTAATTGAGGATCGTTTGGTTAGCAAGGTTGAATTTACTGCTTATAAACATCAATCTTCTATGAATCTTTCACGTACATTCATAACTGCTCATGGCTTATCAAATGTGAACAAATGACGTCACACATTATGAAATGTACAAATTCCGACAGTTATTTAAAGACATTTTTATATTTAAAATTCTTTTTATAGATACAAGTATTTAAGTAAACGCTCTGTGTATAATAAAGATTGTGTTTTTCACATTTTCAAATAAAGCGTTGAGTATTTTGCTCGAGATTATGAATAAATTGTCCAAAGTTTATATTGTTTTATTTCATTCATGTACTATCGAATATCTTAGTCACTACCAAGAACCAATGTTGTATCTGTGTGGTAGTGAGAATTAGTTGTTTCTATCCTGGTATTCAGTGTAAAGGGGGAAGTTTGAAACACACACACACACACACACAAACACACATATATACATGAAGAAATATGGTCTTAAAGTGTTCTATATTTATGGGATAAAGTGCTTAATATCATATATAGAGCGTGTGTAAATATAAAAGTGAACATGAAGTCAACACTTAGAGGAGATAGTCTGTTTCATGCTAGACGCAATCATCAGGCCACGATATATGTACAGTGTAACCCGGATATAAGATAAACCCTGATATAAGAGAGATTTTATCTGGTCCCAAATTAGAGCCTGTGTTAATGTATATATAATAAACCAAACCCAGATATAAGATACTTCTTCTCCGGTCCCGACAACTCTCTTATATCCGCGTTACACTATATATATATATATATATATATATATATATATATATATATATATATATATATATATATATATATATAATGAAAATAATAGTGAGAATTAATTGTTTCTATTCTGGTATTCAGTGCAAAGCTGGAAGTTTGAAACGCGCGCGCACACACACACACACACACACACACACACACACACATATATATATATATATATATATAATAAAAATAAAGACAAAAATACTAAAGAACCTCGGATTATTTACCTAACGCGTTCTTTCCTATTTTTCTATATATTTGCACACACACACACACACACAAACACACACACAGATATATATATATATATATATATATATATATATATATATATATATATAGAGAGAGAGAGAGAGAGAGAGAGAGATAGATATATAGATAGAAAAGAAAAGACTACATAGAAATGAAAAGACTTTACATTATAAATATCTGATATTTTAAAATTGTGTAATACAGATAATATTTCAGCTTATATTTTTAATTCTAGCATTCATATGTGCATTTAATATTGCTGTCACTTCTTGTATTGTGCTTCTGCTATTCATCGAGAGATTACTGAAAAAATATAAAATAACCTCTATCTATAAAAGGCAGGATATGTGTGTGTGTGTTTAACGAATGTACGGCCGCAATTTTCGACGGATTTGCACCAAAATGCACATGCTCCCATGTTTGCATTTCCCAACTCCCATCGATAATGGAAATAATCGATTCTTTCATGCTTCTACGGCAGTTTTCATGTAGTTTGCGGCCATTTTCTACTGGCCAGAGTGAGAGCCTATAGCTGGCTGCCACGAATAGGCAGGAAGATTCTATTGGCCAGCGTGAGAGCCAACAGCTGACTGATACGAATGTTAACTAGCATGCAAAAAAATCGATAGCTGCATTCGTCACAAGTGAAAAAATTTAAATCTGCATGGCATTTTACTCCAATTGGCTCATTCGCTTGCTTAAACTCAACGTTGATTCTGATTCCGCAGAACTGGGTTGGGTGTGAAAAAATATTTGTTGTTAACATTCTTTTTTCATTCGGTTTTTCCAGTTACTAGTCCTTTTTTTTAAAGCTGATCGTTTTGTGTTCATTTTGTTTAGTTCTTTTTTCGTAACATATTTAATGTTTAGTATAAAGCTTAGAGAAATTTCGCAGTGTGAGATCAGCACGGCAAATGGCACTCCTATAAAGGCAAGGAAAGGCAAAAATATCAAGTCAAGTGATAGCGATTGCTGTATGAGTCGTATGATTTTTAAATAAAGCACGGGCAACGCCGGGACTTGGTGCTAGTATAATATAAAAAAGTGCAATGTTATTGGTCCTGAAATGTCATTTCGAATTCAATCTCCTTCCCACCACCGTAACTTATATTACCTATGCGATTTCTATAAATACATCATGCGAATTGTTCAGATGAATCGTTTTCTTGCTTCCTTGACATAAACCTCGGGACTAGTTTGGAAATTAGGTCAATTTCACAGTTGATATTGCTAGATATATTTGTTTAATCATTTAATTCTAAGTAATGTGATAATGCCATTAAGACGTAAGGAGATTTTGTGAGTGAAAAAGAAGGAAAACAGGAGAATGAATAGGATTCATGATGACCGAAAATGACGATTGTTGCTGTATTTATTTTTTAAGATTGTAAGTGGGAAGAAAGCAAGAAACGGGAAGAGATTTCCAGAGGTGAGAAGTGCGAGAAAAGAAATTATTAGAATAGCGGTAACCTTACATTTTAATTAGAATAGAGTTGGGAAATGGCTGAAGTCGAAATGTCATATCAGGTGCCAGGACTTTATAGATTTTTCTTTGGATTTTGTCGAAAATCTCGAGATGTATAAAGAGCACCAAACTGATTGAAGAAAGGAGTAATTGAGGAATTACTTCTGTTCAACACACTCTTACCGAGCTAGCAGTAATTTCTAGAACCATACATGGAAGAAATAGGGCGCCTCATTCTATCAGTGAATATCGACTTTACCTCACTGATGACGTATGTTTTGATCTGTATCGCCGGAAGAAGTGATTCCTGTGGGCTATAGCGGCTTAACAGGAATGAGTTAACCATAGAGAAGATTAAGGTTTCACTTGGTATCTCCTTGCTGGCACGAAAGCTTCGAGGTCAGTTTGACGCAGGTAGAAACCTCAGAGGTATATTTTTTGACGAGAAGATTAAAAATTACTTATAAGGAGTGTCGAAAAGAAAATTTTGAAGTGGATCCCAATCAGTGCGTTGGTAACAAAATCATATCATTTTAATTTAATCTTTTGCCTAATAGACGGGCGAAAGGGAATGTCAACAGACACGATTGTTTGGTCAGATTTGTCAACAGAATTGCAAATTACGACATGAGATCAGAGAGGAGGTAAAGAACAAATCAAGAATCTGTATCCATCAGAATTTCTAGTGGGGCAATCTACCTTTTAAGTGAGAAGTTGATCAATAGAAAAGTTCAAAGTCTGGACGCCAGAGAGTTCAACGTGATGAAGCGATTTGATATGATGGGCATTGAAGTCGCCGAACATGAGTGTAGAGAAGACCTTATCTATACTATCAGGACTTCTATCTACTAAGCAACACTCATGAGAGGAAGTCGAGCAATAAAGTAAGAAGTGATGACTGATTGATTTTACTAGTGAACTTTAGAGGAACACTTTTTTATAAGTTCCCCATAGGCAAGGCAATAAAGACATTAAGACGCAAAGGGCTACTGATCGTTAGATAACTTGAGAAAAAAACTATTTAGGAGAGAAATCTATGAATGAACAAGAATTTAGACAGATAAATATTGATATTCGTTTAAATTTTTGAAGAACAAATCTGGCTGGTAAGCAAAAAAACGGAAGTGAGTTACACAAGCGAGAGGTGCGATTGAAGAAACTGTTAGCATCGAACTATCGATAGCATTTAGCTTTCTCAAATCTAAAATGATGAGACCTTGCCGCCAATCTAGTACTGCGCTACAATTATTGCCATAGATCAAAGTTTTTCAGAACAATTACCATGAAATTATTTATATATTTATAGAAAAGACACAAGGAAACGACAATTACGGCCGTGGGAAAGTGACTGAAGACGAAATGCCTGAAAGTAGATCCTCAAGAGATAGTTCCATTACGACTGGGAGATGCCCGCTAGTATAGGCATCAAGACATGCATGTGGCCACTAGAATCCTTTTTAAATAGGAAAATGCAGCCAGTAACACAATTTACTGAAAGATATTGAAGGATTCAGATTAGTTTCACAAAAAGCTTAGATATTTGCCAGAGAAATTATTCTATTCTGCAATCCAATGACATCGCGAAGAAAATCATAAAATGAGTCCCAATCGATGCGTGTGTAACAGAAATATCTTCTGTTAATAGGTTGTTGTTTTTTGTCTGATAGGTGAGCAGAAAGTGATACCAAACGCCACTACCGCGTGGTCGGAGTTGCCTAAAAGACAGAGCAATTGAGAAAATCTGGATAACGGCGAGATTGGTGGCAGTATATTGAAGAAGCCACTTGACATGATGAACAGTGAAGTCGCCAAACAGAACTATTCTCAGACGAATGTAATGAAGGGACCTTATCTATACTATAACTTCCTCTATCTTGCAACCAAAAGTCCTGCGAAGGGACATGATAAAGACAGAAAAAATAACTAGCGGAGTTTAATAAAGACAGTCTGAATTTCAAAAACGAACCCGGAGACACAACAGCCAATTCCCTTGCCATTGGGGAGTTTTCACGATCATAGACACGAGGGCATGCATGTGGAAACTAAACTGTAATTAAATGTTTCTTCACTTGTAGAACTCTTTTCCGGCTTGCTTTTTCTGTCAATTACGATTTTCAAAAATGCAACATCAATCGTCACATCCTGACTCCGTGAAACCCGTTCTGTTACCTCTCAATAACGTTTCTAACTTTCTTTCACATTCATTTGCAGTCTCTCCTTGAGACTCAGCAAATTTTATTGTATTATTTGGGGTAGAATCATACATATATATGTATACATCATCCCCTTATCTTCCTGGAAAAGCAAAGCTTCGGACCGAGAACTTTTGTATAGATGAGAATCAGGACACTTGTCATCTGTACAAATGTTTGAACATCGGAGACAAATGCGGACAAATCTTAAAGGAAGTTGGCCGCATGTTGTTCCTCTCAACCTGCAAAGTTGGTTTTGTCGCACACGGTAAAGCAGGCCTTATTCTCCACTCGCAGAAACATGTGGAAATTGATCGTCATCCACTCGAGCGAAATATCTCAACATGTTCTATCCGCCTAAATATTTGCAAAACTTCTGCAGGCCTTAGGAGACACATTCGTGCCCATAAAAGTCATAGCATCTGTTTACGTTACAGAGTACTCAATTGTCACTATTTAAATTATTCGGATTATTGCCCTCATCTTTGTCGCCATATTTATTACAACGTTTCGGCTGTTGTATGCTCCGGCCTTCTTCAGGTGGTTGGAATGTCGAACTGAATCCTTTATTTCGCCCAAGGACATATGGCACAGGGGATAAAGGCTTTGGTTAGATCTATTGACTGGACGCAAAATGTGTGAGTTCTGTACCCGGTTAAGGTAGTGGAGAACTTGGGGAGGGGAATTAACAGGAGATAACTGATAACTGACATCCATTAAACATGGCACGTGGAACTAGAACAGTCTACCCCAGTGAGCGAAATAAAGGGTTCAGTTCGAAATTCCAACAACCTGAAAAGACCGTAGCGTACAACGGCCGAAACGTTGTAATACATATGGCGACAAAGATGAGGACAATAGTCTGAATAATTTAAATAGTGTACATAATACCTCATCTCAGAAATATAGACAGATTCTCAATTATCACCCGTGACGACGAGTCCACCATGTGGGTACGTGTGTGAGGGCGTGAACATGCACGCATAAAGAAATATATAGCGTGAGAACAAGATAGGGATTAAAAAATTTTCAAGTGATCTAACAGTTTGAAATACAAAACCTTTACATTCTGAGCCTGAAACCAAGGTTTGCATCAGCTATGTTCAGAGAACTGATATCTAGAAAATGTGACGAGACACTTCCTGCGTGCTTAACCGTTGGGTAAAACCTGAAAATCATACCACGAGGGGACACAAGCTTTGATAGTGAAATATGGTAGACGAAACTGTTCAGAGGGCGTTTACTATAATGTTGTCTCAACCGAATGTTTGAGATGACACAGTTTATTCCACTACTAATTGTACAGATTATGCGCTCTCACACCAAAAATGTAATAGGTTAACACTTATGGTCTTGAAGAAACGAAAATATGGCATGGTCAGTGTCAGCAACAAAGTTAATCAGACCAGTCTAACAAATAGTGTAATCGGATAAAAATATTTATGTATGTATCAAACAGCGGGACTATAACATGCGATTCCCTTATTCGTTCAGTCATGCTGATTCGGCTTGCAACTGGACGTCAGATTAAAGCGATGGAGATGATGTTATATGTGTAGCACAAGCATTAGCATTGCCAGTTATGTACAGATATCTCTTCACAAAATCCACGGCGTGAGAGATATGGCGACGTGTGCAGGCATGACATGCAGTTAGACGTGGCTGGAAAAGGTTGATTTGGGGAAGCTGCAACAATTTCTAGCACAAAAGAATAGAGCATTCGAATAAACAGCATACATTATGGAAGGGAGAAATAGGATATGATCCAGGGCTGTTAGGACACCAACACACTTGCAGAGAAGTCACCCATTCGGCGGTTTAGCCAGTCGCATGAGATCGTACCAGAAATGTCAGGTACAAAGTTCTGTGAATGCAACACTAACAGAAAGACTTGCAGGTTACATGAGCAAGTTTTGTGACAATGTCTGTAAGTTTGGTTTAGTTTGGTTTGGTATATTTTGTTTTACGGCATATCAACCATAATGGGTTATTTAATGCTCACAACACTTTTTATTGCTGGTAATATTTTATTTTGTCAAAAACCTGTTTCTGGTAAAATATTTCCTTCAAAATTGTATTGCTCGTAATAATTTTTTTCAAGAAAGTATTGCTGGTAATAGTTAACTATTTTCCCATAGCTGGGACCCTAACAGGTGCTACCACCCCGGGTCAGGCTGGACCTGGGAACACCAGCAATTAAGAGGTGGCTCCACGCTCCTCAAAAGCTCCTGATCCTTTTCTATTTAATGATTGGGCTGAGCTTTTAAGGCATTTATTAAACTATAGAATTTATTTGTTTATATGTTGTTGTCTTCTTTTTGTTGTTTTTAATTATTTAATGCGAAAATTTCTTGATGTCGGCAAAAAACCGTTAACTCCTGTCTATGGTTTAATAAATTTTCATTATATAGAAACTTAATGATGTGTAGTTTTTCATGTAGGCATAAAGGGCATGGGTCGTCCCAGGTTTTACAAGTTCTTGTTCTATTTATTATTTTCCATTTTACTTTCGGTGTTTTATTTGTTTCTTTTATATGCCAGTAGTATTGGAATAGAGATGTCTGATTTCTATTTTGGATATTGTTGAAGGGGCTTTTGTGTTGTCTCCATCTAATTTTAAATTTATTCTTCGTTGACCCAATGTATATCCTGTCAGTGTTAGGACTCTCAATGGATGAGATGGTGCATTTGTATACCACGGATTCAGTGAGGCAGTTGTTTTCTAACGGGCAGTCATTAGGGTTTCTACAATCACATAATTTTTCATTATTTTTGTCTAACTGCAGTTTAGGAGTTTTATTGATACTGTTTTGGCATGCGTGTTTTTCCAGGATTTTATTATGTTTTTTATGATTCTTTCTACGATTTCAGTGCAGCTGTAACTTAATTTTAAAGTGTTTTTATTAAAGATTTCGCTGAGTTTGCTATTTGTGGGGAAGTGTTTTCCAATTAAAGCTAGGAACTTATGTCCAAGTTTAGTACTGGCCATTTGGTTGAACGGAGGGTTATACCATATGATCTTTCTTTTCCTGTTTTTCTTACTATTGGTACTATTGTTTGTATAGATTATGTCAGCGCTTTTGTATCTGCTATTATTCAGGGCTGTGTTATAAAAATTACTGTGTTCATGATTATTCTTTTCTCTATTGATGTGGGTATATGCTTAATTATAGATGGAGGGTGGTTTGACTTAGGGTGCACATACAAGGGGTTAGTGTTAGGTTTTCTGTAGGGTGTGTAATTGTTGTTTATTAAGTCTAGACTTACGTCAAGGAAGTTTACTCTTTTAATTTAGTGTTTACTATAGTTTTTAGATCTAGATTTCCAAATTCACTATAAATTATTTTTCTAATCTTATCTGTTTTAAAATTTGTGGAGCTCCTCACTACCATGAGCCCATCATCTCGGTATAGCTCGATGTCCTTAATGTCTAATTCACTGTGCGCGGTTAGGTTGTACAGTATGAATAGACCGACAAGGTCCGAAGATTCTGCAGAGTCCAGAGATCCCATGGTGATGTCAAAATTGTCAGTAGTGTTTTTAATCCACTGCTCCCCATTATGGATGAGGACAGATTTCTTGGCACTAAGGATTATGTTTGTTTCTTCCTTAATTAAGTCAGAATATACTGTAGTAAACTCCAGGGCAGTTGTGAAGAGGTCCTTCGATATAGACTGGACGTAATCCACAATATCGAACTCAATCAGGGTGCAAGCAGGCTTATTGTCGATGTTGGTAAACCAGTTGATGACTTCTTTGCTATTCATCCAGAGTGTTAATCCGAGTCGTTCTTTAATTTGGCTGGTGATCCTTTCTAGGATTTTTTTGCTGATCTTTACTATGTCGGGTCTATTTGGGTTAATCATTCTGGTAGTGGGGTTTTCCTACCATCAGAATTGAAATAGGGACCCTAACATAACCTGATGTAAACTTTCTGAAGGGGACTGGTATGTACATAAAAATTAATTCTTAACTCTTAGACCACCTAACCAATATAGCCAACCCTAGACGTTTCCATAGTAACTAAATTTGCAAGAGACAATACTTATAAACACGCGCAAACCACAAGATAGCTTATTCCCAAATTCTCGCTTGACGAGGAAGCGAGACCAGACACCTTAATTCAATTTAATATCAAAAATTATATTAACGGTCTCGGCTCTCGCTTTTGAAACATGAAAACTCTTATGTAGCGAAGGAATCATATTTAAAAAAAAATATTATAAAGTCTACTTCTGTATGGAGCACTGTCTTTTTAAAAATAAAAGCAAAAATACTAAGGAACTCCGGATTATTTATCTAACGTGTTCTTTCCTATTTTTCTGCATACCTGCACACACACACACACACACACACACACACACACACACACACACACACACACACACACACACACACACACACACATATATATATATATATATATATATATATATATATATATATATATATATCAGGGTATCTAATTACCTGCAAACTGATAGCTTTCTAAAAGTGTTTAAAATTTTCACTGGCTTATGTTATATATATACCAAATTAGTTGTCTTTCAATCCTGGCTTGAAGCATTCGGAAATCTAGCCGCACTGAGGAGCTGTGATACAGCGAAACAGTAATGTCTGTGAATGACATAATTTAGCTCTTGAAAATACATTTCAATTGAGCACTGTTGAGTGATAAGCTAATTCTATAAACAACAGCCACCTGCACTAATGCAAAGCTCTTCAGTAAAATGAATGGAGCACTTTGGCTGATAGACATTTGTTTACATTTGTAAAAACAATACGCTAGATTTAGTTGTGTAACTCTACCGAGTGAAGATAGCTCTGGCTGACACCAAATTAGTTGAGTTTCAATCCTGGCTTGAGGCATTCGGAAGTCTAGTCGCACTGAGGAGCTGTGATACAGCGAAACAGTACTGTCTGTGAATGACACACACACACACACACACACACACACACACACACACACACACACACATATATATATATATATATATTGTGTTTGTGTGTATGTGTGTGTGCGTGCGATAATTATTTTTCATTTCGCCCATGCGCGTTGTTGTTTTTGATTCTTTTTGACTGCATAATATAGTATAGTCCCTTGGCACCATGATGCATTTCACTGATCTAGAAA
The DNA here is from genome assembly GCA_964036315.1 of Acanthosepion esculentum. Taxonomy (NCBI): domain Eukaryota; kingdom Metazoa; phylum Mollusca; class Cephalopoda; order Sepiida; family Sepiidae; genus Acanthosepion; species Acanthosepion esculentum. The sequence goes on along the minus strand of OZ038482.1, from coordinate 124,845,122 downwards.
TTTGGAAACGGCATGCTGTACTGATTGCATGAGCATTATGGGGATTATGAAGTTGTTTGGAGTGATCTTCCCACATGGCCCCAGACTCAATCCGGAGGCGTACATGAATTGTCTTGAGGAGTTAGTAATGTCCTGTGTCAAGAGGCTGGCTGCAGGAAAATTCTATACCTGTCAACAGGACACTGCACCATGCCACACAAGCAGGAGAACTCCATCATAGCTATCAGACAAATTCTGTGACCACATCACACATTACATCTGACCACTTAACTCCCAAGACTGCAACACCCTTGATTATTATGTGTCGGACGAAGAAGACAAGGATTCACCAACAAAAACAAGGCTACCGCCCAGAAAATTTGTAGAAGACTCCGAATTCTTCTGGAGGCCGTGGTTGAAGCCAATGACGATTTTATTGAACAAAATTTACTCTTTGATATTTCAAGATATTTTTGTGTAAATTTGCTATTATATCTTTTAAAATGAGATGTCAGTGTTATTTTCATTTTTGCATAATTTAAACGAAAATTTATCCATCGCACCATCTGTGTTTCTGTGTGAGTGTGTTTGTGTATGTGTGGTAAAAATATAATTTAATTGTATGATATTTATAGGTAAAAGTGCTCAATATCATAGATCCAGTGTTCCGAAACTTTCTTACGTCATCGCGCACTTTCAAATCGAAACATCTTCCATTATCTCTCTGTATAGAAAATATTCAAAAGTGATTTTTAAAATCGATATCAGCCATGTAATGCCGTAGAGCCACTAAAACACAAGGGGTTACAGGGTGTGGAAGACTTTGGAATAGAAACATTAATTATGAGCGGGAAGAGAAAAGAGTAATCAGAACGACAGTAGATAGAGTTTGACGTACATTCAAATGTTTGCAGATTAGAGTTTAATGGAGTCGGAATGGTGTTCTACAAGCCGTAATTGCGAGAAAAGAAACTGCTAGCATAGAAATTATGGCTACATATAGCCAGCTCAACTATCAGTTTAGTACGGCGCTTAAATTCAAGATCTCTAGGTACGATAACGAAGATCTCATGAGTAAATTTTTGACGGGCATTTTTTCTACCTTCATACATTTGAGATGGCCAAAGTGATAAAAAAATAAAAAATAAAAGCAATTTTAAATTAAATAAAAATTATCCTAAGGTCACGTCTTAATTTACTGGCAAAGATTTTGTTGGCCTTCCATCATCTGGTTTTTATCCGAAAAACATGTTATGAGGTACTTGAATGTTAATTACCCTTCAGAAACTATAGAAAATACCAAAATATTCCTTGTTTGCCGGGGTATATATTATCTAGGAACGTGACTCAGTTACTGCCATTAAGCCTCATATATTTTTTCTTAATAGAGGTTATTTGCATATCTTTTTGAATAATTTTCCGATAGCATATTTTGAAATATATTTTTAATACTCAAAATCCTATCTTACCCACCAAAATGTCCAATATGCTCACCGTTTTTTGTTCAGTTGCTCATCGCTTATCCAACAGTTGAAATAGCCCACCAATGTCCCATATCGCCGAGGTTGGGAAACCCTGTCATAGACAGAGCGTATGTAATTATAAAAATGGACACTGAGGTCATCATCTAGCAGTGACTGTTTCTTGCTTACAAAACAATAAATATGATATAAAGATCTACTATAAAACCAGTAGATCACAAAGGACCAATATACACAGAAAGTGCGCATTCAAGACACCCTTTAACACGCAAACAGCACAATGCTTTCTAAATATGTATGGGAAATTAAAAAAAAACACATTAAATCAGAAATATAATGAAAAATAAGGAAAACAGCATCAGCCTATAACAAAACTGTAAACATTGTCTGGAAGAGAAGATAGTTGTAATCACCTTCTCAGACAAACGCAAATTACTAAATAACTGAACTACGTATTTCAAAATGCAGACACGATAACAAATATCTAATATGTTATGTAAATTCGAAAACTAAAACGACTACCTTATAAAATATGATCATGGAAAATGTAAACATATGCACTATATAAAAGGCAGATAAATTAACATACTTTAGACAAAACCAAAACTTTAATTAAAATACATAAGAAACAAACTGAAAAAAACAAAAATCTAAATAAATAAAAATAAGTAAATAATGAACAAATTAGCAAACTACGAATGCACGCATAAATACAAGTAAATATCAATGTAATAATAATAATCAATAACAAATAATAATAAATGATAAATAATGAATAAAAAATTAACAAATAGCACAAAAGCTACAAATAACCACATCGTTTTCCACAATTGTTTATACTCAATATCTCCTAGAATAATTCTAAAAAAATTAAGCGCACATCCAATAACAGCTAGGTTAATACAATATACCATACTACGTATAATGCACCACACTCCAGCATATATATATAGTCGGGTCAAATCACAACACACATGGCCTGAAGATTGCTTCTAAGACTGAAACAGACTGTAGCCGCTTGGAGTTGATCTCAGTGTGCCCTTACTGTGATGTTCTTTGTGGCCGAGCGATAAAGCACACTGGATCAAACAGTAGTTTCCTTCAAAAAGGTGGACGCAGGTGCACTCTCATCAGAGGAGCGCATAATCTTCAGTCAGATTCCTTAAAGGCACATTCTTTAATAAGATTCCTCAAATGCGAATTCTGCTAGATGCAATACATACTATTCAATAAATAAAAAAGGGACCGCCTTTTTCGAATGCGCACTGTATGCATTCTAATACCATTTGAAGTAATAAAAATGTCTGAATAAAAATAAATCCATTAATTATTTAGAAATTGCCCTTTTTTAAGTTTCCGATACGAAACTGACCAGATACAAAGATGACGAGCAAATAATATGACTCAAGAGGATGCGCTTCCCTTAAAAACAGAAAACAAAACCTTGCATGCTGTGACGTCTATCGCTGTCGATCGGTATAGCACGTAGGTTCGATCCTGCCGGGGAACTCATTTTCTTTAATAAAGTTTCACAAACACGCTGGCCGATGAACATCATGCAGACTGATTAATAAAGAAAAATGTGGCTTTTATTTCAAATTCGATATTTCAAAACTAATAACGTTTTAAGTTATATATATATATATATATATATATATATATATACATATATATAAAATATATATAAAATATTATAATATATATATATATATATATATATATATATTTATATATATATATATATATAATATATATATATATATATATATATATATATATATATATATATATATATATATATATATATAAAATATATATATATATATATATATATATATATTATAGTTATTTTTTAAAAATAGGATTCCTTCGCTACATAAGAGTTCTCATGTTTCAAAAGCGGGAGCCGAGACTCCTAATATAAGTTGAATTAAGGTGTCTAGTCACATTTTGAAACTGATATCATACTTTTTAAAAAAAATAATATAACATAAGCTCTCCTTCTGTATGGAGCACTGTCTTTTTAAAAATAAAAGCAAAAATACTAAGGAACTCCGGATTATTTACCTAACGTGTTCTTTCCTATTTTTCTGCATACCTGCACATATATATATATATATATATATATATATATATATATATATATATATATATATATATATATATATATATATATATATATATATATATATATATACAGTACGTGTAAAAAAAAAATGGACGCTGTCATAGTAAGTCAATTTTAGTATTTGTACCAAGACATCTGAGTAATAGCATTCGTGTATTAATACAGGTGCACATATGTGCATTATACAAGTCAAAAATTCATTCAGAAACTTTTTGCTTTAATAAAGCTCTTAATTCTTTGTGGCGTTCTTCTCCAGATAATTCTTTTAATTCGCGAAAAAGCTCATCTTCTGTGTAAACTTTCTTATTATCGCCCAAAGATTTTCAATGGGTTCTAAGGGTAGCACTCTGACTAGGACTCAGTTGCAATGTAACATCTAATTGATTTTCTATGTGTGTACCCATTTTTGCTTCATACTATACATACATACATAAACACATACTTGCATACATACATACACAGACACATACACACATATATATATATAATTTTCATCCAGATGGTCGCCTTTCGCTAGCATCGAAACCCGACTGAATTGGCGTCAGTCGGAAATTCCACCACTAAGCCGTTGGCGCACGTCATAGATGAAGGTGGATTTTAGCGTGATTATTTTTAGATAAACACACAGTGCATTCTTCAATAAAAACTCAATTCGCTTTTGTCGAAGAGTCACGCTATATCAGCTTTAATAGTCACTGTTTTATAGGTATAAAATATTTTATTTACATATATTTATACTTAATACAATACCTTTATAATTTATTGTTAATGCCATTAATATATCTTTTTTGTAAGTATAATTTGTTATTTTTTAAGTGGGAACTTAACGTTTTTGATATATAATTAAAAATCTTTTTTCTATATTAAACGCACTTTTCTTCCATTTCTTAGTTTCAAACAACACCTCATTCTTCATAGAACGATAATTTAGGGTTAAAAGATTAATATCCGGGTTTATTTGGTGTATATTCTTCTCTTTAAGGGTGAGCACTTTCGCCCTCCCCTTACAATCATCTCGGCATTTCGTCTGGCTGAGGCGTCGAAATGGGTCGGTTCTGTATCAATTTTTCGACTGATGTTAAAGTTAAATTTTAAATCTCGAATTCCGACAGGAATACATTCCACACACCCGGGTTGAATAAGACTGACATATTTCGCATTGGTTGAAAAAGACCTATCCACTTATGAGGTAATTTTGAATTTTGTTGCGTAATTAATATATATATATATATATATATATATATATATATATATATATATAGATAGATAGATAGATAGATAGATAGATAGATGTGAGTGTGACTGTGTCTGGAATATATTCCATGCGTGTGGGCTTGGAATATACATACATATATATATATATATATATATATATATATATATATATATATATATATATATATATATATATATATATATATATATATATGTCTCTGTGTGTGTGTATTTATGTGATGCGTGTGCGTGCGTATAGCATATATATATATATGTGAGTGAGTGAGTGAGTGTGTGTGTGTGTGTTTGTGTCTTAGTACTTTTTTAAGTGTGTGTTTTATGGAAACCAATTATACTTATGTTTACCTGGAACACAGAAACGCAAACGTATATATAAATATGTGATTACGTGTGTGTGTATTAGAAAAGAGATTATACATATATGCTGAACCATTTATACGCACACATATAGCAAACATTTCAGTATGCGTGTTTGTGTATACAAATCTCACTCTCTCCCTTAGTGTGTGTGTGTGTGTGTGTGTGTGTGTGTGTGTGTGTGTGTGTTTTGGAAAAGAAGCACACAAGGAAAAGTCTGCGGTATGATTCAGGATAATGTTATGGAAAAATGAGAGAATGTCAGCCAAGTAAAACTATAGTGGATGTGGGTGAATTATATAAAGGATCTTTCCTCGCACAAATATGATATATTAACAAAGTAGCTATGGCGGCATTGTGGCTGTAAACGGAAGAAGACATTGAAAGAAAGAAAGAAAGAAAGAAAGAAAGAAAGAAAGGAACCTAGCTAGCTAGATATCTTTGGGTAGTCTAGATGCCATGGAAGTGAAAACAAAACAACAAAAAAAGAAGTAAACTAGTAAAAGGTAAGCGTGGAACCAGAGAAAAATATGAGAGATGTCAAAGCAATGGAGAAGAGGCACAGATATATTGAGGAATAAGCATCAAGAAACGAAGGAAAAATTTGCTTTCAGAGAAAGGGCCTAAGTAAATGAACAGAAAAAAATGAACCAAAGAAAAAAAGGGGGAACACAGCAACAAACGTAAAGAGAATTAAAGACAAACTGCAGATTGACAAAAAAAACAAACAAAAAAACGCAAGCCACGAAGAAGAAGAGGAAGATAGAAATTAAAATGGAAGGTGGGGAGGTGCTGGAGGCATGAAAATAAAAGTCTGTTTACGGAATATCAATTAAGTCATGTTATTGTTAGCCAGAAAGTACGGCCGCTATTAGAAAAATGAATCCGTACAAGACACTCCAGCAGGGAACCGATCCCATAGCGTTTTTCACTCGCGGCAATTAATCTTATTATGAAGTTTGTCTTTTATTTCAAAAACAGCGACGGCATTTTGTTTTGCCTTTCACCCTGCAACGTATTTTTTTCTCTTACTTGCTATTTATTTTCTCTGCCACTCAGCCATTATCATCATCTTCATCGTCTTCAACACTGCTGCCACAGATATCTTGGCTTTGTTTATTATCATTCATTCATTACAAACCTTTTACCGACGCCATTACTTCGAGAGATACTTACAAACAAGCCATGATTATTATTGTTGTCATTATGAGAAAGATTATTGGTTTTATTTAATCAAAAAACAACCACGAGAACAACAACAAAACAACAATAACAAAACAACAGCGACAACAACAACAAAAACTACAACAACGACAATGTACTCTACAGGGATGATCTCAAACTCTTTGCCAAAGACGACAATGAGTTGAAGGGACTCCTCAATATTGTAACATGATTCAGTGACAACATAGGTATGGACTTCGGATTAGATAAATATGCAAAAGTAACATTCAAGAAAGGTAGAATTACAGAAACACCCTTAATAGATTTAGATTTTGTCACAAAGATTAGGGAACTGGAACATGATGAAGCCTATAAGTACCTAGGAGTTAGCGAAGGAGATGGCATACAACATTCCCAAATGAAGGAGAACGTAAAAAAGAAGTACTAAATACCGAGCTAATCTCAAAAAACAGAATATCAGCCATAAACACCGTGGCTGTCCCTGTGGCGTAATACAGCTTTAATGTCCTTAATTGGACCATAGCTGAAATTGAGCGAATGGACGCTAAAAGGAGCAAGCTATCGCATGCATAATCCCAAAGATGATGTTGATCGTCGGTATGTATCCAGAACCAAAGGAGGTAGAGGATTTGTTCAACTAGAACTGTCCTTCAAAACTACAACAATTGGCCTCCAAAGATACTTGGAAACTACAGAAGACTGGATGATGGTATGTGTCAAAGAACCTGAAAGTAGTAAACGTCTTTACTCCGTAAAAAAGAAGCCAACAAATTCAAAATGGAGTTTCAAATGGGCGCAGAAATACAAGTAAGGCACAATACACCGGCTGAAGCTGCTAAATATTTAAAAAAGAGAGCAAAGACAAATGCAACTGACAAGATACAGAAACAATGGCAAGATAAAACGGAACATGGCCAATACTCTTCCCGTACCAAACAAGCTGACGTAGACAAAACCCGTACCCATCAGTGTACTGCAGGCTGGAACTGAAGGTTTTATCCTTGTTGCACAGGACCAATGCTTGTTAACTAGAAATTATCAAGCACATATATTAAACTATTGTGTTAGCCCAAAATGCAGATTCTGTGATAAATATCCAGAAACAATTGTACTCTACAGGGATGATCTCAAACTCTATCAGGTTGCACGATATTGGCACCCACTGAATATAAAACACAGCATGACAGAGTGGGCCAATATCTGCACTGGAAAATGTGAAACGTGTACGGTAAGGAAACTGAAATAAATTGGTATGAATACTACCCAGACCCGGTTACAATTCTATGGGACTCCACAATAAACACTGACAGAACAATCAAAGCCAACCGCCCAGACATTGTTATTAAAGACCACAAACAACAAAAATGCCTTCTTATTGATATGGCAGTCCCTGCAGACTGTAATGTATCTTTGAAGATATTCAAAAAGCTGTCAAAATACAAGGACCATGAAATAGAAATCTCAAAAATGTGGCACATGGGAACATCAATAATCCCTGTTGTAGTTGGAGCACAAGGATTAATTGGAAAAGATTCTAGTAGACTAATTGAAGGGATTCCTGGAAGTCCATGCCTCAAAGAAATATAAAAAATTGTTTTCACAAGTACAGCCCACACTTTACCAAGGGCTTTATATATATATATATATATATATATATATATATATATATATATATATATATATATATATATATATATATATATATATATATTTGTCAGTGGAAATTGTCATGAAGCCATTTCTAACCTTAGGTCTCTGGGAGAAAGAAATGTGTACAAGCCAAAAATCAAAGGAAATAATAATAATAATAATAATAATAATAATAATAATAATAATAATAATAATAATAATAATAAATCTAAAAAAATGCGAGACATGAGGCATCAATAATTCCAGTTATGGTTGGCGCCCTTGGCTTGATTGGAAAATGTTAAGATAGGCTCACTGTAGTGACCTTTGGTAGCTTCTACTACAAATAGAATGTACCCTACAAGAATATACCACACCTTACGTAGTTCTTTATTTATGTAAAATGTGTGTGATCTTAGTTTTTTTAATGTTTTTTTTTATTTACAAAATTGTTCAGGAGGAAATGTCATGTTGCCATTTTTGACATTAGGTCTCTGTTTGGGACGCGGAAGTCAATGAGTACACAACAGAAGTCAAAGGAAATAATAATAATAATAATAATAATAATAATAATAATAATAATGGTAGAAAATGATGGCGTCAAGACATTATGGGATTTCTCTGTCCAGACGCTTCATTTCATTGAATCACAAAAACCCAAACTTGTGATGGATGAAGAGAGTAGCAAGTGTAAAATTATTGATTTTGCTGTTCCATACGATGTACGTGTGGACGCCAAAGAAAATAACAAGATGGAAAATATCAGATCTGTCTAGCGAATTGAAGAAGCAAGGGAAGATTACTGTTGAAATAATTCCTGTATAAATGCGTGCGACTGGAACACCATCGAGAAAACTGCAAATTGAGGGAAAACTGGAATTGAGACTAAGATTATAGACCTCTAGAAGACTGCCATATTTTAATCTGCGAGAATTCTCCGAAAAGTGCATGAATCGTGAGCAGCCTTGTGAGCATCAAGGCTTAATAACAGAATTCCCATTAACTGCGTCAATGTGCGTCGACAATAACATAAGAACATGTAGAACATGTTGCTGTGTCAATCGTTTAAGTCCGAAAGAGACATCGTAAAAATGAATTTGGAAGAAACTGGGGATGCCAGTGAGCATCGAATACATTCAGGCAAGATCACTGAGCAAATCTACTGACAATATTATATCATCATTACAGGGCGCACATACATAAAAATAGTATGAACATCACTATGAACTACTGATAGAATTCCAAGAAATTATCATTTTTATGACATTAACATGCATATTGCCCAAGGCCTGTGCAAACCCCCAATCCGGATCTATGCTACCCCTTAAATCACTGATACAATGCCCCCACACACAGACTCTACTACATCTCAATTTTATAAGATCGTGTTCATATACAATACAAATTGTATTGTAATCTAATTATGTACAATAATGGATCATATGCAATATAAGTGAACGATTCCATTAGAAAAACTGAAAATAAATATAATGTATCTACATACAAAATATAGGCATGTCAATCATTCCATCTTAAATAAATCGACAATATTTTGCGGCGGTTTTTAAGAACAACTTAAGGATTTTCTTGTTAAAAAGTTGAATAATATTAACATATTCAACATTGTGGATACAAAGTACTTAATTTTGTTTTTTGACGACTTAGCATGAGCTCAACAAATCCACGGATTTGTACGGAAAAAAAGACCCCAGAATGACGTCAGAATCCGCGAAATATTTGTCATCATTTAATAGACAGTTATGCATAGTCTAATTTGTAACGTATATAAATGTAGGTAGACTAAAAAGAAACTAGTGTGAATCAAAAAACACCGCCCAGAGCCCCCCAACATGGTTGCCAACAGTAGCATGCAGATGGCCTCAGAGGGTGTAACATATACATTTCGGAAGGGTCTCAAAGACTGAAATAAAAATTTAGTTTATATTTAATTTGAATAAAGTGATTATTTCATGTTTAATCTGTGTTTATATATTTAAAATCTCTTCCTTTCTTAAATTTGTCAGTACTAGGCCCTATGGGCCTCACTACTTGAGTCTTAGTGGCATACAATCAAGGAGTTGGCTCCGGACATCATCAGATCACTGTATGTGACTGCTTGCCACCCACGCTGGTCGGGGGTTCCGGGTAGCACGCATCGGCCCTGATATCGACAGACGTATAAAACGAATATACCAAACACAGGGATTAAAGACAACAAACCAACAAAAATGTCTCCTCACATGCGGCAAAACCATCAAATGAAAATATATCTGTTCAAAGTGACAAAATAAACTTATTAGGATCTTGAAATTAACCAAAAATATGTTACATTAAAACTACTCTTACAGCAATAATAATTGGAGTCCTTTTTAGGATTAACCAAGGTACATACAAAAACAAAATCAGCAGGAGCATCGTTTTCAAAGGAGATTTTTTTAAAAATTGCACTGTGTAGAATTGTTCTCTACTCAGGAGAGTATTTTCTTTACATTTAAAAGCTGTAACACGAGTGTAAGTGGAAAACTCAGGCGTGGCTGACCATATATGGAGAGAGAAGGGAGATCCCCGCCCTCTGTGGGATCAGGTTGAGATCATAGACAAAGAACACCTTTGGAGAATTCGTAAACTTAAGGAATCAGCACATATGCTAGGCCACAAAATACTTCTGTGCCGACCAAGAAATGAATACAATATGGGAATCAGTAATAAGGAGTGCCAGAGAAAAGCGATAATAACAACAACAAAAAATATGAGCTCTGGTAAAAACATATTGGTAACATCAAAAATTGCAATATGAGCACTGGTAAAAAAATTATTTGGTTTATAATACCCAGAAATTCATGCACAGATATCCTCAAGGACACATGGAACAGTAAATAAAGGCGTTAGTTAAATCCAATGACAGGACCCAAAGAGTGTGAGTCCAATACACGGATAAAGCAGTGGAGAACACGAGATAACTGACAACTGACATCCATTAAACATGGCACCTGGAACTAGGACAGTTTAGCCCAGTGAGCGAAATAAAAGGTTCAGTTCGACTTTCCAATCCACCTGAAGAAGGCCGGAGCGTACAACGGGTGAAACGTTGTAATAAATATGGCAACAAAGATGAGGACAATAGTCCGAATAATGTAAATAGTGAGGAAATATAAACATTGTATACATAATTAGCAATAATATGCAATGTGATATTTCTTTTTTTTTTTTTAATAATTTTTCCATGAATGTATTTTCAGAAAAGAGAGAGAGGAGCCACACCACGCCGGTGAGAAAGTGACATCAAGTCAGGATTGGTAGCTAGTCCATTCAAAACGAGCTTCATGTCTTCTTACTTCCTGTTCTTTTATTATCCACTCTCTTTAATGTTTCTTTTCAACAGATTATTTCCCATGTAGCAACTCCTTTTCAACAGATTTTCAACAGATTATTTCCCATGTAGCAACTCCTTTGCATCTGATCTTGCTTGGGGTAAAATAATTTTAAAAAATAACTTCATATAAGAAGGTGTGCAATGAGAATGCTTAAGTTTGTTATCGAGCCTTAACCTAAGTATCCAGTAATCCAAGGAGATATAATAATAATAATAATAATAATAATAATAATAATAATAATAATAATAATAATAATAATAACAACAACAAGATGTAGAACATGAAGTTGTGCGCACAGTTGGTGTCCCGAAAGACATCGTTGTAAAGAGATTGATAAACCCGGCAATATCAGAGGGTATCGAAAACATTCAGTTTGCATGACTGTTGAAGCCAGCTGGAAAACTGACGTGTTGTGGCAGAAGAGAACATACTTGCTGTCCCTTGATCTCTACTGAAGTCCGTCATTTACAAGAGACTAGTGACAAATCTAATCAAATGATGGAACATTTTTGATCGGTTTGAGAGCCTTTTTTCATCAATCTCTCACATCGCAAATAATAATATTAAATAATAATAATATATTTACATTGGCAAAATCAACATTAGAGTTACTATGAAAATATTAGAATAAGTCATCTAGTATATTTCTAGTATAAATTTTAAATAAACTATTTAATGTTTATAATTATGCTTAATATGTTCATAAAATTATTAGAACTACTATCATTAGGATGTGAGGCTAACGTAACAATTGTAGGCACTAAAATTGGAATCAGCGAGCCTTCTCTGCTGCATTCAAGTTTGAAATAATGCTCTTGCGAAAGGACTCGAACCAACCTCTCTTACCACTGCTCTAGTTATGGGATAAAAATCACTGTAGAGAGCTTTTCTAGGCTTGATTATCAACCAGTCTAAGAGAACAACTAATTCGAATCCAAATTCAAAATAGTAAAGAAAACACCCCAATATCTTTTCCATGGCAATTTACAAATAAAAACAATTTCCGGAGAGATATTGTCACCTAGGTAATGACATGGCTTTTTAAAATAATATTTAATAAACAATATTGATGATTATTATGTTAAGATGTGACAATATACAGCGCTGTTCGATAAAAGTGACTCACCTGATTTTTTTTTTTTTTTAAATTCAAACGATAAGCGATCTAAAATCCGAAGAAAAAGCGTTGAAAGCTCTTTGAATTTAGCAGTAAGTACTGTCAAACATCCGTTCGGTATAATGTTCTGGGGATGCTTTTCTTTTCATGGAACTGGTTTCTTAAAACCTATTGAAAAGACCATCAGGGGCGAGCAGTACAAGAGAATTTTAGAGTCTTGTCTGCTCCCTTCTGCTGAAAGGGTGCAAATCGACCCCACCAAGCTCATTTTTATGCAGGATAATGCTCCCTGTCACAAATCAAAATTGATGAAGGAATACTTTGATGAAAAGCAGGTGAGTGTTATGGCATGGCCTCCCCAATCTTCTGACCTCAACCCCATAGAAAACTTATGGAGCATTATAAAGTACAGGCTCTCGAGAAAGCAGTTAACCAACAAAGACGATCTGAATGGAATTCAATACTTGGAGATGGAATTTGCCAGAACCTAATCAAGTCAGTGCCAAAAAGACTTGAAAAGGTTATTCAAAATAAAGGGGACTCCATAGATTATTAAATATTTCGAACTATATGACCTATTATAAATAAATTATACCTCTGTTATACTTTATTTAAAGCTGTTCGGTTATGTTTCTATTGATTACTAGTTGGAGGAAATAAGTGAGTCACTTTTTTTGCACATAGTTTTTCTAGGTGGTCGGAAAGGGGTCTTTATATTAGTAAAATTAAAAATTAGTTTGACCCCAAAAACAATAGGCGAAAAAATTTTTAAGTAAAAAAAATATCAGCTGAGTCACTTTTATCGAACACTACTCTATATTATTTATCGTCGTAATAATAACTCATTTATAACGAAAGTATATGTTAACCAATAATACCGAGCGTATAATCTAGTATTAATTATTAATTTATATTTAAAATATAATCTTGTATGAGCTTCTCCTAATTTTCGCAGACCGCACCCAAAATAGGAGACTGAGCATTAACTCATTAATCTCTCCAAGCTCGATCTAAGGCTCACACCCAAAAGTTAAAACCTAAGAAAATTATCATTGTTATTAGTTTTGACTTGTACTTCGTCGGATCTTAATATTTTAACTGCATTTTATTACCGATCTTTCATACATGTATTTATTGGGACGATTTTTGCAGTCTGTTTTGAAAATTCTTTTTCTTTCTTAAGATTTCTTCGGTTATCGTTCGTCATGTTTAAATTGTTTATCGTTTTTTTTATGTATTCAAGGCATAAATAATTTCTCTTCTGGCTTATCAACTCTATTCTCCAAGCAACAAAAGTATGATTACATTTACTTCAGTTATTTCTTTTCCGATATTTGAAATAACTTGCAGCCACTTACCAGGCAGATGTTTGTTAACTTTTGAGGAAAATACCGCAGAAAAGTTTTTTCACCATCTCCTGCATGTGTTTTTCAATAGAGACAATTTCTCCCAATAAAGCGTTTAACCCATTCAACAGAAGCGGTCGGTATACCTGCATCAGTGTGAAAGTGCAGATAATGTACACATACATAGTGTTCAAAAGTTTAAATCAATAAAAAAGGTAAGACTTGGTTAGTGCAAGGTCAAGTGACTAAAAAGTAAAGTAATAAATCAATAAAAAAAACTTTTTTTTATTCATTTATTCAAGGTGTATTTGGTCTTGCCTTATCTTTTAAGAGAACTGAATTTTTCTTTAATCCACCGTGTACGCTGCCATTACCGTGCAATAATGTTCGTCTAGTCTAAATTTATTCTTAACTGGTACTTATGATTAGTAGTTGTAATGATACACTCGGAATTCCAATAAGTTACAAAAACGTTATATTATTGTGTCCACCTAATAGTTATGACAAAAATGCGTTTTCCTACTCCATTCATTCCTCACACACACACACACACACACACACACACACACACACACACACACACACACATATATATATATATATATATATATATATATATATATATATATATATATATATATATATATATATATATATTGCTAGAGGCAACCGGACGTCTAGCCACACTGATGAGCTGTGAAACAGCGAAACAGTCTGTCTGTGGATGACAAAATATATATATATATATATATATATATATATATATATATATATGATAGAAATTGTTAGGAGGATTTGATAATTATAATTAAGTAATTCATTGAGTCTGAAAGAAATCTCAACAGAATGCAGAAAGCACCGGACGGCCGTTTCGACCTATATTTGGGACTCATCAGCAGAACTCTCTAACTTTCCGTAGCGCATGTTTAAATGATAAAATATTTTTCTCAAATTACAGTGTTTTAAAATAAAATTGTTTGTGTTTTCAACTTTACTCCTCGAGGCTGTAGCCCAACATATACCGTATTGGAATAAAGGCCGACTCCGTAAACAAATTACAAATATTCCGGCCTGGATCCGGACCCGCAATCCTGAAATATTGGATTATCAAGTTTCCATTACTGCGATTGCCTTCGACGATTTTCACTTGATTTTATACAATTAATTTTTTGTACGATAAAAATTTTTATAACATGGAAATAAATTTGGGAATAATCGAAATTAATGCCGAAATCCAGCGAAAGTCACCCATGAAATAAAAATAATTGTTTTTACGGAAAGTAAGGACCTACGTACAATAACCTGTCTTTAAATTAAGTGGCGGCAGAAAAATTATCGTTGAACTTTTAAAAGGTAAGTTAATATTAATTAAATACTTATAATTGCTTCGATTAATTTAGAGTTATTCTGTAATTTATTGTTGTCTATAGCATCTACTCCTCCAACCTATTGTGATGAAGCCCTAATGTAGATCCATCCGCAGGTACAGCTTACTTTGCATGTCCTGCTACACCCACCACATTCAAGTGACTTCGGATAACTACAAATTTCGATTCGGTATCTGTCTATATTTCTGAGATGAGGTATTATATACACTATTTACATTATTCAGACAATTCTCCTCATCTGAAGGAATCAGCACATATGCTAGGCCACAAAAATCTCCTGAGCCGACCAAGCATAGAAATGAATACATTATGGGAACCAGTAATAAGGAGTGCCAGAGAAAAGCGATAACAACAACAAAAATTGCAATATGAGCACTGTTAAAAAATCGTTGCTGAAGACATTTGATTTATAATACCCAGAAATGCATAGACAGATATCCCCAAGGACACATGGCACAGTGAATAAAGGCGTTAGTTAGATCCAGTGACGCGATCCAAAGAGTTTGAGTTCAATATCTGTTTAAGGAGGTGGAGAACTTTGAGAATTTTGGGGAATTAACAGGAGATAACTGACATCTATTAGACATGGCACGTGGAACTAGAACAGTCTACGGCAGTGAGTGAAATAAAGGGTTCAGTTCTACATTCTAACCACCTGAAGAAGGCCGTGAGTACAACGTGGTTATAAACATGGCTATAAAGAGGACAATTGTCCGAATCATGTAAATAATGTAAATTTCGATTCCTATAAAAATTCTCTTCAGAAGAATTTCAATTATCTCAAATGCTGTCAAATTCACTTTAATACAATTGTTATTCAGCGTGCCTACTAATAAAGCACATAACAAACTATTTAAATGCACAGTTGTAAATTAGAGAAAGCATATTACAATTAGAATTAGAAATAGACTTTCAAATAGACATTTGTTCTTCGGAGATTATAACATTAACTATAAGAAGGAATCCGCTAAACAATCGTTTTCCTATTGTATGAGTTATGCGCTGATGTGTTGACGTCTCTTTCATGAATAAACATTTCTTTATAAGCACATGAGAATCGCTATGCGTTTAGGTGTTTGGATATCTAAACGAGGCGTGGAAATGGGCTGCGTTTTCTCGTACAGAAGATGGCTTCCTCTTTTTTTTTTTACTCGGGAATCTCTTTGCTGAACTTGATTTCAGGGGCTTCAGTCACGTGATCCTCCAGGCTTTTCAGCATGTGACTGAGATACTAAATATCCTGGGCGGAAAATACTACAGCGTAGAACAATAACAATACCAGTATCTAGAAATAAAATAAATAAGCAGAAAAATTGTAAGACTTCTTTCTGAAATAATATAATACTAGAAATAAAAACAATAAAAATATTAATACGGAAAATATTAAAAGATTTTATGGAAGGAAGTAAAAAAAAGAATGATGAAAAGACAAACTGTACGAATACAAAATGGATGTTTGTCAGCTAAAGAGACATCTCAACTGAAGAATTAAATATAAGGGATGACTAAATAATAGGGGTACATAAATGTACCCCTCTGTGTAATGTTGTAACACAAATGGCACAAAATCGGGCGTCATCCTATGCAGAGGGAAACCGTCGTTAAGTGACGAAACTCTGTCGGATTAATAAATAACAAATTCCATTACTTCTTTAAAAAATGTGTATATATAGTAAGATAAAAAAAAATCGTTGGTATATAATCCAAGTAGATCCTAGTAACATGATTTAATTTAAGATCATAAACCTAACTTCGATAATAACCTACATTCTAGATTAATAAACCAAACAAAAACTGAACTCGGTTTAATTTCTAAAAATATAATAAAAACAACAAGCGATAAATTACTAGTTACAACCTGCACTAATCCCTGGAAAGATTTGTCGGGCACAATCAAATGCTTTGTCAACATTAAATACAAGGACACCATATGAGGTGAAAGGTTTTCTTTGATTACATACATACTGTTGTGGATTCCGGGGATGGAATCCTGCACAAATAAATAAACAACGCCAGTAATTGAAATAGGAAAATATGTGTATTGAACGTAAGAATACAAAGTTGAAATGAAGATTAGTAGTCCAGGAATGCGGGTTAGTTGAAAGTAAATGTACAAGTCTCTGTAAATAAAACCGTAATTAACTTTCTATCTGTGGACTCTACGTATCTCAACATTTTCTCAACGTATCTATTTGTGAACACCCTGTGTACTCTACGTATCTCCACTCTGTCAGAATAAGTATACTTTAGACGAGTCCATTTTGTGTAAAAAGGGGAGAGCTCCACAACACATACATACATATACATATATATATATATATATATATATATATATATATATATATATATATATATATATATTATCATAATATTTTATTAAAATAACATTTTACATCGATACACAAAACTTTCATGTTTCAGTACTAAGATTATACTTTTATATCATCGCTTGAGGAAGAACATCTTAGTACTGAAACATGAAATTTTTTGTGTAGCGATGTAACATGTTTTATTGTAATTTATTATAATACAATTATTACAGTAATATTTTGCACTACTTTGTATTGAGCAATTTTTTCAATAAATGCTATGTTCTTTATCTCATTTGTATATATATATATATATATATATATATATATATATACATATATATATGGGGGGTGGATATATATATATGCACGTATATGTTTAAGACTTGAAAAAATTATTACAAACGAAATGGAATCGTGAATGGGTTATATCTTATTGGTAATTCCATTTCCTCCTTGCGCTCGATGCGACTTGAAATTTTATAATATATCATTATTCTTATTGTAATATTTACCTCTTTACATTGAATACTGTTTTATTATTACTACCAGTATTCACTGTGCGTTATTGTAAATATATATATATATATATATATATATATATATATATATATATATATATATATTAGAATTGGACATAGTCCGACAATTTATTTAAAGACATTTATATATATTATGTTTAACGTTCTTTTTATAGATACAAGTATTTAAGCAAATGGTCTGTTTTATAATAAACAGTATTAAATAACATTTACCGGCCTGAAATTTTTCTATGAAAAATATTTCTCGGACATTCAGGCGGGTAAATGTTATTTAATACTGTTTATTATAAAACAGAGCATTTGCTTAAATACTTGTATCTATAAAAAGAACGTTAAACATAATATATATAAATGTCTTTAAATATATATATATATATATATATATATATATATATATATATATATATATATATCCTGAAAAATTTATTTCGGTTGAGCTCTCTGGGGAGGAAGTTTGGGCTTATGCTCCTGAAAAATTTATTTCGGTTGAGCTCTCTTGGGAGGAATTGTGGGTTTGTAAACAGTGACTATTACGGCTAATAATGCAAGACTCTTCGGTAAATCGAATCGAGTTCTCTCAGTCACTGTGTGTTTATCTAAAAATAAATATGCTTAAATTCACCTTCATCCCTGCCGTGCGCCAAAGGCTTAGTGTTAGAATCCCCGACTCAATGCCAATTCAGTCGGGTTTCGATCCTAGCTAGAAGCAACCGGACGTCTAGCCACACTGATGAGCTTTGATATAGCGAAACAATCTATTTGTGGATGACAATATATATATATATATATATATATATATATATATATATATATATATATATATATATATATGAACAAATGCTTGGAGGTACGAAATCTATATACTATTTTAAAAATAAGGAATTTATTAATGGTAATAGTCCCTAAGGCCCTTTCGTCCAACATCTCATCAGGAGAAAATCGTTGGAAAAATTGATAAATTAAACGAAAAGAACAGCAACGAAAATGAAGAGCTAAAAGGGGGGGGAACAGGCTAAAATCAATAACGTATAAGATATATACTTATAACGAGGGGAGGGGAAATTGCGTGTAAATAATTAGCGAGGGACAGTTAAAACAAAATATCCCCCAACAAATTAAAGGACTTCACAAAATACTTCTGCCGGCAAAGAGAAGGTTTCCGTAATCCTATACAGATTGATTCCAAAATCTTCAAATGATTGTTGGAACCAGCCATGTGAATAATTTTTAACCACTCTTTCGTATACGACTTGGCACAGGCTATATTCTCTACTAGGTGTTGCGCAATAGCCGATTCCATATTTGTAGAGGGAAGATAACATATGTTATCTATTTTCCCTAGTCGTATTTTAGAAGGTCCATGTTGATTAATTCTTGTTTCCAAATGCAAGGTTGTACGCCCCACATAACCAGCAGCGCACTAGCAATATATATATATATATATATATATATATATATATATATATATATATATATATATATATATATATATATATATATATATATATAAACAAGTAAACAAACGCTAAAAAGGGCTGCTTAAAAATGTGTGATAAAAACGTAGAAACACTAATCTGTAGAACTATAAATAAATGTATACGTAATAAAATCATTAGCGGTTAGATCGAAACACACCCGTGGTTTCGACCGTACCAAAATTACCAAAAAGAATATCTTGAAATGCTAAAGAGTAAATTTATTCAATAAATTCATGGAGTGTTGCTGTCATGTGTGGTCCGGGGATCCTGCTGTTTGCCTCGTGGTTCTTGATAAGATCCAGAAATGGGTATGCAACGTAATTAGCCCTGATCTGTCATCTCGTCTGCAGTCGCTCTCTCACATACGCGCCGTCGCCCCGCTCTGTCTTTTTTACAAATACTTCCACGGTAATTGCTCCGATGAGCTGCTTTCGCAGGTTCCCAGGATTCATGAATTCAAGCGTCCTACGAGGCTGGCATCCCGCTCCCACTCTTTCACTGTTGAAACTGTTAAATGTAGACGTCTCTTTTACTCCAATGGCTTCCTATCTCGCACCTGACGCCTATGGAACTCCCTTCCTCATTCCTGTTTCCCTAACAACTATAATCTCCAACTACTCAAATGTAACGTCAATCGACATCTCCAGTTGCCTTGATCTATCCACTGTCCTTCTCCACATCCTTTCCTCTTTCACTCCTATCTGCTCTCGCTCCAAATGTTCTGTAATACCTTGCCTTGATCTATCCCCTATCCTTCTCCACATCCTTTTCTCTAACACTCCTATCTGCTCTCTCTCCAAATCTTCTGTAACCCCTTGCGTGCTAGTGGCTTCCAGCCTTGCTTGGGGTGAAAAGCATTAAAAAAGTAGTCCTTGTGTTCAAGCCATGACGGGTTTTCCTGATTGTTTTAGCATGGTGTAGAATCATGTTGCTAGATATAGGCTCTTCCAGCAGCCACCCTATTCAACTACCTCCTAACGGAAATTGATGTAGGCTTCCGTGTTAAGTCTGGGGCCTTGTAAGAGGATGAATGGAGACATAACGTCGCCATCACTAGTGACCACTCCAAACACCTTCGTAATCATTATTAACCTCATACAACTCTTTCCGAATACTCTGCACTGTCCTCAGAATGACACAAAACATTTTGAAAATGTCCGGCGCGAATGCCAAGCAGTACAGCCTGCCATTTCCAAATTTCTAGAGGGGTGAAGTGCGTCATGGTGCTTATTTTTTTACAGACAATGCCCGACCGTCCTTACTATACTGTGCTGTCGATAAAAAAATAAAAATATAAGGCGCATGCGCAAAATGAGAAAATATAAAATGGCGATAATTTACTCATCGCACCCTTTATATATGTGTAGCTGGTTGAATCAAACTACAGTTACGCTGGTAATAAAGGTAAGTTATATGATGTAAGAAAAATAGTGAGTAAGAAATAAAATAAGAGCTACTCAAGTTTCACCCTCGAATTGAAGGATCGTCAGTCCAGGTTTATTTTTTTTTTTGTCTTCCATAGCTCGTGGTACCGGTCTTCAAAATGTTTAAGGTTATCGGCACGAAAAGCAAATCGTAACGCTGAATTCAAATCTAGTCTGATTAGGGATACATTACAACAGGCTATGTTACACTAGGTATAACAACTACTCCTTCGGCTGTAGGGCGTGAGGTGTCCCCACATCCCTGATGGATCGTGGGCGCATCACATTATCAATTAATGCAGTTACATTATCATGGGGCATCTTGCATGCAAGTTCTGAATTTCATCCTCCCAGACATGTTTATCTTTCTCAGCGCAGAATTGTAGTTGATTTTTGGTTCTGCTGCAATATCACAAGGGGAAGAATTTTTTTTCTTTCTTTAAGGCGGTAAAACACACAGTAAAACGAGGTAATAAGCGACAATGTATGCTGAAGGCAGTGCATGAGAAGAAAACATAGCCAAAGTATAGCAATCTCTCTCTCTGCTCTCCCTCTTTCTCTCTCCCTATAAACACACACACACACACACGCACACACACACACACACACACACACACACACACACACACACATATATATATATATATATATATAGTGCTCAATGTCATAGACAGACCGTAAGTAAATGTAAAAATGGATACTGAGATCGATACCGTCAAGCGTCTGTCTGTTTCATGCTTCATCGCAATCTTCAGGCCATGAGTGTTGTGTTTTGGTTCAACTATTTATATATGCTGGTCAGTGGGGCATAATGGGTAGTAAGGTCTATTTCATTATGTTAACGACTGCAGTTATTTGTATATATTTCCAATGTTATTTGATATTTTTTTTTACTCGTTGTTATTGATTATTTAACTGTTGATGAACAATTACATTTACTTGTGTTTATTCGTAGTTTCTTAATATTATTTGCACACACTATCTATCTCTCTCTCTCTCTCTCTCTCTCTCTCTATATATATATATATATATATATATATATATATATATATATATTATATCTGTTTTCTTCAGGATATAGGTGATTATGGCTCTCTAAAAAATATCTGTCCATTTTTTTTCGCTCGTTATCACCTCATGCAATGTAGTAAATCCACTAAGATACAAGGAGTTCTGGCATGTGCGAAAATTAGGAACAGAAACTTTAATAATGAGCGGGAAGAGAAGGGAGTAATAAGGAGGACAGTAGATAGCGATTGACATTGTATTTAAATCACTGCAGCTTAAAGCTGGCTGGAAAACATGGAGACGGAAGGGAATTTCACAAGGGAGCAGTTTGAGAAAAGAAATTGTTAGCATAGAATTTACGGTTACATTTAGTCAGTTTAACTGTCAATTGATGAGACCTCGACGCCAGTCTATTATTGCGGTTAATTTTTAAAAAATCTACGTACCATACCGAAGAGCTCATCCGAACAATTACCATGAAATTATTAATAGAAAAGACACAGAGGCAACCTTACTTTGTCTATATAACCATTACTGTAGCCCTCAGTTCATGTTCTGCCAGATATTTGCACTAATT